>CAMTDV010000030.1:88626859-89039359 GCA_947069175.1 Scalesia atractyloides
AAGTAAGATTATGTGTGATAATAAAGCTGCAATTCAGATTTCAGAAAACCCAGTACAACATGATCGAACTAAACACGTGGAAGTTGATAGGAACTTCATCAAAGAAAAATTGGAAGATGGTACGATTGAACTACCATTCGTTCGATCAAGGGATCAGCTTGCTGACATTCTAACAAAAGCAGTTAACGGGAAAATTTTCAGCGATTGTTTGAGCAAGTTGAATTTTGGAAATCCGACTATTCAACTTGAGGGGGAGTGTTAAAAATAAAAGATATCAAAGATTGCGGGATCAGTCAAGCATCATCTCCCAAGTTTAGCAGGGTCAAAAGACAGCTAGTAATCAGCTGTAAATCCAGCCGTAAAACAAGCTGTCCTCTATATTTAGATTACGTTTTTTGTGTATAAATTGTATACCTTTCTTTGTAATGAAAACACACAAAAAATATACCTCAATTCAGTGTTCTGTGAATCAACTTTTAACAAACTGGTCTTATAAAGCGGTCGCAATATTTTAGACACTTAGTTTAGTCGCAAAATAATATCCGGTCCTAAAGCGGTCACAAAATATATATTTTGTTGAACGGCAATGAACGACGTGTCAACCAGTGTGACACCGGGCGTTGTGGCCAAAGTCGACTACTCGACCGCCGCCAGCCCCTTGGCTCTCCCAGATGCGCGGAAACCCGACCTTCCCCCGCCCGAAGACACAACAGTGGAATAATCGGTAAAACCTCGCCTCCCATCCAAGTCGAACCGGCGCCTCTCGTATTCGTTCTTCACCTGGATGCCGAGCAGAATGGGAATCGAACATGGGTAACAAAATATATTACCTACCGTACCCCATGGAGTTTGTTGTACCTGAATTCATGTTGAAAATGGCGGGAAAATCAGCCCTATTAACCAGCCATAGATAAGTATATATTCTATCTTACTGGAATCTAACAGTAAACTATTATTCAAGAAGCATGTCTTGTCTGTTTACACGTGAAAACAAAAAATGAATTGCTGAGTATGTGATAATTAATCGCGACAGGAATAAATTTTGGTGCACCTTCTTCCACAATTTCCATGTATGCTAGCGTTACATACGGGAGTGTTTGGTTTCAAAGATCCATAGCTGATGTGGCCGGGTTTCTGCTGGCCGTGGCTAGGTGGTGGTGGTGGTGGTGAAGCTCTATTCTTTGGTGGACGAGGTGAATCCCTCCCATGTGCGCCTTGAAATTTTGGAGGTGTTGGAAGTGAAGCATCTGTTTGAATTGCAGATTTTATATTCATAAACGAAATTTTTTAACCAGAGGAAATTTTATAATTATTCATAAAAGTGATGAAGTATATATTGAGTATGAATATATCTACTTACCGGATGACGAGATGATTAACAAGAAGGAAATCAAGATCAGACCAACTAAACATCTCTTCTTCACCATCTTTCTCTTTCAGCTGCAATATTCCCAAAGGAATATATTCAATATTTTCTTGGGCTACAACCTACATGCTAATCATATATATATGTAATATTAATTGGAATTTAGTTTTATATTGATTTATAATTGTGTTTGTTCAACTTCAATCCGGCCATAGTGTAGTCTTTGCGTAATATTTAATTCTAGTTGTTTGGCGACCACCAAGTCTTGGAGTATCAATTGCTTGCATGGGAGAAGACTTACAAGGTTGGAGTTCTTTATGATGTGACAATAAGCAGATAGTGAAATTGTATTTTGGTTGAAAGTTGAACTTCGCATGGGAGAAGACAGGGTCAGCGTTTACAAGGTGAATTGGAGTTCTTTTTTATGATGTGACAATTTTGGTTGAAAGTTGAACTATATTATTATATGTTTTTAATCATTGAATGTTGTTCTTGAGGATATTGATCCTGTGGAGAATTCACACATCTGTGTTCTACATACAGTACAACAATTGTGGACGGTCTCCACTCTCAAAAGACTAGTTGTGAAAGCAAAACGACATGACAAAAATGTCTTTTGATATCTCGAGAGAGAGAGTATTCAATGATCATACATTTGATGTTTACCTCTATTTATAGTTTACCATTAGGGTTCCCTCTAACTTAGGATGGGCTCCGATAAGTTAGGGATTTACATAATCTTCCCAAAATCTTGGAGATTTAGTTATATCATTTATCCATATAGAATAGAAGATTCTAGAATAAACGTGTGCCGTTAATTGTTTATACTCAAATAATAGATAATGACCGGGTCGGATTAGCCGTTCCAGGTCATACCTCGTCATGTCCCCCAGTCCGAAGTTATGAAATGAAATTAATAACATCGGACTAAAAAATGAGTTCATAAAAATTTTTCAATGAGTGCATAAGTCTCAAGCGAAAGTATCGCCGTAAATTCGAATTATGGCGGTGATGTGAAAGGAAATGACAGTTGGGTCATCATTAGGGTGGCGATTACTCATTCCCTGTTCTGACACGTGTTCCCCCTTGTGTGCCTTTTCAAATTCAAAAATTTATTTCATTTTTTATCTATAAAAAGATCGCCTCCCATAGGGCTTTTACCATTTCCTCCTTATATTTCTTCTTCTTCCATAATTTGACAATCCTCTATGACTTCCAAAATTGGTGAGTCATCGTCGGCCCCTGCAATCCCCGACACCTTGTATTGCAAGTGGGGAGCAGCATCGTTCAATAATTTGTTGCAAGATTATGATATTTAACCAGAATGGAATCCGGTGTTGCTGTAAAAAACGGATGTAGCGTTTCCATTAAAGAAAGGGAAAATCACCCTGTTCAGTGATTTCTTCAGATTCTGCAACTTCCGGTTGCCTACTACCAAATTTTGTAAGTCCATTCTAGACGAGTACAAAATCCATATCTCTCAGATGCACCCGCTGGGCCTGGCGAAACTCCGTCACTTTGAATTCGCCTGCCTGGCCTTGGGTTATGAGCCTGAGATTCCGGTGTTTAGGGCTTTTTTCATACTTGTTTGGAAATCCCCCTTCTTTACATTTGATTGAAGGGATACCGAGAAATATTGCTTGAGAAATGTTCCTACCAGTTCACGGGACAAGGATTAGAGGAAGAAATTCTTTTATATAGACGCAGCGTTATCCCTAACGAGATGCACTAGAGATATATGGGTATCAAAGAAAAATACCCAGACGAGTGTCCCGCCGTTGACGCATATGCCGGGAATGCCCTTTACAAACAGTTATGCATGCACCCTTCTGAATGTCACGTTATACCTGAGTGGGCGCTTGTTCTTGTGGGGATGAGTTTATTATGGCGTGACCGCCGGTTATTCCCAGCATTCCAAAGATAACCTCGTTCCCTTTCCGGTTTATGTCATATTTTGTGATGTTATAAACTGAATTAAGTGAATGATGATAGGTGAATGGTCACTTCTCGACTTTGTGGATCCTCCCCGGAATGCTGCTTTACGGGCCAATGATCGCGTGATAGGGGAACAAGAGCCCGACGTGCTCTCCATACATATTGAACGGTTCCTTCTTCCTCCCGCCTTAATAATGTCATCTGGCGATGCAATCATCCCTACCCCTAGTAGCGGGCATGCGGCCCCTCTGGTAGGGAAGGCAAAAATTCCCAGTTTGAAGGTGGTTATGAGGAAACCTGCTCCCAGTGTGGGTATTATTCCGTGGGAGCCAATGTACCGGGTTGCCCGGGAATGTGGATGTGACCCCGTCTTTAACTGAGAGTACCTCCGGTTCTGCGTCAAAGAAACGAAAAAGAACCCCACAGTTAACGACCTTCAAACAAAGGCTGGCCAGCAACTTCGTGCAGGTAAGTTATGGATCTATACAATGTTTGTTGTTTGATGGGTCCCTCGTCGAACTAACAGTGATCGTCTACAGGAGTTGTGCCTGGGCCACTTTTGGATGATGTTATCCCGCTGCCGCGGCCTCCTGCTGATACCAACGCCTCAGCGACAACTATACAAAGCACCTCGCTTGCCGATCTTATCACCAAAGCTAATGCTTCCCAGTCAGCCCCTTTGTTTACCGCTTCAATTGTTGCTATTGAGCTTTCTTCCTCAACTCCTCCAATAATGGGGATGACATTACCCTTGACTGTTGATTCCCCTGTGGGCTATGGTCCCGGGACAGGCGGTTGTAGCCTGGCCGGTGACAGGCCCACGTCATCCACTAGGGCGGACTCCAGCAGTGAGAAAACCCACGTCCTCCATGAGAGCGGGAGGTCAAGTGAGAACTTCCATGAGGATGAAACCTTTTTACACGACGACTTTTATCTTCCTACCATGTGTTGGGATTCGAATGCCCAAGATAAACGTTACCAACCCAAGTGGAAAGTTGCTGAGTCGACCAGGCTTGTGTTTCCGCCTGTTGTACACCATTAGGTGGAACGATCCTACCCCCCAGCCGAGTCTTCATATGTGGAGGGTTAGATAATGAGTATCTAATGAATTCCACCATGGTGGAGACTGTTAGTGTGCCAAGGAAACTTGCAGAGATCAGACGCCGCTGGCTGCACGATAATCATGAGCTACGCCAAGCGCGTATGTCCATCCAAGAACTTGTTGATGAGAAGAACCGACTACAGAGTCAACTTCAAGCGGCACGCGTGAGGGAAGATCGCTTCCTATTTGAGAAAAACAAGGCGAAGGATGATCCAAAACGAGTAACTGCCAACTTAACGGAGGAAAGACTGGTTTGGACCCGCGACTTGGCAGAGAAAGATCGCGTGATTGCCCGTGCCATAAGCGTTCAACAGGAGTTGGAGAGGAAAGCCGTTGTGGAGGCCCAAAAGGTTAGGTCCGAGTTGTCCGCCGAGATAAGAAAGTATCGTATTGACACTGATTTTGTGTATCAGGTGCAGGAAAGGTACCAGGACTTGACCCTCGAGCTACGAGCATCTGAAGCCAAGGCCTAGGCCAAACAAGCTGAACTTGAAGAGCGCGAGAAGATGCTTAGAAACCTGCAACAAACTTGCGATGTTCTTCTTTCCGAAAAGAATCAACTTACACAAACTGCTGACCTTCAATTGTCTCGCCTCAATGAGGCGGAGAATGCCTTAAAACAGTCCCGCGTCGAAGTAGATAATCTGACAGATGAACTGGCGAGTGTTCGTGGCGACGGGAATTGGCTAATATCCCAGGGCTTGGTCGGCGCGTTCGAGTATTTGCGTCAGTCAGAGCCATTCATTGCGCTGCTAGATCGTTTATCCACCGCCGCCTATAAGTCAGGGCAACACGATGGCGTTCACGAAGGCTATGTCGACTGTCAGCGAATGGATAAGGTTACACATCAACTCCAGGAGGAAGGAGGCCTGCTGACGTCCCAAATGTCTGATGCCCTTGAAGCTGTGTGTAACGATCCCTTACCCGCGTATGTTGATTTATCTAGCAAAGCGTCTGAAGAAGGTGTAGAGTCGCTACGTCAGATGCTGGAAACGGCGGAAGAGTCGGAGTAATCTTTAATTGTTTTGCTTTGGTCTTTATTACCAAATATTTTGTAAAACAATCCTCAACGGGACATATCGGTACTTGGTGCCATTAATGAATTGCATGATTTAGGCGGCGCCACCGTCTTCTACGCGGCTATTTGACATGCCATCATGACTGTCTGCAGTTAATTAATGTCTATCAATGGTTTGACATGTAATCATCAAAGTTTTGTACCCCCTCTTTTTGGCAAACTTGCATTATATATTTGTTCACCTATTTTTACCAAATTTGGTAAAAACAACATGAGTAAAGAACACTGTCTGCAAGAACTCTTCGATGTTCTTCGGACTCTTGATGCGGCTGCCGCCTTGCTCTTTTTGCATGAACAAGCGCCCGGAGACGTGGCAGGTGATGGGGGGTTTATTACTCCAGACGCTGTGCCCCATCCTACGTTGTCCGACGAAAATGTCGATGATGACGTAAATCCAGTGGACAAGGCACCCATCGTTCCTGATCCTGTCGTATTGAATGCTGATGCATTAATGTCGTGGTTTCCTCCTGAAACCTGAGCAGGTGTCGTATGGTGTACCAACGGCGTGGTAGAGTTCACCCGGCTAACTTAGATGACCTTCCGGGGCCAGTGGCCGATCCGGCTGTCGTGACGGGGAATGAAGATTTGATCGTGGATCCTCACCCCCTGGAATGGTATGGTGAGGCATTGCACACCCCTGCAGAGGTGTTAGCAATGTTTGCCGATTTTTAATTAAGTAGAACATGTTCGTTTTTGGTGACCCGTATGTTGTTTTTTGTTCACACGGGACAAGTACTTGGTTTTGTTTGATAGTTGAATGTATTTATTACCAAAATACCTATCTGTCGTAGTTTCTTATGTATCTATTACCAAGATATCCACTTTAGCGCTGTATTAATATAACTTTGGTATGTATGAAATAGTATTTCACAGCAAAGTTGTCATGTATGTCGATAAAGACTAAACGTAAATGTTTATTAATGAATGCTTTAAAAATGAGAGACATCGAAGATGACGAATTACACTTTGTTTTTGGTCAAAGAGACCTTACTTCATCATTAGGGGCGGGTGTCTACATGTAACACTTCTTTAACTGGGCTATGTTCCAACTACGCTGGACTGTTGTGCCATCCAATCTGGATATGCGATAGGCCCCTTTTCCTAGAACTTCTTGGATTATGTAGGGTCCCTCCCAGGGAGGACCAGCTTGCCAGTGGGCTCCCCCGGCTGGCTGCATTATCCCTCATAACGTAGTCGCCTTCCTTGAAAGTCTGTTGAGCCACACGCTTATTGTAGAACTTTTCTAAAATTTTCTTGTACTTTGCCTCGCTGATGGTGGCTGCCTCCCGCCGTTCTTCCAAGGCGTCCAGGCTTTCGCGCAAGAGTTTGTCGTTATCACTGACCGTCAGGCGCCTTAGCGAGGGTAGCCCTACCTCTGCCGGTATCATGGCTTCTGTGCCGTAGGTCAGGCTAAACGGGGTTTTATTGTTGCTCGTCTTAGGCATGGTTCAATGTGCCCAGAGGACATTTGGCAACTCTTCTACCCAAGAGCTTCCCTGGTGGTCCAGTCGTCTTTTAAGCCCATCTAGCAGGCTTCTATTTGCTCTTTCGACTTGACCATTGCCTTGAGGGTGGGCCACCGACGTGAAAACTTGTTGAATCTGCAGCTCGATACACCAATCTTGCAACACTCGATCTGTGAATTGTGTACCATTATCGCTGACCAGGTATAGCGGGAGCCTAAATCGGCAGACGATGTGCTCCCAGAGAAACTTTTTGGTGTTTTCGGCCGTTATTTTTGCCAACGGCTTTGCTTCTACCCACTTGATGAAGTAATCGATTGCCACAATCAAGTATCTGAGTTTTCCCGGGGCTGGAGTGAATGGTCCCACGATATCCACTGCCCATTTCTGGAAAGGCCATGCTGCTGTCACAGGAATTAAGTTATTCTTGGGGCGTAGTGTTTGGGGAGCATATTTCTGATAGCTGAGGCACTTTCTGAGTTCGACTACAGTGTCTTCATGCATTCCAGGCCAATAGTACCCAACTTTCTAAATTTTAGCCACTATCGCCCGCGGCCCAGTGTGAATCCCACATATGCCGGAATGTATTTCGTGTACCAAATATGTGGCTTCCGATGGGGACACACATCGTAATAGCGGCCCCAAATATGTTTTTGTGAGGTAGTCTAGAATGGGCGTATACCAACAAGATCTTTCCGCTGTCACTGCGGAAACTTCCCGGTGTTCAATTGAACATGATTGAAGCGTTTCTACCTTTACTTCCTTTTCCATGCCCGACGTAGCCAGCTTACTCAAAGTGTCGGCTATCTGGTTCCTACCGCGGTGGACGTGGTTGAGTGTGACGCTTTCGAAAGAGGCTATGAGCTCTTTGGTTTTAGCAAGATACTTCGCCATCGTTTCGTCCTTGGCCTCGTTGTCTCGTTTACCTGGTTGTTGACAAGTAGGGAATCAACATACGCCTCAATCCTTGTTGCACCCATAGACTGTGCCATTCGCATGCCTGCCAGTAGGGCTTCGTACTCAGATTCGTTGTTGGAGCATTGGAAACCAAAACGTAAGGCATACATAAGCGTTACTTCATCTGGGCTTATTAGCATGAGACCTCCCTTTTCCACTAGAGGACCCATCTGTGTACAGCTTCAGACTTGTGAGGATGCGCCTGCTTTTGAACTATTGTCAATCACCGGGTCATCAATGACCTCCCCTTCAGGAATTTCAGCTAGGAAATCCGCGATTACTTGTCCTTTAATGGTTGTTCGCTTGCGATACTCGATGTCAAGGGCCCCTAACTCGATTGCCCACTTTGCCAACCTCCAGAGATCTCTTGTTTATGAAGTACTTGCTGCAAGGGGTAATTCGTTAGGATTTGCACATGATGAGCCTGAAAATATCTTCGGAGACGCCGGGTAGCGTGAACAAGCGCGAGTACCAGTTTTCAAGCGTGGGGTATCGCGTTTCCGGACCTGCCAACACGCGACTGATCCAGTAAGTCGGCGTTTGTTTCCCGTCTCTTTCAACCATAAGTACTACGCTTACCGCGGTGTGTGCTGCTGCCAGGTAAATCTTCAATAGTTTGTTAGGGCGAGGGGCTGTTAATGTGGGTAACTTTTCAATGAACCGTATCATGTCTTGCAAGGCTTCTTCTGCATCTATAGTCCATTTGAAGTTGTTCTTGTTGAGACAGTCTTTCAAAGTTTTTATGAACGGCAGGGACTTTTCTGCATGCCTTACAAGGAACCTGTTTATAGCAACAAATCGCCCATTTAAAGTATGTGCTTCCTTCAGGGTTCTAGGTTACGACATTCGCGTTATGGCGGCTATTTTTCAGGATTGGCTCTGAAGCCCTCCCGGGTGACCACCACTCCTAGGAATTTTCCCTCTTCGACCCCGAACAAACACTTCTTGGGATTAAGTTTGATATTGTACTCTCGCAGCTTCCGGAAAGTCTCCTCTATGTCATTTAGCATTTGTTTCTCTTCTCTACTTTTGATTACCAGATTGTCCACATACACTTCTAGGTTCCTACCAATTTGTTTCTCAAAGGCTTTGTCCATGAGCCGCTGGTAAGTGGCGCCTGCGTTACGTAAGCCGAAAGTCATTTTCGTGTAACAGAAAATGCCTATGTCAGTGTGGAACGCTGTTTTTTCCTCGTCTTCGCGTGACATCTTGATCTGATGATACCCCTTATACGCGCCCAGGAAACATTTATACTGGAACGAAACCAAAGAATCGACTTTGAAGTCTATTTCTGGCAGCGGATATGCATCCTTTGGGCATGCTTTATTTAAATCTTTGAAATCAATGCACATCCGCCACGTGCCGTCGGGTTTCTTTACCATTACAGGGTTCGACACCCATGTGTGGTATTTCGTTTCCCGGAGAAGGCCTGCTTCGACCAGCGTTCGTACCTCTTTGATTACTGCTTCTTTTCTATCCACAACCATGCTTCACTTTTCTTGGCCCACCGGTTTTATGCCGGGGAATGTTGCAAACTTGTGTTCCGCCTTATCCCGGGGTATGCCGGTCATGTCGGAGTGTTCGAAAGCGAAGACGTCGGCATTTCTTCTCAGCAGTTGCTTCAAGCTATCTCTGACCTCTGGGGATAGGTTGTCCCCTATGATAACTGTTTGATCAGGGTAACGTGTACTTAAAACCCATCTTTCTGGACCAACTGCCCCACTAGGTCCCTGGCGACACCTTTTGGTATTGAGTACTTCCCCTATTCTTTCCTGACGGACAGTCACGACTCCTCCTGGCGTAGGGAACTTCATGAAACCTCGCACCGTGGATATCACAGCGTCTAGTTTCCCTAAAGTGAACCTTCCGATTATCACGTTATGATGCGACTCTGTGCGTACTACGAGAAATGTGAGAAGTATGGTTCTTTCCCGGGGAGCTAGACCGAAGGTTACCGGAAAAGTGATTTGACCGATTGGATCAACTTTTTCCCCGGTAAAACCTTTTATTGGGGCGTGTACTAGCTCAAGGAGTTTCTTGTCCTCCGGTTGCATCCTGTTGAAGCAGTGCTCATATATTATGTCTTCGGAACTTCCCGTGTCAACCAGTATCCTCCTCATGTTATAATCTCCTACGGCGGCCGATATGATGAGAGGATCAATTGTGAGGTCCAGGTCCTCTGTCCGTGGTTATACTGTCATGGTTGCCAGCATCCAGGGTTCCAGGGTGAAGAAACTTCTTTTCACTCCCTTTGCTTTGTCGGCATGTGACATGTTTATCTCCCGTTGTCTTTTGCCCGCTCCTTTATCTGGGTCTTCCATGACAGTAGGCGGACCTTGCTTTATATCACGAACCAGGTGGGCGAGCTTTCCATTCTTTACGTAGTACTCGATTTGCTTCTTCAGTTGATAACAATCGTTCGTATCATGACCATTGCCCTTGCGGTATTCGCAGTATTTGCCGGTGTCTTAATTAGGCGTATCTCTTAGCAGTTTTGGAGGATTGAGCTTTAGATTCTCCGAGGTCAAGATCTCTGCTGGTGTTTTGCTCAAACTGGGATAGTCGGATCTGAACCTTGAAGACGAGTCGCTTCTTGAGTAGGAACTCTTAGGTTTGTCGTATCGTGATTCATAACGATAACTCCTATGGAACCTTTCGCCTTTACCCTTGGGTTTCGAGTTTCGGTGCTCCCTGTCATCTTATCCCTTTTGTGATTCCTTTTTTCGGTTGGCCGCATGACTGGCTGCCACCGTTTTTTTCTTGCGTGACATACACCTTGGCTATTCTCAGGATTTCGTCGATGGTTACGGGTACGCTGTTGCCTGGCTGCGTGGGGTGATCCGTTCAACTGAGTCTTATCCCTTGAGAAACCAAGGGCTGAGACGTATTAGTGGGCCCCTCACCAGGTGAGAAACGGGGCCTGGAAGTATGCTTCACAACGGAAACTTCAAAGGGAACACCTACTTATCTGACAATACGCAACTGTCGAGGTTGCATTGGAAATTTTATGTGTTTTGATCAATCTCCATTCATGTAGGGGATTGTTGGAAATTTTTTAAATGTGGTGAATGGAAATTTAGTGAGATTATTAATATTAAATTCTACATATGGTGACAAACTCTTGAGTAGAGTTATTTATGTCACTTGTTTAATTTTTTATTAAAATAATAAACTTTCCATGTGGTGATATTGATGACAACTCTTGAGTAGAGTTTATTTTATGACAATTGATTAGAGATTTTATAGAAAATTATGTCTCTAATTATGTTGGACTTTTCACCACCCATGACTCTTGCATACTTAGTAGGTCATATGCCTCTTTTGATGTAGCTAGATACAAGAAAGAAAGATGTATGCATGAAGAGTTCTTGGAGAAGAAGTACTTGATGACCCCATATGTTGGGAACATATAGAGATAAGTTTCTCTAAACGATTCAACTTCATTTCTATTCTAAGTTTCCAAAATTTCTAACACTATGATTTTACCCGGTGTAACCTCGGGTGCGTGGCCTTCTCCGGCAGTACAGACTGCTTCGGCTGTTGTACCCTGGGAGACAGATGCGTCGTCTTTAGTAGAGGCGTGAAATCTGTTTTAAGGGAAGCGTGTTGAACACGTGCCTCAGCCACAACCGCCAACATCGTTTGTTCTTTCTTGCAGCAAGGGATACTACAAGAAGACCTTGTTCGAGCACAAAGTTGATTACTCTATCTTTTGAAGATCTTGCTAAGGAGACTACAAGAATATGTTCCTAAAGATCAAGTTGAAGACTTTATCTTTTGAAGATATTGGTTTGAATCGATTGTTCTATTAAATATGTTGTAGTTCATATTTAATTTTCGTTTGAATTTGTATACGGTCATGTACTACAATTTTCCAAATGTGTAAAGAGAGTATCTTTACTATTTTTTATTTATATAATTTTTATTATAATTGTCACCCATGTCCTACAAAACCAAGTCAGTCCACTATTAAATCTTAAATACACCACCAAAAAATCAATGATAGAAACTAAGTCAGTCCGCCATTAAATCTCTAAACACACCACCAAAAAATCAACAATATACATTATTTGAACAAATGTTTTTTAGTTCTATTTTATTTATAAAATATCCAAGATCTAATACAAAGGCAAAAAAACAAAAAAAACTATATAAGTAGAAAATGTATAAAATCTACAAGCATAATGAAATAAAATTACATATTCATGGGAAGCTACAAAGAATGAGATACAAGCATGATTTCTATACAGCCATTTCATAAAATAACAATTTAAATACATACAATCAAACCAAATCAACATATTGTATAATTGTACATCCTTGGCACTTCAAAGCATAGATGACGTCCATCGCCGTAATAGTTTTCCGGTGAGTAGTATTTCACGGCATCACGCATAACATCATCGAGAAAGATCTTCAAAAATATAGTGTCTCTTCGTTGATAAGGCCGCTAATACGCTTTACGCCACACTATCGGTTTCTTGATACCATGGAAGTCATTCCGGAAAACTTTCCGGTGATGCTTTGCTCCTCCTTAACATATGCTCTCTCTAAAAAAGAATCTGATTTTAAACAGTGTGTCTCTATATATGTGGGTAAAAGGTTGTGTTTTTGGAGGCATGATTTGAGCCGTTGATTGAATAGGATGAGAGCAATTGAACACCATGGGATTGTGATCTATGTGAGACCTAACAAAATGTTTTGATTGGTTTGTCTTTAATGGTGTGGTATAATTTGGTTTGTCTTTTTTATTGGTTCAATTTTATGGTGTATTTGATGTTATTAACAACTTTACCCTCAAAAAATCAATTTAATGGTGCTATTAACAACTTCACCCTAAAAAAATCAATTTAATGGTGTTGTATAACTTCTAAGCACTTCATGGTGCTTTGTAATCTATTTTTGGTGGTGTGTTTAATTATTAGTATGATAATGTTGTTATTTGGTGCTTTGTATTATAAGACAGCACCAAAAACTGAATTTGGCACCACCAAAAAATTGGTTTTGTACTAGTGGTAGAAGCTGAAGTTGCATGTCTTTTTTGACTATAGACTGCTCATTGGTTTGAGAAATTTTAAAGTGTCAACAAAAATAATATTTTTCTCACGTGAGGGTACTTTTGATTAATAGAGGGGTACTTTTAGGAAGACATAATTTTATTTTTCTTTGTAGTTGTAAAATATTATATTGCGTTAAAATAAAATTCTATGCCCCAACAACGATGCTGAGACGGACAGCTTAATTAAAAGATTTTTATTTTATAAAAAAAATCTATGATTAATTAAAATATATTTATTTCACACGAAAAGACTATGAAAGTGACTTATATAATAGGGAAAAGGTTATTCTATAAGAGGGTTAAATTGTACAACGTGTAGGAGAAACTAAAAATAATGGTATTTTAGGAAAATCTAATATTGTTAACTTAGAAACCCACTTTCTTCATAATTTTCAAACAATTATAACTTTGTTGAATCTGAAAACAGTGTGTAGTGTGTGTTTTTTACTAAACAATTAAACAGATATAGAAATTCAATTAAAACAATTAATACAAACACATCAACATCAACACTACTGGATTTATTTGAGAATGACTGCAAAATGATTTCATTATATTCAAATATTTCAATATAATCAAAGGTACAAAGTACTCCTACTCACTAGGTGAACCCTCTCTCTCTCACTAAGTTCTTATGCTTTTTTGGCTCTTAGTGTTATATTACAATGAATACGAAGAACTATATATATAGAAGGAGATAATTGTTGGTGATGAACCATGAAATCGACCTCTAACAACTCATTAAATGATCTAACTGACAACAGTTAAGGAAATTGTTGGATAGTTACACTTTACATTGAACTACCGTTTCTAGTGAAGGTTCAGAGAAACATTTGGATTCCTTAGAACTGCTAGCGGGAACCAACACATCTAGGAATTTAAACTTCTGGCCATTGACTTGGTTGTTAACTTGATCTTGTAGTCTTTAGTCTTGACTTTTGTTAATTTGACTATTGACTTATTGACCAGCACTTTGACAATCCAGCACTTGTGCTTCTGTTCTCTATTCTTGAAGGCACTAGTTATGTTTCAGTAGTTTGGGGAGATGTTTCGGGAACCTTCAAGGGGGAAACTTCTGGATCAAAGAATGTACTTCAGTTTATTCCATTAGGCAGGGAAGATGGTTCCCTTGGGTTTTGACTTTCATCATCATCAGATATTATATAAGCCAACAATCCCCCTAGATCTGTTGATGCCAATATCACAATTATTAATGCATGTCATTTATTCTTTTAACGCCTTTCCTTGTTCAAGATTTATAGCTTGATCATCATTAGCATCCTTTTCTAATTCAAGGTCAAGTATGACCTTAGTGTTTTTTAGGCTCGGATTTTGGACTTCACGCCCATCCACCTGGATTATAGAGCCATTTTCTTTAAAAATCTCCACATCATTTAAGCCTTTCATTGTTTTCAATCTCACAATCTTTGGGTTATGGATATTGTGAGGCAATTTTAAGATCTCAGTGGGAACCACTTATTGAAGTGGTTGATTTGGTGGATCTTCTTTTGGAGATTCCTCAAATGCAACCGTGTAGGATCCTGTTGATGTGTTGGTAAACACATGTGTAGTATTAGGCATACAGGAAACCAGCAACATTTTTTCTTCTTCACCCAAATCAACAATCCATCTTGCATAACCATGTTTTTCTTTTAAGTTGTTCGTGTAGTTTTCCATGATCTTTGGATTGTAAAGAATATTTCCTAGAGTTTGAATGGAATAACAACAGACTCATTCTTCTTTTCAGTAAGGTAGATCTTTGTGTTCTCCTAATTTGGTCTTGGTGGATATTTGTTAGGGTTTCTCTTTCTTGTATCTAAGTAGTCTATATACTCTTTTAACAGAGTAGACTCCTTCCACTTTACAATTGAGCTTTAAAGAGCCCAATTCATAAGAAAAGTTTATGCCTCATCTAAAAGGTCTTTGTTACCTCTTCTGGAGTTGGCTTTCATTTACTGTCAAACTTCCAAGTGGGAGGTGTGACCTTGATGCTTGAGTCTGCTAGCGTCTTCTTAACCCTAGCAAGTTTTGCCAATAACTTCTATACATCCCAATTTTGAAAACACATAGAAATTCTTCACAGGATAAGGAACATTCTTCTTGAGTCATTATATGCTTTCTTGTTTTGAAGCATTAGCCACTAATTGATGCTTGAATGGAGAAATTTGGGAGAGCTTGTTGATTCTTGGTACATGTGTTATTCATAAGCCCTAATTTCTCCCATTCTCCTATTCATGAAATATTGGGCCTTTTTATGTCATTTTTCCCTGATTCTCTGTGAATTTCGTGATAGCTTCCTCTTCCATATTCTTTGAGTTTTCATCATAGTTTAGTTTCTCATCAATTTTCAGCAGTGACAGCTTTTGAAGTGACTTAATGAAGTTTTGGGAAGGATAAGCTCTTCTGCAATTGGTTCTATGAAAACTGTTGTAGCCATAGGTTTTTTTGAGAGATCTTAAGCTCATCTTGCAATACCAATTCCCTTTTTCTTGATGGCTGAGCAGTTGTATCCTTGGAAACTTCTAGTTTGCTTGGATCTACTGGTTCTGGGGAAACTACTAGCTTTTTACCAGTTATTTTACTAGTAGTTTTGACAACAACTAGTTTAGCACCAGACTGTGTCTTTAATGAAGATCTGGTTGTTAGTGGAGTTGATGTTTTTTGAGAACCAGCAGTTTTGCCAGTCCAGCTGTTTGAGTCTTCATTCTAGTTGTTTGACCAAGACAAATTGTTTGTCCTTTAGCATTAACTACTAGTTGAGACTAGGGAGCTTTTCTTCTTTTGGCTTTTTTAAAAGTTTTGATATTCTAAATAACAATTAAATGACAGTTGGTGGCCTTATATCAACTTTAACATTCTTCGTAATTTTGAGGTCCTGCCTTGCAACACTTTCTTTTGCTCTTTGTCTTTCTATCTGAGCTTTGACCTGAGTAGCACTTAATCTTCTCTGATCTTGTTTGAAATTTTTAATTCTTTCTGCATGGTTAACATCACCAATATCAACCTTTTTTTTGTTTTTCAATAATGGCCTGGACTTTTGCATCATCAGCTCTTTTCTTGGCAAGCTGCAACTCCATCATGAATTCTGTTTGGTGTATAATTCTCCCCATGTTTGGCATCAACAGTTTCCTACCTTTGCATGAAATGGTGTAACCAAGGTCGGAGAGCTGAAGTTCCAAACACTTTGGCATCAAATTTGTTCAAATAATATTTGAACATGGGTTATAAGTATATTTGAAGGCATTGTCGAGCTCCCTTGCTGGCAATGATGAGGTGGCTAAAATCCCACCAGCAGTTTGGCTTTGTGTGGCTGGTGGCTTTTGAATGAGAGTGTTAAGTATATGGGTTAGCTCCTTTTGTGAGGAGGCCAACTTTTGGGTATATTCTGGTTTCAGTTGGACTTTAGCTTGGGGCATTTTGGTCACCAACTCCTTGAGTTTAGAGACCACAGGACCCAATTGTTCCGTCAATTCATGAAATAGCTAACAACTAGAACAATGCTCAAAGAGTTGTCCGAACATGCACCTAAGGCACTCGCGTGAATATTGCTTACGATTCACCTCGGCAAGAGGACTATGAACTCAACAATATAAAAAAGGCACCTACTGATAAGCTAAAACCTATGTTTAAATCCACTGCTTGTTTATTGTAAGCTTATCAACACGACATTTCCATTCACACTTAAGCTTTTGAACCTCCTTCAATGAGGATGGCAAACTCACTCTTCAGTCTCTCACAATAAAAATCTTTGACGAGCATCCTCAGATCTTTAAAGCCCATTCTCTAAGAAGACATGCAAATAAGATAGATGGGGGGCAACGTGTTCTACCTTTGTCACACCCCGACATCCACGAGTCTACCGGTGGGCCCGATGGGAAGTATCGTTACGTACAATTGATATCATCATAACCAAATAAGCATAACACCTCGGAAGTCTGGAGTAAATAAACTATTACAACCGATAATGTCTAGTGTCCAAAATAAATATATACAGACATGGTTGTAATTAGATCCACAGGCGGATCGAAATACATACAAAAAGATAACAGACTATAAACAGGCAATTTCCTAAGGTCGCAACTCCTTGGTTATTCGCCCCGCAGCTCCCGGCCTATTCCGTACTTGCAACCTGTAACGTAAGCTTTTGAAAATACGTCAGTTTACACTGGTAAATACGCTCAACCGACTCATTTTGAAAACCTTTTCGAAAATGGTTTTTGGCGCACGTAGTGCATTTCTTAAATAACTTGGGATAGTACAAAAGACCTTGTATACAGATTTACATGCTGGCTTTTACATATGAGTCCTGGTATGAAAACCGAGACATGATCGACTGACACACCACTCTGAACTTTCACACAGAAAGCATGTCACACCGCGACCCGCAGCGGAATAAAAGTCGGGGCATAATTGGGTTATCACCAAAGCTCATGATGTTTACTAAAATGTTTCATATTTATTAAATTCAAATTACAACTTAAATATCCAAAACAAAATCCATACAATTACAAGAAAATGAAACTATATAATTATTCCAAAGCTTAAACTTGTTTATTCTTCTAGGCCTTCCTATGTGTTTCTTGTCTCAGCTGGATCACCTGTATCATGTGTAAAACGGGGGATATTTTGGGTCAACAAAAGTTGGCGAGTGAACCTTAATAAAATATTGTTACTAATTTCTTGTTTTATTTAATAAGGAAAATTTGTGCAATAATCACATGTGAGCAAACATATATAAATAAACAAACACAAACCACTTTGGATGAGTATATGATATGAATGATGATGAATGTGAGATCAAGGCTCAATCAAACGGAGCCGATCTTTTGAGGCACCTAATGCTCAACCCGTCTCCCACGGGGAACTGACGGGCCTAATGAAATGCGTGCACGAAAATGATAAAACCAATCTACATATAATCCACACAACAATTGATACACATTTGATCACGGATATGATGTATGCACAAGTGTTTATATATATAATAAAAGAATTATACGACACATGATACACCCCAAAACATGATTAAAACGGGGAATTGGTAGAGATTCACTCACATTGGGTGCGTTCTTTGATGACGTTGGATGCGCACGAATTTTAGGATTCGATCGTCGAGGGAAAAACTAACCTAAAATCATAACGAAATGATTCGGTAAATAAATGGATTTTATTTGAGATTAATATTTTTAATTAGTGCTCTTAATGGGATTTTTAGATTTATTTTTGTGAGTTTAAGGAAATTTTCTAACTTTAAAAATCTTATTTTTGAGTATTTTTAAATGATTTTTCAATTAAATAAATAAAAAAAGAAAATAAAAAAAAGTTGACTTTTGACCGTTGACCGTTGACCGGGTCTTGACCGGTCAGACTGTGTTTTCTTATGCGCTGAGTGAGGTTCGAACTCGGGACCTCTCGTATACGTGCACGCAGCTCTACCAACTGAGCTACGTGTCTAACCCGAAATATTCTCTGTTTTAATTATATTTATATACTAATTAATTTTAAACTTATTTGGTTTTTATTAAAAATGATTTATATGGCCGAACCGGTTGCAGAGACCGGAGTCGAACTCGGGTCCTTCGGTTCGAGTGCGCACAGCCCAACCAGTTGGGCTGTGTGTCTAATCTGTTTAACTAATGGATTATATTACTCTTATAAAAATTCTGTGACTTGATCTGATTAAGTTCTAAAAATGTTGGTTTTATTTCTGAAAGTCGGTAACGTGTGCGATTCGAACCCGGGACTTGTGTATTGTTTGTGCACACAGTCCACCGCTGGACTGTGTGTCTAACCCGTTCGAATATCCAGTTTTAATTATATTTATACATATACTCGACTTCATCTTCTTCGTTTACAAGAACACAGAAAGTGAAATCCGACTGTTCTGTTTAAATCGATCATCAAAACTTATAATTGGTTGGAATGAAATAGATACAGAAATTAAGGAATAAAATGTACCAGAACAGAGCGTTTACTTCAGATTTCCGGCAAGAGTCGTCGGCTCTGATTTGTGACTCTCGGGTAAGTGAATTGTTTAACAGTTTAGATCATTGGTTTGAACGATTAAAGTATAAATTAAGAGATAGCAGAGAAGTTTAGACAGTTATACCGACCGAGGAATGAATACGGTTTTCTGACTAGTGATTCCGGCAGGATTCCGGGGAAAATGAAAATCTCCGGCGACGTGCTCTGAAAGAATTAAAGCTTCGAAAAAGTGTGCGGTTCTGAGCGAAAGGATTTCCAGAAGATTGAGTGGGTATTTATAGGGAAGAACCGGATGAATTGTGTCCGATTTTGAGTCTTGATTCGCGGTCAAAGGTTTTCCGGCGGTTATGACCGAAATTGACGGTTAGACATCGGTTATAACTGATGTCGGAATCAGTTTATGCATTCCAGTCAAAGAGGATAGCCAAAATCGCGGAATCGTCGGTTTTTCTGGTGAGTGCGAGTTCTGGGCGCGCTGATTGCAGATTTGACTTTTGGTTTTATTATAAGTCTTATTTGTTTCCGTGTTTATCACAAAAGCAGTGTGTGGCGGAGCGGGGTGTTGTGTGTTTGGGTTTGTGGGTGACCCGGTTCGAAATCCGGCGTCTCCATTATTTTTTTAATTCACTATTTTTTTGTTATTTAATAATTATGGTTTAAAATTCTAATATATATATTAATTATGTATTGTTTAAAATTTATCTGAGCAATAAATACGCAACGAAAAATTATAACTGAGTATTTGATTAATAAACGAAGCGGGTTTTGAAACCCGTTTTTCGACGAATGTTACAGTATCCCCTACTTTTAGAAATTTCGTCCCGAAATTTAAGTAGTAGTGGTAACAGGAAAAAGATGCGGGTATTTTTCGCGCATTGAGTCTTCACGTTCCCAAGTAAACTCAGGTCCTCGTTTTGACTCCCAACGTACCCTGACAATTGGAATACGACTTGTCTTAAACTCTTCTCTCCGAAGTCCATGATTTCTATTGTATTTCAATGAAGTGCATAGATTCATCGATCTGAATGTCTTCTAGAGGAATATGGAGGTTTTCATCGGCGAGGCACTTCTTCAAGTTTGATACGTGGAATGTGGGATGAATTCTGTTGAGCTCTTCTGGTAGGTCAAGCTTGTATGCTACAGGACCTACTCTTTCGAGTATCTTGAAAGGTCCTACGTAGCGTGGTGCTAGCTTGCCCTTCTGGCCAAAACGAACCACTCCCTTCCACGGTGATACTTTTAAAAGTACTTGATCACCAATGTCAAACTCCAAGGGCTTTCGTCGTTTGTCTGCATAACTCTTTTGACAACTTTGAGCCGTTAGAAGATTGTTTCGAATTTGAGTGATCTTGTCGGTTGTTTCTTGAATTAATTCTGGTCCAGTGATTTGCGATTCCCCAATTTCGTGCCAACATACTGGAGATCGGCACTTACGACCATATAAAGCTTCGAAAGGAGCCATGCCGATACTTGAATGATAGCTATTGTTGTACGAAAATTCAACTAATGGTAGATGAGCGTCCCAGTTCCCTTTGAAGTCTATGACACATGCTCGCAGCATGTCTTCCAGGGTTTGGATGGTGCGTTCAGATTGACCATCTGTTTGAGGGTGAAAAGCAGTACTGAGGTCTAATCTTATACCCAAGGCGGTTTGTACGGCTCGCCATGTTCGTGAAGTGAAACGACCATCACGGTCTGAAATGATGCTTAAAGGTACACCATGACGGCTTACGATCTCGTTGATGTAGATACGAGCTAACTTCTCGTTCTTGAAGTTCTCGCGAATCGAAATGAAATGAGATGACTTTGTAAGACGATCGATTATTACCCATATGGTGTCATACCCACTGGAGGTGCGAGGTAACCCGGTAATGAAATCCATGGTTATGTTTTCCCACTTCTATACAGGTATTTCGGGTTGGACTAGAAGTCCTGAAGGTCTTTGATGTTCAGCTTTTACTTTGGAACAGGTAAGGCACTTGGAAACAAAAACAGCAATATCCTTTTTCATGCCAGGCCACCAGTAGGTGTATCGTAGGTCTTGATACATCTTGTCGGCTCCTGGGTGTACAGAGTACCGTGTTTTGTGCGCCTCATTCATGAGGAAATCACGAAGGTATCGCGATCAGGAATCCATATGCGATTTAAATAGTATAGAATACCTTCGGATTTGGTTTCGATTTTGAGTTCAGCTCCACATGACAGCTCATCGCGTACGTCATTTTCTGTTACAGAAACATGTTGAGCTGCTCGGATTCGATCTTTGATGTCGGTTATGATTTGCGAACAGAGAAGACGAATGGAGTTCGCATAACCTTTTCGACTGAGCGCATCGGCCACTACGTTTGCCTTGCCAGGATGATACCGAATTTCACAGTCGTAGTCGTTGAGAAGTTCGACCCATCTTCGTTGCCTCATATTTAACTCCTTTTGGTTGAAGATATGTTGGAGACTTTTGTGGTCAGTGTATATTTCACACTTGGTACCATAGAGGTAATGTCTCCATATCTTGAGAGCGAACACAACTGTAACATTTGTATAAATCGGGTCTCCAAAACCCGCCCCGTTTTGTAATCAAATACCAAGTTATGAAAGTACATTAATTATTTATGATTATTTTGAGTTTAAACGTTACATAATTAATAAATAAACTAAACTATAAAAATTAAATTGGATAAAAAGTTAAAATAAAATAAATAAAAAACAACTGAAGCTGCCGGGACTCGAACCCGGGTCAGCTGAGGCAATCCAAGACTTAACATCCATTTCCCAAACCACTCCGCCACAATGTGTTTTCTGTTAACAATTGGCAATCAAATGGAAATTATACGCAAACTCGAATTAACCATTGATGCCATCTGAATAACGGAAACCGGCAAACCGATCGCTAAATCATTTCGACTTCTTTTGGCCAGCTTATAACCGATGTATTTCGGTTTCTAATTAAGTCCGAATTAAATGAACATAAAGTTTCATCATTTCCGGTATTTGAAACCGAAAACTTATCAAACTCTGTTTTAATTCAAGTTCTGATCATTTGCGCGATTCATAACTATCACAACAACACTCAATTTCATTTTCGTCAAGTTTCTGAACCGTAAGATTCTCTGAATCAGATCGCCGGAATTTTTCTGCAACTCACCGGAAAACCAGGACTCGCATTCTCACGGTAATTCCTTCGACTCTTTTGTTTAAAACATGTGATTAGTCAATCTCTAACACAACTCCATCATCAGAATCAATCTTAGCCAACGTTTATCGGAAATCTCACCTTCGCCGGAAATTTTCTGAGATTGCCGGAATCCCACTGTGAACTGGTAAGATATCCTGCACTTCATTTAAACCTTGTTTAGGTGATTTAATTCTATAAATAATCGATCCACACTGTTAATTGTTTCAACAGTCGGAGTTCATTTCCTGTACCGACAAATCTTCGCCGGATTTCTGTGATTATCTTCAATCGGTAAATTATGTTCTTTAAACTCTCTCCATTCCTTACTCTTGAATTACTGTTAGTGTCTAAGATCTTTGTAAATCACAAAATCAACTTTAACCAGTCAAATTACGCTGACCGTGTAATCCGACGAAGAGATGAAGCAATTTCAGAATATAAGAGTAATTAAAATCCGGTTTATAAACGGGTTAGACACACAGTCCAGCGTGGACTGTGTGCAAATTTCATAATCACGTCCTGAGTTCGATCCTTACTACGCACACGCTTTACGTAATAACATTCTTTTTTTTTTATTTATGAACTAACCGGGTTAGAGCGGGTAGTTGTTAAGTATAATATAAATCAAGAATATAACCAGGTTAGACACACAGTCCAGCGGTGGACTGTGTGCAAAATAAACTTCACGTCGCGCGTTCGAGTCCCGTCACAAGCACCGGTCCATGGAATTAAAACGTTTTTGCAAAATAAAGGAATTTTCGGTAAATTCGAATAAGTATATAAATATAATTAAAACTGAGTTTCTAACGGGTTAGTCACGTAGCTCAGTTGGTAGAGCTACGTGCACGTGAACGGAAGATCACCGGTTCGAATCCCGCTTGGCGCAACATTTACCGCTGACCGAACCGGTCAACGGTCAACGGTCAATGGTCAAACAGTAAAAAAAAATAATATTTTTTTATATATATATTTGTTTATTTTAATTTAAAAATCAATTAAAAATACTTAAAAATAACATTTCTAAATATAGAAAATAGCCATAAACTCACAAAAATATATCTAAAAATCCCATTAAAAATCCTTAATAAAATCCATCCATTTAATATACTTTTCCATTATTATTTAGGTTAGTATTCCTCGTCGATCCGCTCATCTAAATCGTGCGCATCTCACCGTCTTCAATTCAACGCACCCAATGTGAGTGAACCTTTCAAATTCCCCGTTTTAATCACGTTTTGGGGTGTATCATGTGTCTTTGTTTATTTACATATTATAACGAAATTATTGTGCATATATCATATCATGACATGTGTATTAGTTTGTTGCTGTTAAGTAGTTATTATTGGATGCAAATTATTATTTCAGTACATGCAATTGCCGAGGCCGCAGCTTCCCATCCATCGAGGTTGAGCTTGATCCCCATTTTATTATGCGGTTGATCTTGGCGTGCCCGCACGATCGGCTCCGTTTGATTGAGCCTTGATCGGTCATTTCATTTTACATTTCAATACATGCAATACGCTCGGCTCCGTTTGATTGAGCCTTGAGTGCACAGTTCAAATTACATTTCCAGTTCATGCAATACGTTCGGCTCCATTTGATTGAGCCTTGAGCGCACAGTTCAATTTACATTTCCAGTTCATGCAATACGATCGGCTCCGTTTGATTGAGCCTTGATCGCACAGTTCATTTATGTTAGTTATCATATGATATTGGTATGTTCATGTATGCTATCAAATGATAATGTATGTTATAATTGTAACTGCTAAATGCCAATGTTTGATTACTTACATGTGCTCTTTTATGATTATGCACAATATTTTATTGATAAACTAACCATATAATCATTATCAAATGTTTCATCTATGAGGTTCACTCGCCAACTTATGTTGACCCAAAACCTCCCATTTTACACATGATACAGGTGAACCAGCAGCAGCTAGGAACACATAGGACCTGGATTAGAAGAAATAAAACGATTTAGTATTTGGATTATTATGTTTGGTTATTTTCCCTTGTATTGAATGAACATGTTTGGATGTTTGAGAAATGTAACATTGACTCCAATTAATTATGAAACATAATAGTAAATGTCATGTGCTTTGGTGATAACCCAATTATGCCCCGACTCTTATTTCCGCTGCGGGTCGGGGTGTGACAACAACGGCTCCAAGTTCCAGGTCGTGGGTGGTGTAATTCTTCTCGTGAACCTTGAGTTGGAAGCATAGGCTATCACTTTTCCTCTTTGCATCAATACACAGCCTAGTCCTTGCCCTGATGCGTCGCAATATACTACAAAGTCATCGCAACCTTCAGGGAGTGTGAGGATAGGTGCGTCACAAAGTTTTTGCTTTAGAGTTTGGAAGACTTCTTCTTGTTTAGGTCCCCATATGAAGGGTTTTCCTTTATGAGTCAAAGCCGTGAGTGGTATAGCAATACGGGAAAAATTGGCAATGAAGCGGCGATAGTAACCAGCCAAACCAAGAAATGACCTTACTTCGGTAGGGGTACGTGGCGCTTGCCATTCCTGCACTGCCTTGATTTTTGAAGGATCAACATGAATTCCCTTGTCGTTGACGACATGTCCAAGGAATTGTACTTCTCCTAACCAGAATTCGCATTTTGAGAACTTAGCGTAGAGCTTTTCGGTCCTTAAGAGTGTAAGGATGAGTCGAAGGTGTCGTTCATGATCGGATTTAGACTTGGAGTAGATAAGGATGTCGTCGATGAAGACTATGACGAAACGGTCGAGGTAGGGTTTGCATACCCTATTCATTAGATCCATGAATACAGCGGGGGCGTTGGTTAAACCGAATGGCATGACCATGAATTCGTAATGACCATAACGAGTCCGGAAGGCGGTCTTTGGGATATCTTCTTCGTGCACTCTGAGCTGATGATAACCAGAACGAAGGTCGATTTTTAAAAAGCAGGTGGCGCCTTGAAGTTGGTCAAGGAGGTCATCGATGCGAGGTAGTGGATAGCGATTTTTAACCGTTAACTTGTTGAGTTCTCTATAATCAATGCACATGCGAAACGTTCCATCTTTCTCCTTCACAAAGAGGACAGGTGCACCCCAAGGCAATGAGCTAGGACCTATGAATCCTTTGTCAGTCAGCTCTTGCAGCTGACTGGCCAGCTCTTGCATTTCGGATGGGGCTAACCTATAAGGGGATTTTGCGACTGGTGTAGCGCCAGGTACAAGATCGATGCGGAATTCGACTTCTCTCACAGGAGGGAGTCCTGAAATGTCGTCGGGAAAGACTTATGGGAATTCTTTCACAACTGGGATATCTTCGAGTTTCTTCTCCTTGTTTCCCTTTTTGACGACGTGAGTTAGGAATGCGACATAGTTCTTGCGGAGATATTTTCGGGCTTGAAGGGAGGACATTAATTTGAGTCCTTTCGAAGGGGTTTCCCCAAAAATACGTAGGGTCTGACCGTCTGCAAGAGGAATGCGAATAAACTTTTCGCGGCACACTACTTCAGCGTGATGCTGGCTGAGCCAGTCCATACCGATTATAACATCGAAACTTCCCAACTTCATAGGAATGAGGTCAACTGGAAAATCGTGATCGTTTAGAGTGAGGGTACAATTGCGTATAATAGAATTTAATGAAACGGGTTTTCCGTCGGCAACTTCCACCGTTAGGGATTCCATGAGATTAACACGAGTTTGGTTGAGGATAGGTTCAAATTCTAAGGACACAAAGCTCTTATCCGCACCAGTATCGAATAATATGGATGCATAACTACCATTGATGAGAAACGTACCGTTGACCACGTTGTTGTCAGCCCTAGCTTGGTTGGCATTGATGTTAAAAGCTCTTCCTCCGGCAGGTGGAGGAGCTTGGTTGGCTTGGTTTACTGGGTTCGCTTGGGCTTGAGCATGGATGATGTTCACTAAGCGTGGACAAGTGTTTCTGAAGTGGTTTGGGTCCCCACAGTTGTAACAAGCTCGCATGGGTTGCATCATGGGGTAGTTGGGTTGGTAGTAAGTTTGGGCTGCGTGTGGTGCAGGTGGTAGAAGTAAGGGTTGTTGGGCTTGACCCACTATCTGATAGTGGGTTTAGGTTGGGGGTTGATTGCGGTTCATTCGTTGAAGAGTACGACAGGTTTGAATGGTGTGACGTGCGCGGCCACAGCTTGTGCAATGTTGGCAAAGAGTTTCGGGAGGATGATGGTATTGACAACGGTTGCATTTTGGGTGTGGGCCGGTGTATGGCTTTTTAAATGGTGCAGCTGAGGGAGCGATTTGGCTGATTGGTGCAGCAGTGATAGGAGGGTTGGTTTGAGTGACAGCAAAATTCTTGCCATTACGTTTCCTCTTACCAGCAAACCTTGAGGATGAGACTGAGTGGTTTGTAGTTGAGGTCTCTATGGGTGCTTTCTTCTTTTCATCTTTGAACTTGCCGTTACGAATGCGATTTTCAGTGAGTTATGTAGCTAACTCCATCGCGGCTTCAAGTGTTGCAGGCGAAGTGCTTAAAATCGAGTCTTGAATTTTCGAGGGAAGACCTCGAATATAATGTTCAACAAGCGGTACACGGGGGTGAACAAATTTGGGATCATCTGGTTCAGCTCGAGAAATCTCTTGTTATAGGAAGTGTGATCGCCTTCCTTTTGTTTTAGCGCGTGGAATTCATCTTCTAACTTTTTGATTTCGCTTCTTGGACAGAAGCGTCTTGTCATGAGTTCCCTTAACTCTTCCCATGTTAAGGCCATGGCGTCTTCAATTCCTCGTTTACCCTTTTCTGTGTTCCACAAGGTAAGGGCTACCCCAAATAGTCTTCCAGTTGCATAACGTACCTTGCGATCCTCGGGACAATCGCAATTGAGGAAAGTGTTTTCCATTTCTTCAAACCAGTGAAGGAGGGCGGTAAAACCTTCGGTCCCTTCATATTTTGGGGGATTGCAAGATTTGAAGTGTTTGTAGGAGCACTTTTTGGAGGGAGGGTTGGCGACGCTCTGGTCTTCTTGATTGGGAGGGTTGATGGGATTGCGGTGAGAGCTTGTTGAACTTGAATCACGATGTCAGGAAGCACTGCGGCCATTTGTTTAGCAATTTGTGTGGCCAAGCGTTCATTTGATCTTCCTGACTTTCTACCTCCACGTAGTTGCCTAGCCGACATCTACAGGAACATACATAGGAAGATTGTGAGTTTAAGAAGTTTCTAGGTGTCATGTGTCGTAAAAAGAATGAAAAATAACATAACTGACAATAATTCAACTACATCCATAGGATGTCTTGGGTTTGCTCATGTTTGGGCCTCCAATGTCCCCCATACCATCGCCTGTGTAGTCATGTGGGCCCCCATGACTATTGGGCTTGGTAGGATTCACATTGGTGTTGGCGGATTAACACTCGCACCACCCGAATGAAAACTGTAAAATATGATTGCGAGATGTATGGTAGGAGGGTGTCCAGGTGTAGACACAATGACAACTCAAAGTGGGGTTAGCTCACACGACGTTTGGTATAGCATGCTTTGGCCTAATAGGTCCTTCGTACTCTCATCGTTAGTCCCCAGGTAGGTAAACTGGTCCTTTATTTTGGATTTATACGAATGCCAAGCCTAGACAGGACGTTCCGACTACCGGTACTCGTACCCTTCCAGTTACTAGATGCCCGTCATGAGAACTCACTTTGATGTGATTTGAAAAATACAAAAATCATTGCAAAAATCATGGGAATCGTGAGGTGTGTGCTCTCATGGATATGATATGCTCTGAGGATATGATTCATGATGAGCATTGTATAATAACATGTATTCGTGGCATGCTTGCATAACATTGAGTGTAAAAATAAACATAAAGCATATAAACATCATGAATTTTGTATGTAACGCATAAACAATTTAAAATTTTAATCAACTATAGTATAGGCTCTAAGGGTCTAATAACCTATCCTATATCCCTATAGTCATGGCTCTGATACCAATCTGTCACACCCCGACCCGCAGCGGAATAAAAGTCGGGGCATAATTGGGTTATCACCAAAGCTCATGATGTTTACTAAAATGTTTCATATTTATTAAATTCAAATTACAACTTAAATATCCAAAACAAAATCCATACAATTACAAGAAAATGAAACTATATAATTATTCCAAAGCTTAAACTTGTTTATTCTTCTAGGCCTTCCTATGTGTTTCTTGTCTCAGCTGGATCACCTGTATCATGTGTAAAACGGGGGATATTTTGGGTCAACAAAAGTTGGCGAGTGAACCTTGATAAAACATTGTTACTAATTTCTTGTTTTATTTAATAAGGAATATTTGTGCAATAATCACATGTGAGCAAACATATATAAATAAACAAACACAAACCACTTTGGATGAGTATATGATATGAATGATGATGAATGTGAGATCAAGGCTCAATCAAACGGAGCCGATCTTATGAGGCACCTGATGCTCAACCCGTCTCCCACGGGGAACTGATGGGCCTAATGAAATGCGTGCACTGAAAATGATAAAACCAATCTACATATAATCCACACAACAAAATTGATACACATTTGATAACGGATATGATGTATGCACAAGTGTTTATATATATAATAAAAGAATTATACGACACATGATACACCCCAAAACATGATTAAAACGGGGAATTGATAGAGATTCACTCACATTTGGTGCGCTTCTTTGATGACGTTTGATGCGCACGAATTTTAGGATTCGATCGTCGAGGGAAAAACTAACCTAAAATAATAACGAAATGATTCGGTAAATAAATGGATTTTATTTGAGATTAATATTTTTAATTAGTGCTCTTAATGGGGTTGAGTTTAAGGAAATTTTCTAACTTTAAAAATCTTATTTTTGAGTATTTTTAAATGATTTTTCAATTAAATAAATAAAAAAAGAAAATAAAAAAAGTTGACTTTTGACCGTTGACCGTTGACCGGGTCTTGACCGGTCAGACTGTGTTTTCTTATGCGCTGAGTGAGGTTCGAACTCGGGACCTCTCGTATACGTGCACGCAGCTCTACCAACTGAGCTACGTGTCTAACCCGAAATATTCTCTGTTTTAATTATATTTATATACTAATTAATTTTAAACTCATTTGGTTTTTATTAAAAATGATTTATATGGCCGAACCGGTTGCAGAGACCCGGAGTCGAACTCGGGTCCTTCGGTTCGAGTGCGCACAGCCCAATCTAATCTGTTTAACTAATGGATTATATTACTCTTATAACTTCTGTGATTGATCTGATAAGTTCTAAATTTTGAGTTTTATTTCTGAAGTCGTAACGTGTGCGATTCGAACCGGACTGTGGTATTGTTTGTGAACAGTCTACCGTGGACTGTGTGTCTAACGTTCGAAATCCAGTTTTATTATATTTACACATACACGACTGCATCTTCTTCGTTTACAAGAACACAACAGTGAAATCCGATGTTATTGTTTAAATCGATTCATCTAAACTTTAAATTGGTTGGAATGAGATAGATACAGAAATTAAGGAATAAAATGTACCAGAACAGAGCGTTTACTTCAGATGTCCGGCAAGAGTCGTCGGCTCTGATTTGTGACTCTCGGCTGAGTGAATTGTTTAACAGTTTAGATCATTGGTTTGAACGATTAAAGTATAAATTAAGAGATAGCAGAGAAGTTTAGACAGTTATACCGACCGAGGAATGAATACGGTTTTCTGACTAGTGATTCCGGCAGGATTCCGCGTAAAATGAAAATCTCCGGCGACGTGCTCTGGAAGAATTAAAGCTTCAAAAAAGTGTGCGGTTCTGAGCGAAAGGATTTCCAGAAGATTGAGTGGGTATTTATAGGGAAGAACTGGATGAATTGTGTCCGATTTTGAGTCTTGATTCGCGGTCAAAGGTTTTCTGGCGGTTATGACCGAAATTGACGGTTAGACATCGGTTATAACTGATGTCGGAATCAGTTTACGCATTCCAGTCAAAGAGGATAGCCAAAATCGCGGAATCGTCGGTTTTTCCGGTGAGTGCGAGTTCTGGGCGCGCTGATTGCAGATTTGACTTTTGGTTTTATTATAAGTCTTATTTGTTTCCGTGTTTATCACAAAAGCAGTGTGTGGCGGAGCGGTGTGTTGTGTGTTTGGGTTTGTGGGTGACCCGGGTTCGAAATCCGGCGTCTCCATTATTTTTTTAATTCACTATTTTTTTGTTATTTAATAATTATGGTTTAAAATTCTAATATATGTATTAATTATGTATTGTTTAAAATTTATCTGAGCAATATATACGCAACGGAAATTTATAACTGAGTATTTGATTAATAAACGAAGCGGGTTTTGAAACCCGTTTTTCGACGAATGTTACAAAGCAGGATAGCAATTACCCAGTGTATGCCTACACGCCATGCTATATTGTCATGGTCACTACCAATTTAGTGAGCCAAGGATATCCCAGACAGGGTCAAGTCCACCCTCAATGTTTTAGTTTCAGTCAAAACAGATCAAAACCGGGTTATGTAAGATTTCAGTTAATTATCACAACTTGATAAAACATTATCCCATACCCGACCAAGCGGTAGTAGTCTACCGTATCCCAAGCCCGTATAGGGAAAATAAGTTAAGAGTATTTACCTGAATTGAAGTTCCCAAGTAATCCAAATTCAGTCGTATTCCAAAGCAAGTACAGGAGCAATCTACCGGGAGGCATTCAGTCTGGAGTGATGGTAATTAATAACCAATATTAGAATGCTAACGGGTCCTTATTTTAGTCCTAGACTTGGATCGGTTAGTCTTACGCTAAACTGTGATACAATACGAAATGCTAGATTAAGCGGTGACCGGAATAGATGTTGATTGGACCCGACAAGTACATAGACTTGTATAATATGGGAAAACCAATAACATTCTTGATTTTGATAAGGAATGGACAAAGTTAAACCCGTTTTGGTTAAAATAAGTAAACTAGCTACGTATGCTTAACCGAATGCGTATAAGCGAAACCGGGTAACCGTAAGAGTGTATATATAAGTTCCATAATGAAATATGTTTAAAATATGTTATAAAATCAGTAACATTGGCAAGGATAGGCCCGAGTTATATTTAAAATCGATTTATGCCCAACAAGGGCATTTTGGTCATTTTTAGGCTTATAAAAGATGTTTAAAGTGAATATGATGATATGACCTTAAATATTCTGTAAAAACATATATTTTATCATGTTATAACAGTAGTTATCAAATATATCTGTGTTTGATGATTTTGAAACATACTATGCCCCGTAGGGGCATTTTAGTCATTTCACACATAGCTTTGAAGCCAAATCTGGGATTCTGAGTTCGGGACTTGTGCTTACTGTTTTTATGATGAAAATAAGTTTATAAATCAGTAGGTAACAAGTCTCGGTTCATAGTTATGGTTTTAAACCATACTTATGCGCCGAAAGGCGTAAAAGTCGCTAAAATGCCGTTAAATCGGTATTTAATATAAACTGAAGTTAGAACCTGTTTTAAATGGCCAAAATATGTCATTTAACTTATAACATCAGTAAATTAAGGTTTTGATTATAAAAAGTTGATTCTTTCTATTTTTCCGTAAAAAAGGTAGTTTAGTCGTTTAGCGGCGATTAGCGATTCTTAACATACACTTATGTCATAAACTGAACAAACATCCCAAATGGTCCTACTTATCATAACATATCAGTAATTATACCATCCATATACTCATATGTGCTAGAAATCTTATTTTGCGTAAAAAGGACCTCATTGCAAAGTTTTAAGGATTTTTACGGAACTTATGTAATAACTCGGATTTTAGGAAAATATTATAGACATAATCATGGTCATAAAATGACTAAAACTTAGTATCAAGAGTGGCTCAAAACGGGTCAGAACTGAAAGTCAACAGAAAGTCAATTGTTTGAGACTTTCGGTTACAAACCAAGCCTAGACCAAAATTTGACGAGCCGAATCTGTTGACATATGTTCAAATACTTATTTTAAGGTTATTAATGCTTTAAAACATATTTTATAACATCCGGATCGTTAGTTATGAATTTTACAAAAACTGCTCAGTTTGACTTTTATTGACTTTTCGGTTGACTCGTCAATTGGCCATGAATCCGTGAAAATCTGAAAATGCCCTCTTAAGGGTTTATTACCTCCATCATTATAAGCATGTAGGAACTTTCGTTACGCACAATGGTGGAGTATACACGGATTTATAGCAAAGTCAAGGCGTAATTACGACGAGACTTTGTTATAGGCTAAGAACTATGAAGAATCGACTTAGCACGAGATTGAACACTTACATATGGTCCAAATGATGCTAAGAACAGAGTAGTATGCTCCAAATTCGTCTGGAACTCCTCCAAGGTGTGTTGACAAGCCTCCAAGTATGATGAACTGTTACAACACAAGGGTGCACTCACATATGAGTCAGTTATGGAGTGTAGAGGAGATGCGAGGTGTTGAGGAGGGTCTCCAGGAGTCTACAAGTGTCCTAGAAGTGTCAAATGGTGGCAAGAATGCGAGCAGGGTGGCAAAAATTCGAAGAGTAGTGTCAAATTGCAAGCTGGCACCAAATAGCAAACATTCCGTCGCTGGCACCCTCTCGCGGGGCGCGAGAGGTTTAGGCCTGGCCGGTCGCGGCCCATGACCGAGTCTTGGGTCAGCCATCCAAGTTTAAAACTTGGCAGATTCAGTCCCCGCACTTATTTAGCTCATAGAACTCTTATTTCTTGCACTTTTGCCCCCTCCACTTCATTCTAAAACATAACGAGGATAGGATAAGCGATTCGACAAACTTTGGTCCTTCCCATTTTGGCACATGGCACACATGGATTACCGGGACACGTGTCGAAAAAATATTGGACGTAAAAACACGTAGTGTTACAACCTTCGTGTGCAAGACGCCTGCCTTTTGTTGCTCGTAGCTCGCATGATGCCTTGCTTACCATTATCCACTAGGGCCATACAACAAGATGCCTACCTTCTTAGTACAAAAACACGACTTGCTAAAAACCTCCATCGATCTAGCCAAAATCCTTTAATAGTACTCAACTACTATGATGATGGGTATAAATATTATGAATAAAATCAATTTTTGATGGATTAACTTTCTCTTCAAGATCTTTGCCTAAAATAAAGACATAAGTGACCAGATTTTTCACCATCTCATTGTGATATTGTCAAAAGACATGTGTTGAAAAAATGAAAATCATTCAACTTGAAGCCAACAACAAAGAAGCTTATGAGCTAGAACCCTAGAAGCGAAACTAAGGCACATAGTCATAAGCACTAATAACCAGTAGTGGAGCTTGACCAAAAGTTTCGAGAGGGCGTCCAAATTTTATTTCCTATCGTTATGTTTCAGGTCGGGTCGGCTATCAATTCAGGCCAGGTCAAATAATAATAGTTCCAAATAAACTAAAAAATTTCATTCATTCAAATGACCCGTTCTTACACATAAAACTTGCGATTAAGTTTATTGTGTGGTGGGTAATCTACGGTTAAACAAATAAGAGTAAAATATATTTATCAAACTACCCATCACTTATATACAAAGTGGTAATAAACTTTACTTTAATTTATATATTGTATAAATATTTAAGAAAAATAATTGGGGGGCGATCCTATATAAGTTTTAAAATTTCCGGACGAAAGATCAAAATATTGAGGTGGGCGGGTGCACCCACTATCCTCCACCTCTGCTAATAACTATGTCATGAGTACTTATGAATGGGGATTGATGACATGAGTACCCAAACCCCACTTTTCAGAGAGCTCCGTAGCATCTTGCTACATTACATGAACAATAATGATCAGAAGGTCGAATAATAAAACACCAAATCCCACGTAGCTTGCCTAGGAACTCAAACACCTCTTTTCGAAAAGAAAGACCTGGTCTCATACACCAAAAAGGAAAGGTCAAACTGCATATAAGGAAATGAGGAGAGAAACCCACCCAAAAGAGAAAGCCTAGACACTAGTTATCATGCTAGAGGAACAACTACTACCAAAGGAGGCCCCTGGCCCCTTCAACATTCATTTCGTTTGACCCATATCTCTCTCAATATTCTCTCTACTTCACTTCATTTTCCTGGAACTATCACATCACAATTATCTTATTCTCTTTATCTAATAATATGTCTTCCTCCATGCTAAAGAAACAACCCTTGAGTTGATGAAGCACCAACCTGCCAAGGAATTAGCTTAATGAGGCACTATACTAGTTATGCATAGCTACACTGATCTCACAACACGTTCTCACTACCTAAGAAAAGATGCCTTTTGTTACTATCACACCATACGGGTTGCTTGCAGCTAACCATTGGGTTCCAACCACTAACTTTGTTTATATTCATAATCTCTTCATACATACTATATATAATATATTATATATATATTATATATATATATATATAATATATATATATTACACACACACATCTACACTATTGAGATAGTGGCCCATTGGGAAAGCAAATCCTTTAAACACCTGGATTTGGGAGGAGAGGTCTTGAGTTCAAGTCCTACAACACAACAAGGATTAAAACAAATTTGCCATTCAAAAAAAAAAAAAATTAAATACATCTACATACTTGTTGTACATTTACTTATATGGTATAAATCACTAATGTTGAGCGTCGGGGTAGTTCACAGACCCCGGTCTCCGACCTCATCTAACACGTTTCTTCTTCTTAGCAAATCAAGCACGGAAGATGATGAAGTAAGAAGGCTCACATCCAAAAGACATCCAGACCATCTTCCAACCGTATCCTTGTTGTAGCAACAACACCTGATGACTATAACAACACCATCAAATCATACACAATGGCGGAGCTTGACCAAAAGTTTCGAGGGGCGTAAAGTAATGAGACTTAAATTTTTTTTCCTATCGTTATGTTTCGGGTCGGGCCGGGTCGGGTCGGCTATCGATTCTGGTCAGGTCAAATAATAATAGTTTCAAATCAATTAAAAAATTTAATTCATTCAAAGGACCCGTTCTTACACATAAAAACTTCGATTAAATTTATTCATTGGTGGGTAATCTAGGGTTAAACAATAAGGGTTAAAATATATTTACCAAACTACCCATCACTTATATAGAAAGTGGTAACAAACTTTACTTTAATTTATATATTGTATAAATATTTAGGATATACAAAGTGGTAACAAACTTTACTTTAATTAATATACTGTATAAATATTTAAGGAAAATAATTGGGGGGCGATCCTGTATAAGTTTTAAAATTTTCGGACGAAAAATCGAAACCTATACACTTCTAACCGAAATATTAGGGTTGGCGGGTGCAACCCCAGGCACCAACTATCCTCCGCCACTGATCTTACATAAGACACAAAACAAATTCAAACTAACTCTTCAAATTAATGAGATTTTTTCTCTTGAATGTTTAACTACCATATTAATTCTTTATAACACGTCCTATTTTTTTGACAAATAAGCCAACAGTCGTTGATGTTTTTCCAGAATGTTCCACAGACCTCCTAGAATAACTAGTCTTTTTTTTGTATTATTCCGCAATCTCTTTAACAGGCTTCTCCATCTTAATTGATGTCGTTCATTCCTCTCAAATGTGACAAAAAGTTCAAACGAAAGTCATTAAGTTGATATATCCTCAACACAAAGATACACTTACATGTCCGTTGTAGAATTAGAAAATGAAAAGTACACAACATTATAATGGAATCATTAATGAACACTTTGTTACGTTGAGAATAATCTAGTAGTACTAGGGGGTAGGAGCGTTTTGCTAATGATGGAATTCCATCACTTACAACATCCAATCATCATACGCTACATATCGTGCCAAATTCCATCATAGTGATGATTTTACTAGGGGTACCCATCACTAGTGATGGATATGTATAAACCATCATCATAACGGTCAAGAAGCAAGCAACGTTCGAATTATTGATTTCAAAACGCGTTGTAGAGAATACGCGTTATAACCATCACGCGTTGCCAGCATCACCGGCGGTCATGTATCACGCACCACCACACGTGGTGGTGGTGTATAACATGGGCGCCCCGCCTAGCATTAGTGAGTTAGATGGTGTTTAGAGTAACGGAAGGTGTAAAAAACAAAAAAATCTTTACCCTTCAATTAAAAAAAACCAGTAGAAGTCTTCACTCGTGTTCGTCCGGAAACCAAAAAGAACAAGATAAGGGGTTTTAAGTTTTAACAAAATGAAAAAAAACCATCGAATCAAACCCCTTTTTCCTCTTCCATCACAGAGCCATTAAACCACACACCCTTCAATTCTTCAATCTTCAACTCCATTAAACCCCAAATTCTCTTCAAAATCAACCCATTTCCAATAATGTGTTCATCTTCCTCCACACCCACCTTTTCCCTCTTCACCCACCTCGTACAAATCGCCACTTCCTTAAACATCCATACCCATTTCCCCCTCTGACCCTGATCTTAATATTAATCTCAGACCCACAAACCCTAGAAAAGAAAAATCATATCTTTTTCTTCATCAGTTGCCCAAGATAACCTTAAACTGTCATGGGCTTCTTCTGATAAACAGGATGTTGAAGATTACAATGGTTGGGCTATTGTGGAAGAAAGTGTTGGTTCAAGAAAACAGCCAAGAGGTAAAAAGTTTCAAGATTTTTAAGTATTTTATAAGAATTTGATGATTTGGATATAAAGTTTGTTGCTTTTTGGTACATTAGGGTTGCCCACATTTGTTTTGGTTGGGATTGGGACCTCAGTTGTGGCTTTGCTTGCTGTGTTTGCTCATTTTGGATTATCAAGAAAGGGTAATCTTTTTTGTTTATGTTGTTTTTTATTTTTTTTATGTGTTGGGATTTGAGGATTGTGTTGTGTAGTTATCTTGCAATGCAATGTTTTGAAAATGGGATTTGTACAAAAAGTTGTTCTGATTCCGTTTCAGGTTTCGTTTTGCGATTTAGCAGCCCGTTCCATGTTTCTGTTGATAAGAAATCATTGGGTTCGGAAGATGAATCAAAGGTGGATGAAAGTTTGAATGAGCCATTGCCATTGGTGGAGAATGTTGATGAAGAAGTTGATGTGATCGTCAAAAGAAGGTATTGTTGTGGATACTCGGCGGTGTCATTGTTGTGGATTTTATGTTTGCTTACTGTTTTAACCGGTTATTGTTTTACAGTAAACGGTCATGGTAAGTGGGAAGAAGGAAAGCCTGGAAGAGTTGTTGTTCCGGTTTCTGCAGATGCTACTCAGCAGGAGGCTCTATCGTGGTTGAAGAATCTGAAGGTATTGTGTTTGTTTTGCAAGTCGTATTTTGTGCTTCGTTTTATGTTGACATTACTTCTATGACACTGATGGTTGTTATTTAATTGTTATTAAACCGAACTAGTTTGATGGAGTTGAACTTAGCTTTCAACAGTATATATATTTTAAGTTCTGGATCTTTGGTCAGTTGTGTGCGTGCCCTTAACCAGTGACTTAAAGATTTGTGACAGTTTATTATCGATTGGTATCCTTTTTTCTCAACCTAAAAGGCCCCTTAAAGTCGAAGCAAAAAGAGAACCTTTTAGAACAAAATCAAGATTGATAATGTCAAATAATGATCAATAATTGGTAAAAGTGTAAATTAGGCTTAATTTGTTCAGAGAAGAATGTTGCATCTTTTGAACAACCTAAAAGGGAGAATGTTTGTTTTGCTTCTAAGGGTGATCACATCGGTCTATTTTGGCAAAAAAAATTTGGGCTGAACCGCAAGTTACTGTGTTCTGAAATGACAAACAAAACTGGCCGGGCTGGGTAGGATGCTCAGACCGGCTGGTTTTAGCGGTTTTGATGGTTTGGTTTGGCGGTTTTAACCATTTTTTTTATTTTTGGCCCCAAGTTTGTTAATTTGTTACACCAATGAAATATTGTAATATTGGGCACTCTTGATTTTTAATGCATGAAATTTTTTACAATAACCTCTTTACACCGGCATGCTCAATCTCCCCAAAAAAATAGAATCAATGAACATTCAATAAAGAAAAACCGTCAAACTAATCCACGAATCATGTACCAGATCATTGAAGATGAAGTTAAGGCAGATGAATTGTGTACCAGGAGAGAATATGCAAGATGGTTGGTTTTAGTTAACTCCCGACTTGAAAGGTAGTAACTTGTGCATTCATTCTCCTTAATTATTATTGTTATCATTATTATCATTTTTTACAAGATAGATGGCAGATGTATCTCACAAAGAATTTTTCCGGGTTTCAGAAATCCAAGGCATAGGATACTTCCATCTGTCGCACTTGCTGGATCTACTGTTAATGCTTTTAACGACATCAGTGCTGAAGATCCCGACTTTGAGTACATTCAAGGTAAGATTAATATTTAGAGTACAATGCCATTTTTCTCCCTGAGGTTTGGCTACTTTTGTGACTTTCGTCCAAAGGTTTGTTTTTCCGTGGAACCAAAAGGTTGAAATCTTGCCGTCCATCTAACGTTAAGTCTGAGGCATTTTCGTCTTTTTAGACATTTTTGTGATGATTAAAGGGTTTGGGTGGGGAGAAACTCAACAGAGGTGGATCTTTATTTCTTATAGTGTTTTTTATTTTAATAAAAAAATTGTCTAAAAAGATGGAAATGCCCCCTATTGAACGGGAGAAAAATGGGTGGAGTTAACTAGTGAGTTGGTCAAATATTTGGTTGACAGAATACTTTTATCTAGAAATTACATTTTTCATAGAATAATTAATTTTTCAAATATCATTACTGAACATAAATTGTTTAAAAAATGATACGCTATTATGAAATATGAATAAATGATTTAGGACGTATTTGGCATTAAAATGTGTCAACCCGTTTCACCTGTTTTCTTTTAGCTATTTTTTTTTCATTTTACCATTCAACCTGCTAGAATTATAACATTGCCCGAATCAACCTGTTCATAAATAAATGCGAATATGGGATGAATCTGCCACATTTATTATACGACTTTTTAGTTCTTTGGAATATTAAAATGTTCATCTTGTGCTGAATATATCTGTATATACCTTTTTTGGAACATTAGCCTTGGCTGAGGCTGGTGTTGTTTTGAGTAAGCTTTCCGGTGAAAACCTAACTTCTGATTCGGATAGTATAAAGAGTTCCGGAGGTGTAAATTTTTTCCCCGAGAGGTATATGCTAAATGCACCACATATTAAATTTGTAGTATTTTAGAATTGCTTTTGTTCACGTTAATCTATTCGGTTTTTAGATTGATTTCACGTGAAGATCTTATTGGTTGGAGAGCCAAGTTAGAGTATCAAGTCATGCCAGGACTAAATGAAGAGATAGGATTAAATTTTTATAGTTCACTCAGATCTTTTCTTTTTATCCCTTTATTTATAATCAATATTAGAGGTCTCAAAATGGGTGTGCTTGGATGCTAGGGATGTGATTTTTTTTCCCAAATACCCGTACCCGTACCGATGTTGGATATTCGGTACGTGTATTGGTACCCAGTTTTATTGATTTTGGTATGGGTACGGGTATAAAATGGTACTGGTACCAAATTTTATATAGAATTTTAAATGTTTTTTTATTATTAATTATTATGTTTTATTTCGTATTATGGTGTTTATGGTACTTGCATTCATTTTTACCTGTTTGGTATCCGTATCGTATTGCTACTTGTATCGATTTTACCTATTTGGTACCCGTTGGTATTGGTACTCGTACCGATTTTACCTATTTGGTATCCGTACGAGTGCTCAAAAAATAATAAAAATAAAGTGGTACCAAAACGGGTACCATTGCCGAATTACTGGTACCGATACCCATACCGTACCATAATGTTCAATACGGTATCCAGTTTTGTTCAAATTCGGTACAATATTTTCGGTATCGGTACGAGTACATGTAATGTACCAATCCCATCCCTACTGGATACCATGTTAAAAAGGCTAATCTTTTGGTTCATGGTAACTCGATTCAGGTTGGGTTGACCTGAAACATTTTGTTCAAAATTTTCATTTTGTTGATGAATATCTTCCATGTTAAATATTTTTGCAAAACTTATAATAAATTACTAAATGAAATCAGTTTACGAGGTTTTATGCATTAAAAATACACTTCGGAAGTTCTCCGACAGGTTTTCTTTCAAGCTAATAATTTTTGTATTTTTTACGTTTGACCTGTCAGAGATAAAACATAATTCAAATCAACCCATTCATAAGTAACGAGTCGAAACAAAATGACATATACTGACATTTTTACAGTCCAGATACTAAGGAACAAAATCGGCTTCCTGGATGCAAGGGAGCTGAAATCAGATGTCTTGGCAGTGCTTTTTCGGGACACGCTAACTAACGAAAAAAGCATAATGAGAAAAGTTTTCGGTTATATTCCATCTCTTTTTTCTTTACATAGCTCACACACCCATTTGCTATTTAGTAATTTAACATACCGGGCCGTGTATATATCAGGTCAGATCAAGCGGTTTCAGCCCGCGAAACCTTGCACCAAAGCCAAGCGGCAGTGGCACTCACAAGTGGAAGAATAACGAACTCAATTCGTCATTAGTTCGCAAAGCGTGAAGCTTATACGTCACGCAAGATTGCAATGAAAGAGATTAAATCCGCGATTCTTGAGAGAGGTGAGATACAGCGGTTTTGGGAGAAAAAGATAGCGGATGAAAGAAGACGGTATTTGGAGGTCGAAGCGGCTTATCTGGAAGCGTTAAACGATTTGGAAAATGAAAAGAATAATCGGATAATGTTGCTAGTAATTATATGGAGGTTGCAGCGTTAGAGTGTCAAAAGCAGCTACTTTGTAGCTTGAAGGAAGAAGTAGATGAAATGAAGAGAGGATCGAGTCTGAACGAGCTGGTTATGTTGATGAGGAACGTAAAGTCCGTAGTACTGTTCGTGAATTAGAAGTTAAATATGAAAAGATTCTTGATTCAAAGTCGATACTTGAGGCTGAATTAGAAGCCCTTCGTATACTCAGGTACACATGGCAACCTTTTGACACACCTCTGCCTTTCATGCGATTAAAACTAAGTAAACATAAAAGTTTGTTTTTCCTAAGTGTGGAAAACGGGCAGCTTGTTTGGTTTAAAACGGGTCTGACCCAAATAAACGGGTCGTGTGGAACAGGTAAAAAAGTTTACTAATAGTTAATACTCGCTCACCCAACTAACTCATTTTTCAGATCTTGGATAGAAGACGAAGCAAAAAAGGGTCAAGCTCGGACAAAGGTTCTTGAAGAAGTAGGTCGAAGGTGGAAATGGGGTGGTAGTTCTTGAGCCGGTTTTTGTGCTAAATTGATTCGTGATTGATACATAAAAGAGATGATATTTTGCTTTGTAGTCGTACAAAATAAAGAGGTTCAAGATGCTGCATGTACTGGGAAACTATATTGTAAGAACACTAAAAGAGGGTTTATTGTGGTGGTGATCGAGCGGGTGTTAGTGGTGCAGTGGCGGTTTTCAAGATTATTTTCATGTAACTGTTGTGGTATTATGTTTATTCTGTTAAAGGTACGGGTATAGACGCGACAAGTGAGCCATGAATCGATTAACTGAGCCAACTTGATTGTTTGGCAACTTGGTTTCGGCTCATTAAATATGAACTAAAATTGAAAATTAATTATTTAAATAGCAATCTCTACTTTTACTTACGTTGCCAGGGTAATACTTAGTAGCATAATCATTATATTATAAATCACACTTGATTAGTTGATTTATACTTTGTTTAGCTTCTACAATTCTCCAATTCGTTCAATTTATTATTTATGATCATTTATACCATCGGTATTGCTTTTGTGAACTAGGAATGGCAATGAGGCTGGTTTAAGCGGGTTTTGATCATCCCAACCACATACCCGATGGTAAAAGAGTGTCCCATGCCCGACCTAATACTCGTTAGGTATCTATCTGGTAATTATTTGTTGGTTTTTTTTGTCAAATATCAACAAATATTCATTAATCATCTTCATATTGTATACATCATACTCTCAAAAACGAATATAAATTTCATAAATATATGAACATAAAAAGTACAAGTTTATTTCCCCTGATATTTAATGACTTATATAAAGAAGAAGAAAAAATAATAAAATAATAGTTTCTGATATATTATCGAGTAAACATGTATGTGTTTTCAGGTAATTGAGTCGGGTAAATGGGTATATCACTTATACCATATACGTTCCATACCCGCAAAATTTTTAAAACTAATTTCTGAACCCGAATGCCCGTCTCAAAAGTTTCGGGTTTAACCGTCAGATTCAGGTTTGACTGACATCCCTATTTGCAATGAAAGTAAAAGTTAGAAGCACTATTAGTCAAACTTTAAGTATGAATCATTATTGAGCAATGACTCATAATCTGGATTATTAAAATCCAATTATTATTATTATTATAATATTATTTTTTATTTATTTATTTATTAAAAAAACGAATGATAGATAGTAAACTTAATAACATAGTATCTTTTTATTCTTCTTATAAATGAAAATCTTTTTATACACGTGTCATTCTATGGTGCTTCCTTACTTTTAATAATAATATTACATATTAATTTTTTATACACAAAATATAATATAATATATAGTATAATTTTTATTAATATAGTTAGAGATAAATGTATAAATTCAAATTTAATTAATAATTATCTATAACTAATATAAATATAAATGTATCATATAATTATATATAATATAGTATAATATTAATTAATATAGTTAGAGATCAAACATATAATTTTAAATTTAATTAATAATTATCTATAACTAATATAAAGTGTGCAAATAACTTTTCATATTCCGAACTAGTTTATAACCCCGTGTTTTACACGAGTTGCATAAATTAAATGTTATACAATAAGTAATATAGTTATATCTTTAAAATACTTAGTGTATTGCACGAATTAAATAAATATAATATAATCGATTGACAATACAGTAATCAAGATATGTATTTAAATGATGAATTTGATGTACTATTTTACTTAATTAGGTTAGAAACATGTATGTTACACGTGGTAGAACTAATAAAATATTAGATGATGAAGAAACCCTAGATCAACTAACCGGAATCAAAGTAGATCTATGGAATGAGCTCTGCATAAAAGGGTTAACCCTCCGTTGTTTCCGATGGATGATGAATAGAACAATATTCCGGCTGATCCTGCAAAACAGAACACCGTTAGCTCGCCACGGGGAGAAGGGGGGTTCTCTCCGTGACCAACCTCCGGCGTGAGAATAAGTACAGGTAGTCAGAAGTAAGTATTGTAAGTGAGAGAGTAGTTGAGAGTGAATACCTTTCCTTGAACTCCAAGTTACTTATTTATAGCCGGTGTTTGGCGCCAAAAAGAGAGATTGTTAACTTTAACGGAATCTTTTGTTATTCCGTTAACGTTTGTTGGCAATCCGTTTGTGCACACGGATCGTGAGCTCATCAGTGGTTAAGGAGGTGCCACATGTCAACATGAGATCACTACATCTTATAAATGTGAGCATGCCATCACCGAGATCTTCCTCAGCCGTCCAGATGTTGCCATGTGGCAATTGGTTATAACCGAAAAGATGCTTGCACGATTGGGTGTTAATGGCTTCTAGAAGGTTTCACAGCTGTTACCCATCTATTATTCGCCACGTGTACATTCTGTTACAACAGAAAAGATTCCCTTTGCTTCTGCACCCAGTCAAGGATTTTGCTAAGGGAAAGTTTCTCAGGATTTTTAAATGACGCTTTCCTCTCTTGGATATTTGGCGCAGAGTTCTAATAAATCTTATTTTGGCAAAGAAGTCTGCGCGCAGTTTTCTTAGAAGTTATTAATGGGTATGGTTTCCTTGATTGGCGCAATGTTTTTGGGACCACACCCCTTCAAGTCCCCCCAGTCCAGTGTTGCTCCTATGTAAGAATAAAAAGTAGGTGGAGCACTGGACTTAAGATAATATGTGCTGCGCTAGGTAAGGACTAGCTTTTTGTTGCTTTATGCATCTTGATGACGCGTCGTAGTGAATTTTGAAAAAGTATTTGAATTTCAAATATAATTAGACACGTGTCACTTATCTAGATGGTGTAGTTGGTGACGACGCACGTTCTTGAGACGTGGTGCTACTGTTGACAGGCTGTCAACAGTACATGTCTTACCGTATTTAATGCTTTTCGGCGACACTCGCGCACGTGGGGCGGTTACTGTTCCCCATTCGCCCATGCGGTTACTTGGGGATACGTGACGGTCGCAAAAGTCGCTGCAGTCAAATCGTGCATTAATTGCGGTTAGTATATAAAGGGATCAACGATCCATTCGCTTCCTCACCCAATTATAACTTGAGAGAAATTTGTGTTCAAAAATTCCGGCGACCTTCAAAGTTTTCTAAGTTTTCTTCAAAGTTTGAGTTATGGCCACCGGTGCAAGTTCTGCTAAGATGTCGTCGTCAAGTTTGCCACCGCTAAAGTGGTCGAAGAAAGATTTCGATAATCTTGCCACCAACTTCCTTTTCGCTCCGTCCTGGAAAGCGTTTTTTCCGGTGGCGAATGCCACGGCGGCTGATGCACCGGCCGGCTACATTACATTATTTTACGATTATTTCGCCGAAGGGAACTTCCGGCTGCCGGTGACCCATTTTTTGCTGGAAATTCTTGGTTTTTACAAGATTCACATTTCTCAGTTGAGCCCGATGGGAATGGTGAGGATCCGGCATTTTGAGTTCGTTTGCCGATTGATGCAGATCGTGCCGTCGGTCGAGAAGTTTATATTTTTCTACCAGCTGCACTGCTCGTTGGGTTTTATTCGTTCCAACAGCGTGTGTAAGCCAAACGATTGCTGTTGGTGCCGCCGAAGTCCTACCACGACTGGAAGCAGAAGTTCTTCTTTATCAAGGCGGCGGTGATTCCGATGAAGATGACATTCCGGGCCGGTGATGAGATCGAGCTGGAGACCCTTCGCATACTGCCGACGAGGTATGGTATCAAGATATTAAAGATGTGCCAAATATTGTTTTGCCAGAGAGGGCCCTCATCGCTGCCGGGATGAGTATTTTCTGGAAGAAGGAACGCCGGGAAAAACCGGTGTATACAGAAGATGGAACTGGTATGTAACCATTTAACTTCCTAACAATATATTTCAATAGATATGTACTGATGCAAAAATGTTTGTTATGTAGCTGCGCCTCTCTACTTGGTCTCTTTCAAGAGAGAGAAAGGAAAAATGCCGTCGTGCCTATTGCTGATGGTGAAGATTGGTTCTCACAAATCTTGGGGAACTTTGAGTTGCCCAAGAAGGAGGATCTGGAGGCGCAACCATATTCGAAGACTGGTAAATAAGTCCTTACAAAGCCTAAGTTGATATTGCGCAATATTACTCTTGAACATTTTTTCTAAGTAATATTGCAATATAACTAATGGCGCAACCTTTGCTCAATATGATTAATTATGTAGGTGATTTGCTAAACTTGGGCGTAGGTCCTGATTCGAAGAAGAAGAAGAAACCAACTGCTGCTGCAGCTGCTGGGCTCCCCTTCCAACCCAGAGCAAAAAACCAAGCCATCAGCTGTTGCGAAAGCTGAGGGCAAGAAAGGTACGCTTTGGTGCAATTATGTGGTGGTGTCGGACTCACTGGAGGGTCTTGCGCCTGTAGGTTTGAAGAAACCGAAGCCAGAACCCGTTGACACTTCATCTCTTCCTGCTGCGAACCCAGATGATCCTTTGGAAGTACCTTCTAGCCCGGAAGAGGCGTTGAGGCGCACTTCTAAGAAGAGGAAGGAGGCGGAGACTAAAACTCCTGAGCCAACCAAAGTTGCGCGCCCGCGCATTGGTAAAAAGGGCAATCTGGATGCCTTTGTAAAGAAGTTCTCACCTGGTACATTTAGTTTGTTACGCGTTTCTGTCATAAAAGTTGCGCAGAATCTTGTACTTGGTATTTGTTAATATGTTTTGCAGAGAAAATGGTGAAGGCTGCGCCGGCCACCTCATCTGCTATACCATCGCCGCGCAGGCCTGAGAACGTTGAAGAGGGAGATGCGGGGCAAGAAACTCCTGTTCTTGATGCCGACCCCATCGTCCCGGAAAATATTGAGAAAGTGGCTCCGGAAGAAGAGCCCAAAAATTTTGATGCTGAGAATCCTGCTGGCGAGCAGGTTAAAGATACGGCTACAGATGTTGGGGAACCGTCAAAGTTGATATCGAAGGGAGCCGGACCTTCAACACAAAGAGAAGCCTTTGTGTTTGTTGAGGATTCAGAGGAGGAGTCGCCTATTCACCCAGAGGAGACGCCTGGGGACTATTATTATCGCTCTTATTCTGAGAGGCAGGCCTCTGCGATTCATCAGCCCGTGTGGAAAGTTAAGCAGGGTGATGTTTTCACTGATTGGCACTCCTGCAGGGAGTGGTATAAGGGCATCTTCCCGCTGGCGGAGGTGAAGCGCCAGGAAGAAAAAGACCACGAGGCTACCTACGAGTCATATTTGCAAGAGTCTGCCCTTGCCTCTTCCACCATAAACAGGATTGTGCGCGAATGGCGCAGGATGAACAAAGAGTGGGATGAGGTTGAGCTTGAGAAGGCAAAGGCCAAACTTGAGAAGGAGAAGACGTTGAAAATGCTCGTCGATTTTGAGGCGGAAAAGGCCCAGTTTGAGGAAGAGAAGAAGACTGAAGAGTGGGTTGCGCTGTCGTGGAAGCGCAAGTGTGAGGCCTCTGCTGCGCAATATGCGGACGAGCGCAAGTGCTTTGTGGAGGCTTGTGATCGTGATAACAAAGAAACAATTTCTATGCGTAACGAAATTGAGAAACTCAAGAAAGAGAAAGCTGATGCAGTTGCGGCAGCAGAAGAGGCGCGCTCATACAGAGAAAGGAGCGAGCAGAATGAGGTATCACCCAAAATGACTCTCCTTCTTAAGAATAAAGAAATTGATGATCTAACTGCTATGCTATTTGACCAGGCGCAGCTGCAAGATGAGGTTGATAGTTTGAAAAAAGATATCAACCTTCACCGAACAGAAAAAGCCGAGTTGATCCGCCGTTTGACTGAAGGCGAACAAAAAATTAACGACACGGAGGTTGCTCGCGCTACAGCAGAAAACCTCACCGAATCCCTCATGAACCAGCTTACTTGGTTGCGGGAGTACGGGATTGTGGAGGTAATATTCCCTTTTCTTTATACATGTCTGGCTTGATTGTCGCAACATATACTGCTTTTATTTGTATACAGATTGCAAATGTCATCCTTAACTCTACGAAGTTGGATGAGAGAGTGGCAGAATTGATGATCGCGGCGCGCAATGATGGGCATGCCGAGGGCTATAGAGAATGTACTTTTCACGTGGCCCATGCGCTAAAGACCGAATGGGATACAAGCCGTGCTGCCACGCATGGGCTAAATACTGCCGCCATTTATTCTGCTGCCAAAGAAAAATATGATCAATTGCAAATTCCGATTATGGACCTTGTGGATGCCGCGCTGCAGCAAGACGACTTTGTTGATAAACTAAAGGAGATCTTTTCTTCAATAGAGAAGCAGGCGGGAACCAAATCATAGAATTGGAAATTTGTAATTTTTTACTTTGTGATAACTTGTAACATTGCGCTGCTGTGCAAGTATTGTGGATGTGAATATATATATTTCAGCTTTACAATGTTTGCATGGGACCAATTACTTGTGTAGGATAGACAAATGCACAGTTTCTTTTCTCATGTGTGAACGTAAGTATTAAGTTAGCTTGTGGCTCATGAGTTTGTGTTTTTGTTTATCCAAAGGAATTGCATGCATTTGTAAATGAACAAATTCAAGACTGTAAATAGTGGCAGAGTATTTTATTCATACTGATAAAGCGCAAAACTATGGCTGCCACTAAGATTACATAACAAAATAAAGTAAGCAGTCTCGTTACGCAACGCTAAGAAGTTGCTTAGAGGACTAAGATTACATATAACATCAGCGTAGTTGTTGGGCATTCCAGGTTCGAGGAAGGCTGGATCCGTCCATACGCTTCAGAGTGTACGCGCCTTTTCCCAATACTTCATTTATCACGTACGGACCTTCCCATCGCGGGGCTAACTTCCCCGGTTTTTCGGCATTCGATGATTCATTATCGCGAAGAACAAAGTCACCAGGCGAAAAGGAACAGATGCGCAACCTTTTGTTGTAATACCTTTCAAGCTGAGACTTGTACTTAGCTTTCAACTTGACCATTTGCTTGTGGGTGTGCAACAGAAGCGAAAACATGTTGGATTCCCATTTCGGTCATCCATGTTTGCAACTCTTCAGCCACTAAATTTGTACCGTTGTCTGTAATAATGCGCATGGGCAGACCAAAACGGCAAATAATGTATTCCCAAATGAATTTGCGAATTACCATCGCTGTAGTAGAAGCTAAAGGTTTGGATTCAACCCAATTGGTGAAGTAATCGACCGCAACAATGATAAACTTTACTGTGCCGGGCGCATCCGGAGATGGTCCCACTAAATCAGTGGCCCATTGTTGAAATTGCCAAGCTGTTGTGACGGGTACCAAGGATTCTTTGGGCGCAACGTTTTAGGGGCATGCCTTTGGCAGGACATGCATTTGCGCAAGATCTCCACCGCGTCAACGTACATTCCGGGCCAATAATACCCTGCGCTTTTCACTTTGGCTACTACCATGCGCGGCCCAGAATGTATACCGCATAGCCCCTCATGAACCTCGCTGATCAGGCATTGCGCATCATGTTTGTTAACGCAGCGGAGTGAAGGACCCATGTAAGAGCGTCGGTAAAGAATACCGTCAATCATTTCGTAATTGAGGACTTTGCATCGTAACTTACGTGCTTGCGCTTTATCTTCTGGTAAAGAACCATGTAACAAGTACATTATTATTGGAGACATCCATGATGGATCTCCTACTTCGACCATTGTTACTTGTCTGAGGGGAACTGATGGATTACTTAAAACCTCGATGCGAACTTCCTTAGCCAAATGTTTGAAACTAGTTGCTGCGAGTTTACTTAAAGCATCAGCATGTTTGTTTTCACTTCGCTTGACGTGTGTGACTTTAAATTGTTGGAACTGTGCTATAAGAGCCTTGGCTTGCACCAAGTATAAAGCCATGATATCTCCCTTTGCATCGTATGTTCCAATTACTTGCTCAGCAACTAGTAATGAATCAACATGGGCTTCTAAATTTGTTGCGCCCATTTTGATAGCGAGGCGTAAGCCTGCTAGGAAAGCTTCATATTCGGCCTCGTTGTTGGTGCTTTTAAAATCCAACCGAATTGCATATGTGAATTCTGCTCCCCCTGGACTCATTAATCGAAGACCTGCTCCAGCCCCATCACTGTTTGATGCGCCATCTGTAAACAATGTCCAGGCTCTGTTGTCGATGACTAGGACTTGGTTTTGGATTGCTTGGCATTCTTCAAGCTTATCAGCAGGAATTTCAGCGATGAAATCTGCCAAAAATTGGCCTTTGATAGCTGGTCTAGGTTTATAACAGATGTTATAACCTCCCAATTTTATTGCCCATTTCGCAAGTCGTCCAGAAACGTCTGGTTTGGCCAGGACTTGCCAATGTGAAAATTTGTTAAAACTGTAATAACATGTCCTGAAAAGTATCTTCGCAGCCTGCGCGAAGCATGGACCAATGCTAAAACTAATTTCTTCATGATTGAATACCATGTCTCTGGATCGTTCAACATCTTGCTGATATAATAAATTGGAGACTGGACCCCTTCGCGTTCTACCAACAAGACAGCACCTACTGCTACCTCAGATGCAGCAAGATATAAGACCATGGGTTCTTTTTCTCGAGGAGCAGTAAGTGTGGGAAGTTGAACTAAACAATCTTTCATCTGCTGGAAAGCTTGATCAGCTTCAGGAGTCCATGCGAACTCTTTGCTCTTCGTACAATTGCGCAAGGTTCGAATAAATGGATAAGATTTTGCAGCATGATTAGCGAGGAAGAGGTTTAGCGCAACTAACCTTCCAGCCAAACGTTGCATCTCTTTGATGGTATTAGGAGAAGACATTTTTTGTATTGCCACGACCTTCTCGGGATTAACTTTGAAACCATCTTTGGTGATGATGAAACCCAAAAATTTGCCCTCCTCCATGCCGAAGGAACATTTGCTGGGCTTTAACTTTAGATTTACCTCGCGCAGAGAATCAAAAGTTTGTTGGATGTTGTCTAGCATAGTGTCTTCTGAATTACTCATAACGACCAATCATCAATGTAGACTTCCACAGTTTTCCCTATGTCATCTCCAAACACTGTATCCATCAATCTTTGATAAGTAGCTCCCGCATTGCGGAGACCAAAAGGCATCTTGGTATAACAAAAAATGCCATTCTCCGTGCGAAAAGCGGTTTTATCTTCGTCCTCTTTTTTCATCAAGACTTGAGTCTCAATTCTGATAGCATACATGTTTGAATGATGACAGTACCTCTCTCGTTTGTTATGATGGAGAGGTTAGTCCTTGTGGAAGTGAGATATAGCTCAACTTCTTTAAATGATGAAATTGAAATACGTTGAAATGTATGATGAACAAACTACGACCAAATCCTACATGGAACTTCTCATAACCGCCTGATAATGCCTTTGATCCTTTGACAAGAATACTTATATATAGGAAGTACCAGCGGCGTATCCACCATATTCTTGTCAAATTTTCATTGACTTTATCCGCAAGTTATGATTAGTTCTATGTGACTCTAAAACAACCACAACAACCAAAACTTGAGTCTTAATTCTGATAGTATACATGTTTGAATGATGACAATACCTCTCTCGTTTGTTGTGATGGAGAGGTTAGTCTATGTAGAATTGGAATACAATCCAATTTCTTTAAATGATGAGATGCTATAAATGCTAAACCAGTGAGTACAAAACAAACTTCAATCAAAACAATACTAAATTCTACACGGAACTTCTCATAACCGCCAGATAATGCCTATGATCCTTTGACAAGAATACTTATATATAGGAAGTACCAGCGGCGTATCCACCATATTCTTGTCAAATTTTCATTGGCTTTATCCTTAAGTTATGATTGGTTCTATGTGATTCTAAAACATAAACAAACACAATCAACCAAAGCTTGAGATAACATAAAGAAAAACATAAAACTAAACGATTGGAGTGGAATCTTGATTTTCGGTGAAGGGGACTAGTTGGGTGGTTTCGTTTGGGCCGTCATTATCTTCAACAGGATTGGCGTTGATGTTGAAACTCTTCCTCTTGCTGGTGGCCTAGCGATTTGGTTTCCTTGATTTGCTTGGTTAACTGGGTTTGCTTGAGCTTGGGCGTTTATGATGTTAACCAATCGAGGGCACGTGTTTCTATAGTGGGTAGGGTCGCCACAATTGAAACAAGCTCGAACATAACATGGGGTATTGAGGTTGTTGATATGTTTGGATCATATTTTGAGTGGGGGGTGTGGTTTGGTTTTGAGGGGTGCGGCAAACCTTGCTCAAATGACCATAGCGTCCACAATTCGCACATAGTCGACAAGGTAAGGTAGATGGATGGTGATAAAAACAGGTGTTACATCGAGGGTGAGGTCCAAGGTATGGTTTCTTATTTGGGTAAGTTGAGTTGGGTGCTATTTGCGTGATTGGGATAGCTTGGATTGGTATGGCTTGTGAAATTGGTTGATTACGTTGGGTAGTAGCGAAAAGTTGCCCGTCTCTTTTTCTCTTAGAAATGGGTTGAGAAGGGGATTCGGTTTGGGTGGAGTTTGAAGTTTCAGTTGATGCTTTATCCTTCTTCTTCTCCTCCTTGAAGTCTTTATTCCGGATGCGGTTCTCGGTGAGCTCTGTAGCTAATTCCATTGCTGCTTCCAAAGTTGCAGGCGTGGTACTTATTACAGAGTCCTGAATCTTTGACGGAAGACCTCGAATGTAGTGCTCGATCAAACGGTAGAGGGGAGTGAACAAGTTGGGAACCATTTGATTTAACTCAAGGAATCTTTTGTTGTATGTGGTGTGGTCTCCTTCCTTTTGCTTCAACGAATAAAACTCATATTCTAATTTCTTGATTTCGCTCCTTGGGCAAAACCGTCTTGTCATGATTTCCTTCAACTCTTCCCAAGTCAAAGTCATAGCGTCTTCAACACCTCGTTTGGCCTTCTCTGTATTCCACCAAGTAAGTGTTATTCCATATAAACGACCAGTAGCATATCGCACTTTGCGATCATCGGGGCAATCGCAATTTAGAAAAATGTTCTCCATTTCTTCAAACCAATGGAGGAGAGCGGTGACACCTTCAGTCCCTTCGTATTTTGGAGGGTCGCATGATTTGAAATGCTTGTAGGTGCATTTAGTGGTATTTGGGGGAGGGTTGATAACATTTTGATCTTCTTGGTTGACAGGATTAGCGGTAAGGGCTTGTTGGACTTGAATTACAATGTTGGGTATTACGGCAGCCATTTGTTGAGCGATTAGGGCAGCCATGCGCTCGCGGGCTTTTCCTGCTCTCATCTTCCTACGGGCGAGGCCAGAAGACATCTACAAGGAATACATATCATGAGTATGAGTTGGATGTTTTTGGGATCATGGGTCGTATTTAGGAATGAACATTCATAAAATAAATATAGAAAAATAAATCTACTACATCCATAGGATGTCTTGGGCTTTGCTCGTAATTGGGCCTTGCATGCCGCCATACTTCACCTTTGTAATCATGTGGGCCCCCATGAATACTGGGTTTTTCATATGGTTCGCATGTGTTAGCCTGGTTACGTACACTAAAACCCAGAGAAAATCGAGAAATATGTATATAACGTATGATATTCGGAATGTGTCCAGGTGTGGACACGGTGACACCTCAAAGTGGGGTTAGTTCGAACGACGTTTGGTGTGGCATGCTTTGGCCTAATAGGTCCTTCGTACTCTCATCGTTAGTCCCCAGGTAGGCAAACTGGTCCGTTATATTGGATTTATACGAATGCCAACCTAGACAGGACGTTCCGACTACCGGTACTTGTACCCTTCCAGTTACTACATGCCCGTCGCAGAACTCATTTTGATGGGATTTGAAAATTGCGACAAAATCTTCGAATAACGAAAGTATGAAAATGATTTGAATATATGAACATTGAAATATGTATGATGAATGTGTATGTAAGTATGTATGTTTGACTGTAAGTATAAACAAATATGAAACACATAAATATCATAAGTTTGCATGTAACCACATAAACAATAAAAATCTAGTCAACTATAGTATAGGCTCTAAGGGTCTAATAACCTATCCTATATCCCTATAGTCATGGCTCTGATACCAATCTGTCACACCCCGACCCGCAGCGGAAAAGGTGGTCGGGGCATAATTGGGTTACCATCAAAGCTCATGACATTTATTATAACGTTTCATATTCATTATTACAATTTAAAGGGAAACATACAATCATAATTACATCATGTCCTAAACATCATTCTAGACTTCATTGTTTTCTTCTAAGGCATTTTCTATGTTTTCCTTGCTTCATCCTGTTCACCTGTATCTTGTGTAAAAATGGTTTTTTGGATCAACAAAAAGTTGGCGAGTGAATCCGATGAAAAACATTTGAACAAGTTTATTGAATTGATTATAAAATAAAGTGCACAACCACATATGAGTAAATATAGATGTAAACTTATTCACCAATCATTTAATATTAAATAATGCACACACATACAATAATAAATTGTTTTGAGGCACGCGTTGCTCAACCCGTCTCTCACGAGGAACTGATGGGCCTAATGAATGAGTTTTGCATACAACTTGACAATATGAAATACATGACTACAAACAATATATATACATTCTAAGTTTAGATCACAATACTGTATGGCACAAGTTTAAATAAATGAGTTAATTTTAGTGACACATTACACACCCCAAAACGTGTAACTAAAAAGGAGAGTTGTAAGATTCACTCACATTGGGTGCGTTCGGTTGATGATGTTGAATGCGCACGATGTTGGTTTTAACCACGAGTGAAACTAACCTAGATAATGGCATAATGGTTCGGTAAGTAAGCGGATTTTATTAATCAATTTTAGTAGGATTGTTGGATGTATTTTTGTGAGTTTAAGGCTATTTTCTAACCTTAAAAATGTTATTTTTAAGTATTTTTAATGTAAATAAATAAATAAAAGTAATAAAAAGATTTTTGACTGTTGACCTGTTGACCGTTGACTTGTTGACCGATTTTATTGTATAATTGTGTGCGCCGGGTGAGGCTCGAACCCGAGACCTCCCGTTCGCGTGCACGAAGCTCTACCAACTAAGCTACGTGTCTAACCCGAAATATTTCTGTTTTTAATTATATTTATATACTAATTGAATTAATCCGAAAATCATTTATTTCAAAAACGATTTTAATGACTCGCTCGGTGCTCTCCACAGGTCTCGAACTCGGGACCTGTGGTTTAGGTTAACACACAGTCCACCGCTGGACTGTGTGTCTAACTTGGTAAATAAACTGATTTTTATTATACTTATATACAAACTAGATCATTTCATTTCTGCTTTATATAAAAAGTTTGATAATTGCCTGAACCGGTGCGGTAGTCCGGACACGAACTCGTGACGTGTGATTTAAACGTTCACACAGTCCACCACTGGACTGTGTGTCTATCTTGGTTATTATTCCGGTTTTTATTAAACTTAACATCTATTTGTAGTGAATCCGGTTTGGTTACAAAAGGAACATTTTTATTAAGGCGAGTGTGCGTGGGACAAGAATCGAACTCGGGACGTATGCGTGTTTATTTGCACACAGTCCACCGCTGGACTGTGTGTCTAACCCGAGATATATCTTGATTTAAATTAAACTTATAGACAACTGAAAACTTCATCTTCTTCGTTGGACTTAACCAGAATCGGTGTCCGGCTGGTTCGACGATGTAATCAAGTTTCTTTAGGGTGTTGTGATTAATTACATGTAAGATTAATAAAAAGAATGAGAGATTAAGTGTAAGGTATACCGAACAGGGCTCCTCTGTTTCGCCGGCGAAACTCCGATGACAGCAGATTATTCCGGCGACGTGTGGCAGATGGTCTTCAGGGAGTTTGAGATGAGTGTGGGTGGCTTCGGTATGAGCTCTGGGTGTTCAGTTGTTAGAGTAGTGCACAGAGTTGAAAGGCTCGGTTTTCCGGCGAGTTGCAGAAGTTCTCCGGCGAGTGAAATTACGTCGGGAAAGAGTGTGATTGTGAGCGAAAAAGCTAACAGAGGTTAGAGGGGGTACTTATAGGGCAGAACATCGACGAATTTGGTCCGTTTTCCGTCTTGATTCATCGGTTAAAAATTTTCCGGCAGTTATAACTTGTATCGCGGACTGGACATCAGTTATAACCGATGTTGAGGTTAATGTTTACGTTAAGTCATAGATAACCGACGACGTTTGACGAAATCGTCGGATTTTCCGGCGTCAACGGATTTGGGCGCGTCAGTTGACTGGGTTTGATTTCTGTTTCATTATTTGAATTAATTGTCTGGATATATTACTAAAGAACACAAGTGGCGCAGTGGTTTGATGGATGAGAGTTAAATCGTTGTTTGACCAGGTTGACCCGGCTGACCCGGGTTCGAAACCCGGCAGCCTTGTTTGATTTTTAAACCAGTATTTTTAATAATTTTTCAAATATAAATTATATATTCCAATATACTTATTAATTATGTATCGTTTAAAAATAATTTGGGCATTAAATACGCAACGAAATTTTTTAACTGATTGTTCGGTTAATAAACAGAGCGGGTTTGGTAAATCCGGTTTTTGACGGATGTTACACGTTACTCGTTCGAGAACACCTCCCATCAGATAAAGTAACAGGAAAGAGGATTTGTCCTAGAGGAAAGACAGCCTCATTGCAGAACCCAGTTAATGAAAAATCAACTGGTTCCAAGCGTGCCTTATCCTCAGGATCTAGTTGCGTGAAGCACTGCTCATACATGATATCCATGGAACTACCCGGATCTATAAACATATAGTCTGTTTGGTAGTGCCCAAAGATACCGGTGATAACTACTGCCGGTCTTCTTGAGGACCTTCTGGAACGATAGGAAAAATGACTTGCTGTTCGCGCCAAGTGTTGGTTTTGAAATGTTGAAGGCTACGCTTGCGTGATGATCCACCTTGAATCATGGAAACGTGCTGTTTCATTTTCTTGTTGCTAGGCCCTTCGTTCTTGCACGTAATCTGCTTAATCTCTGTGCGCACATTCTGGACTAGATGTGTAAGCTTCCCACTTTTTAATGCTTTTTCAATCTCCGTGCGCAGACTGATGCAGTTATCTGTTGTGTGGCCTGTGTCCCTATGATAGTCACAGAACAAATTTGGGTCTTGCCCTTTTTTGTTTTTCATTGGTTGCGGCTGTTTAAACTGATAATTCTCAGTGCTGAGAACCTCAGCTGGAGATTTCGTTAAGGGAGTCCACTGACGTTCCCTATTCTCTTGCTTAATCGCATTTTGAGTTGTTATCTTGTTGATTGTTGCTTCGCACATCAATTGGTGAATAAGGAGAATACGAATTCTGACTTGACTATTTCCAATTTCTCTTATACTTGCGACTACCTCTACTCAAGTCTTGCGGACGATTCTGAGGCAGAGGTGGCCGGTTAGAACTTAAGTTGCGTTCAGTCTGGGCGTAAACCTTGGCTGCCGCCATGAGTTTATCCCAGTTTTTTGGAAGGCCAGTTGTACCGGACAACACTTTAATCATTTCGTCGCACCTTACCGCATACTTGAACTGCGCGCGTATAAGGTCTTCATGGACATCTTCAATCTCCAACACCTCTTTATTGTAACACGTTATAAAATCTTCGAGGCTATCATCGTCCCTTCGCCAGATGTTCATTACATCAGAGGAGTCGCGCACGTATCACCGTTGCTGGCTAAAGTGTGTAAGAAATTTCTCTTTTAAGTCGTTCAAAGAGGAAAGTTTACCTGCCGGCAAATTATCAAACCAAAGGCGCGCAGCGCCGGTAAGGGTCTGTACAAATAGGTGACACCACATTGGCAATGTTCAGCACCCAAGTAACCCTGCACCGGTAAAGAGACGCATGTGATCATCAGGATCGGTCAAACCGTTAAACTTTCCAACGTTGGATGGTAATTTCGCTCACTCCAACGGAGCCAGTGCTATCTCTCTGATAAACTTTGATTGTTCATCTGCTTCGGTTGGGCGATACACCAAATTGTAATCATACTCAGCTTCTGGATTGTATACTGCGCGTACTTTTGGCCTGTAACTAGCATGATCTGCAGATATTCGATTAAAAATACTTGCACTATCCCCTTCCTCATAGGTTCTATCGAGCTCATCGTGTTGGTTGTCCCGTTACTGCGAAGACCGCGGGCCCAAACGAGAGTGGACAGATGCGCGACGCTGAACGTTGTCTTCTTGCCTTCTATTACCAGAATGAACATGATCATTTCTGGTTTTAGAATACGTTTCTGTACCATCTTCAGGCATGCGCGAAGGGGAACGAGCATGACTTTGAGTATTATAACTCAAAACTCGAGGTGCCGGCGCGGACCTGAGGAGCGTTAACTGGAGCTTGAAAAGCTGGAGTTCCGGTTTGGGCACATAACTTAGCATACATAGCGTTTAGTGTCGCTTGAGATTTGATTAACCACGATAATGGAGTCTCTCCAGGTGGTAAAATCGACATAACATCAACCTGAGGAGCCGCCGATGTTACAGGAATACTCGCATGATTAGGATCATACTGAGCATTAGCTTCGCCGGAAGAATCCTCAACTATTTGTCCGTCGACCTGAGGTCCGACAATAATGCGTCGAATCCCTGATCGAGGACCTTGAAAAGATGACCCGTCAGTCATGACGCTGCAGATCTAAGTGAAACGAAACGAAAGGTGAGAAAGAATCGAAATCGGTAGGCGCCAATGAAGAAACCCTAGATCAACTAGACTGGAATCAAAGTAGATCTATGGAATGGGCTCTCATAAAAGGGTTAACCCTCCATTTGGTTTCACGATGGATGATGAATAGAACAATATTCCGGCTGATCCTACAAAACAGAACACCGTTAGTTCGCCACGGGGAGAAGGGGGGTTCTCTTCGTGACCACCCTCCGGCGTGAGAATAAGTACAGGTAGTCGGAAGTAAGTATTGTAAGTGAGAGAGTAGTTGAGAGTGAATACTTTTCCTTGAACTCCAAGTTACTTATTTATAGCCGGTGTTTGGCGCCAAAAAGAGAGATTGTTAACTTTAATGGAATCTTTTGTTATTCCGTTAACGTTGTTGGCAATCCGTTAGTGCACACGGATCGTGAGCTCATCAGTGGTTAGGGAGGTGCCACGTGTCAACATGAGATCACTACATCTTATAAATGTGAGCGTGCCATCACCGTGATCTTCCTCAGCCGTCCAGATGCTGCCATGTGGCAATTGGTTATAACCGAAAAGATGCTTGCACGATTGGGTGTTAATTGCTTCTAGAAGGTTTCACAGCTGTTACCCATCTATTATTCGCCACGTGTACATTCTGTTACAACAGAAAAGATTTCCTTTGCTTCTGCACCAAGTCAAGGATTTTACTAAGGGAAAGTTTCTCAGGATTTACTGTTTCCTTGCGCGAGAAGCGCAAGTTAGTTAACTGATCTTCCTTCTTCTCCTTGCTGCTTAGCGCAACGTTTGGTGGATGCTTGCTTTGATATAAATATCTGCGCAAGGTTTGTGCATGGATCATTATCAAACAAGAATGTTTAAGGTTAACTTTGAACCTTGCGCGAGCCCGCGCAAGGTAGTTAAATGAAGCATTATCAAACAAGAATGTTCAAGGTTAACTTTGAACCTTGCGCGAGCCCGCGCAAGGTAGTTAAATGAAGCATTATCAAACAAGAATGTTCAAGGTTAACTTTGAACCTTGCGCGAGCCCGCGCAAGGTAGTTGCATGAAGCATTATCAAACAAGAATGTTCAAGGTTAACTTTAAACCTTGCGCGAGCCCGCGCAAGGTAGTTAAACGAAGCATTATCAAACGAGAGTGTTCAAGGTTAACTTTGAACCTTGCGCGAGCCCGCGCAAGGTAGTTAAATGGCGCTTTCCTCTATTGGATATTTGACGCAGAGTTCTAATAAATCTTATTTTGGCAAAGAAGTCTGCGCGCAGTTTTCTTAGAAGTTATTAATGGGTATGGTTTCCTTGATTGGCGCAAGGTTTTTGGGACCATACCCCTTCAGATGATTATTAATAAGCGGAAAAATAAAAATAATAATAAATAAGTAAAAGAGATCCGTGAAGTTTGCGATTTAATTTTATTTTTTTATTTATGTATTATATTAAATATTAAATAATAATAATATTATTAAAAGAATATTTTAACTAAATTTAGTTTAAATGAGATTAAAAATTTATAAATTTACTTGGTTCTACATAGAAAAAAATTACTTCTTCAATCTCCTACGAAGAAGAAGAAAATACAAATTATATATTATTATTAATTCAAAGCTTGATAAAAAAGATTATTATCCTTATCTAGTTAAACTATTTTTTTAATAGGAACTTAACATATCTCCTACGGAGAAAGAGAAATACAAATTATATATTATTATTAATTCAAAGTTTGATAAAAAGTATTATCCTTTTCTAAATTATATATTATTATTATTATTATTATTATTTAATAATAAAAGAAATTGAAAAATAAGATAAATTATATATTATTATTATTATTATTATAATTTAATAATAAAAGAAATCGAAAAATAAGATAAGGAGACCAGAAACTAACACGTGTCAAAAAAAGATTTTCATTTATTAGTATAGAGATATGGTTAAATGCATTTTACATGTTTTTTTTATATTTTACCTCAATCGGATATGGTTATGTTACTTATGTATGATATAGTTGTAAAATTTGATAACGACATCTTTGATATGCACAAATTTGAATAAAGTCTGTATTTAACACAATGCTTGGACATATATATTTGAATTAAGAGAAACCCCCTTTAATTGTGAGAACTTGATGAACTCTATGTGAGTTTTAATTTGAATATTTAAATATCGACTACTAATTAAAGAGGTTTTTGTAAACATTCAAAATTATAGTTTAAAAAAATTAGTACTATTTTTTTAAACGTATACTTTATTACCCCATTGAGTTATGAGAACTTAGAGAACTTCGACTTTTCATGTGAGTCTTAATTTGAATATTTAATTGTCGACTACTATTAAAGAGATTGTTGTAGACGCTCAAAACTATAGTTTAAAAAACTTTAGTCCAATTTTTTTAAACGTATACATTTATTTGTAGTATGATTGTATTTTAATACGTAATATTTTCTATACTATGATGATATTCATATCTCGTCTCATGATTCATATATCCAAAAATAGTATTTATATCAAAGTATGTATTATACACTAATATACATAATAGAATTTAATTACAATTCATTTACCATAACCTCGTAACTTATAATTACTTTTAAAAATACTTACAATTTTATGATCATTATTTTTATATTTTTTAGTGTTACTTCTTTTAAGTCATACAATAAGATGCATTGTAGTGTCTCAAGAGATAAGTGAAACATTAGAACATTATTTTGAATATCTAAAAATATAAATGTTCTTTTGTTTTACTATTTAATCTAATAAGTCATTTCATTAATAAGGATTTAGCAAATTTATAATTTACATTGTTATTCGTCATTCACCTGTGTAATACACATGTTTATAAGCTCGTTATAATTATTCTTAAATTATATATATTTAAGTTGATTTTATATTTGATTACTTTTAAATTATATATATTAGATTTTATTTAATTTAAATTTTTCTCTAATAATTTGTGTTTCTTAACTTTTTTTTAAAAACGGGATATGCAACCATATTTACTTTTTTTTTATCGACATTCCGATATAATTTTTGATTAAAAACGAAGTTGGTTTCAAAATAGAGTATTATTTTGGTATTGTAAGGTATACGTGTGTTGGAACCATACTAGTACCATAACAAACCCAACCAATTATGTCCCGAACATCGGTATTGATATTATCGAAACCGTATTCGTTTTTATGGGTTGTCCATCCATGTAAAATGTGCGTGGACATCCTTTTAAGTATATCACGACTGTAATTTCAGTGTTTTCTCTTTCAATTAACATAGTGAGCAGTGGCGGAGCTTGACAAAAAGTTCCGGGGAGGGGGGGGGGCAGAAAGTTATGGGAACTAATTTTATATTGTATATATATTTAGGCAAAATAATCGGAGGGACGATCCTATAAATTTTTTTAAAATTTTCAGACGAAAAACCGAAAATTTTACACATCTAACCGAAACATTGGAGGGGGCTGGTGCAACCCCCACTTTCTACTAAGCTACGCCTTGATAGTGAGCGTCCATAACTCCATATCGTAACGAAGCAAACTGATACCGAACGAATCCCCACAACATACACAGAAATCCACTAGTTCCCCTGTTAATTTTGATGATTTCATTTTCTTGTTACACTTAAATAATTAAATTCGTTTCTATAATGTAAAATGCCTACACTCTAGGGGTCGTGTTCAAGATCGGATTATCCGCTTTCGGATTGGATATATCCATACGGGGTATCCGAATTTAAAAAAAAGATATTTCGAATTAGGTTTTCAGATATTTCAGATTCGGTTTTGAATTCGAATTTTTTTGAAAACCCTGCTACACTGTAGAGTCTACACAACACTTTCTCTATACATTTTCTTTTGCAGAAAAAGAAAATAAAGGGATTTAAAAATCAATTCCAGCCATTAACAAAATGCCTCTCACAGAAACTGTTGGACAATCAAGCTCAAATTCATGCTTAACGATCAATCTGTTGGTTCAAATTCATCTGGCAAACAGGTAATTCTGAATCCCCACCACTATCTGCTTATAGATTTCTTCGATTGTTCAATTTCTATATCTGAAATTAGGGTTTATTTCTGAATAATAATGCTTTTTTTAAGCTTAATTGGACGGTATATACATTTAAGTGAACACATTTGTACCTTATGCATTTGAACTAGTATTTACCAAATAGTGAGTTTAATAGAGAAAATGCTGCTGGTTATACAAGGAAAGAATAATTAAATGTAGAGTCCACAAGTTGCTACTGGTCAATCGTGGAAAATAGGGTGTTAACTCGGTCGTGTTTGTGGGTCGGCGCGTATGAATATGAACATGACACACATATTTGCGGGTTGACGCAGCCTGGTTAACTCGGAAAAGAATATTTTATTTTTATTTTTTGGCATATGAATACTTGAAAGTTATAAATTTAAAACCAAAGTACAAATGTATATTAAACATTACATTTAAAATATAAAATTTTATCCTATTTTTCTTTTTAATTTTTTTTTTATATTTTTACACAACAAATGTCTATAGAGCTAAGCAGTTATAGCAGTCCAAAATCGAATAGCGGTTAAGGTCCGCCATATGATATATAGGTTATAGCGGTGGTATAGCGGTAATTTTTATACCATGCATAATTTATGTATTTGTATATGTATATAAATATATCTTTGAAAAATATTAATAGTAATATCAAAATTCGTAGTGATATCATTCCATTATCAAAAACCTGTTTCAGATCTAACATAACAGTAACTTTGAAGTATTTAATTTGAGAATTAACACAATCAAACACCTACCTGCGTTACCGTGTTGCCTCATTCTACTGCATTACTGCTATAACCGCTATATAGGTTTCCAAATAGCGGCCAAATAGTAGTATTTAGTGCCGCTAATAGCAGAACCGCTATAGGCCACCGCTATTTGGACCGCTACACACCCTGAGGTCTGATAACCGCTATAGCACAACTATTGACTGCATAGCTATAGAGTTTAACTTTAGGTAGTTGAAGGCTATAGGTGCACTTAAGGCACAAAGAGTGAGCTAGCCACCTAGGCAAAGGTGCTTCAAAATAAGGTGCACGACCAGTCCAGGCCATTTTTAATTGTTTTAGATGTGTATTAGGTTGGTTTAGGCTGTTTCAGAGCGTTTGATAATACTTTTGGCTGGTTCAAACATGTTTTTTGGTCGGTTCAGTGCGTCTTGGTGCGCTCAAGGCAGTTTTGCTGCATTGCCTCACCTTTAGTGCCTTTAACTAAATAGATTTAAGTTACAACATAAAACACGGCTTTTCTAAATAAAAAAGGTAACCCGTGGATGTGTCAGTTGACCCGAAACCGACGTGTTAAGCTAACGTGATCACAAGTTTTACCTGGAACTGACCTGAACCCGTTACACCAAAATCCAAACCCGTAATCACACTTTCAGAGGACACATTCTCTTTTTGTAATAATCAACCTGGTAAATAAAAAAAATATTAAACTGACATTTATGTAAGTTGGTGGAGAATTTGTGATTGGTTTTTCCTTAGACTCATCCTCAAATGATAAGAGCACCAAAGAATGTAAGGTTTTCCCATAACAGAGCAGAAAAATTCTTGTCTTTATGCAATCACAATGAGCCCATACAATTGTGGTCCAGGGTCCAGGATCTTGGCACCTACCTGGAGTATATTGTATTGTAATTTTCACCCCAAACTTACAAAAACTAGTTTACTCTTATTTTCATCATGCAAGTGACAAGTACATCAAAGTTGAAGTGATTAACGATACGGTGTTGTTTGGTTAAGATTTTTTTTGACACTTTCTAAGACTATTTTCTGGTTTTTTAAAACTATTTTAATGGTTAAGATGAGATTGAGTGTGTTCATTAACTTTTTTCAGCCCTGTTAGCAAGGGGTGTTTGTAAGTATTTGATAATTGTTTAAATACTTTTATTAAAGTGTTTGTGAAATGAAATATTTTCATATTTTTATGTGGAGAGAGCAATTTTCATCAACTATCTTGGTTTTAGAAAACGCGAGGCGCTCCGTGGCACTTAGGTTCTAGAAGTGGAGGCACGAGACAAAGGCACTAGCCTCATATAAAGTTATAAACAGTATTGTAAAAGTTGAGATTAGTTGGTGATTAATCTAGTCGGGCGGTCACGGTGAATTTTTTGTTAATCGGTAATCTGCCGGCCAAAAATTGGCAATTCTGGCCAGATTCCGGCCAAAACCTATAAATTTCGGCTAATTTCCAACAAAACCATGTGGATTCTGGGGATTAATCCTGTATACTTAAAAAAATGGGTCGAAGAGTTAAAACCCGTCTACTTAAAAAATTTTACCTATAAAAGGTGTGTGTGTATATATATGACAGGAAATTCAATAAAAAATCCTAATCCACATAACCCCGATAAGTAACTAGTCGGTACATCACTGGCGACTAGCGCCTAGCGATTTTTGCAACCATGCGAGGCACTCAATTAATAAAATACATATATAAATTAGTTTTAGATAACAATTTCTATTTTTTCTAATCATTAAAAACTTAAAAATAAATAAGATATATGTATAATATGTCAATGTTAGTTAACAGAAATACCCAAATGGGCCAATATGTGGCCATAAAGGTTTGTTGCTATAGTCACGGATAAGATTTTGTTTTACTCTCTTTTATGATTAACATGCCATATGCATCAATCCATTAAAGCAAGAACAATCTCTACCTTTCCTTTCATAACTTATCTATGTCATCCACCCCTATACTTTTCCATCAACCCAACCAATAAAAGGAACCATTTTTTGCACTTGTCTTACAAAGTGGCCCACCTTCTCATTTTATTCCTCAATATTTAATAGCAATGCTGTAAAACAAGGTCCAAAAGCCGTACTCGTCGAGTAATCGCTACAAGAAAGGTTACTGAGACAATTTTCTTTTACTCCGCCTAATTACTCGAAATCAATCCATCGCGGTCAACCTCGGCCAAAACAGATCTAGTTGGTCAACTTGGGCCGAGTTTGACTTAAAAAATTAAAACATAATTCCTGCCTATCATATTAAAGAATGAATATCATTTTTTCATGGAATGTATTTACTATTTGAACATGTATTTTTTTTATACTGATATTCACGATTTTGTTATAAGTATTAGTAAACTTATGATATTAGACGAGTACTCACAACTCCCCAGTCAACCGACTAGGGAGCGGCTAACAACTTCTACTTCTGCAACTATGTTTAATGGTACCAACCCAAGGGATATATCATCCTGATTCAGAAAGGGTCCTTTTTAGCTTCACTTAAGACAAAAATAAAATAAAAATAAAGATTAGTGTTTGATTCAACAGTCAGTAATGGTGGGTTGGTTTCAAACTTAATCAAGATAACAACATACAAGGTACACGAGTTGTAGAATTTGTGTGGACACAAGCCATATAGTTAGCTGGGATATGGACCCGTCACCCGTGGTCCCGTATTAATTGTTACCCCATAAAAGCAAAGACAATTGTCATCATCAATTAAGCAGCTATTAACCAACTTCCAGAACTATATATTAGCTAAAACACACCAGGTCTTAATTTTACAAACTTACACACCAGTTCTGAATTTTACAAACTTACAGTCATTCAAGAAGTCGCTTTCGCCTTGTAAATCCATCAATGCTAAACATCATATTAAAAAAAAACAGACCCACCCATGACCCATTTTATACCCGGTTTGTATAATTGTATAGAATGTCAATCCTTTGGAAACTGAACATGACCACTAGATATATGTGGTTGGTCTAGCTTATAATAGTTACTTCTGTGATGAGATTCTACTTGTCAGAAATTTCTATGATTCTTTTGTATTGATTTTTGCTCCTGAGTAGAATTCTTCTAGTTTTAAATCTTCTGCAGATACGGGTCGTTCTGTGTTACTCGTGTTTCGTCTGTGCTGTATAGATGCTTTGAATGGTTAATGATAGTGTCTTGGGATGCTGGTTGAAAGAGGTTCCAGTTTTCGGTGGAAATATTATAGTTTTGTATCCACAATATCCACATGATTGTCAGGGTAGGCTTTCTGGTTGCTGCTTCAATTGCAGCGTATGCCGTTAAGCAGGTTAACGTTAAACGTCCTCCGTCAACTCCTGTAAAAAAATCTGCAGGTTGTTCTTGCTCTTTTAGACAGCAAATTATAATATTTTGTTTCGAATTTTTTATATATTTATTTTTTGTATATATACTGATGTTTCAGGAAAGGATGAAGAGGAAGAGGAAAAAGAAGAGGTTAAATTGATTAGCGGTTTGATCAATGTGCAGCCAAACAGTCCTGATTTTGAAGATGACATCTTACCAGAGTTTGCAGACCTTTTATCGGGTGAAATCGATATTCCATATGATAAAGACCGCGTTTACGAAGCCGAGATGGCTAATAGCGAACACGAGCTGGAACGGTTACGAAACCTGGTCAAGGAACTCGAGGAACGGGAAGTCAAACTCGAAGGTGAATTGCTTGAATACTATGGACTAAAAGAACAAGAATCCGATGTTGTTGAATTACAACGACAAGTAAAGATCAAAACGGTGGAAATTGATATTTTGAACAAGACGATCAGCGCGTTACAAACTGAGAGGAAGAAACTGCAAGAAGAAGTTCTTCAAGCCGCTTCGTACAAGAAGGAATTGGATTCGGCTAGGAGTAAAATTAAGGAGCTTCAGAGGCAGTTTCAACTTGAAGCGAATCAGACGAAAGGGCAGCTGTTGTTGTTAAAGCAACAAGTCGGAATTCTTCAAACGAAAGAAAAAGATGCAGTCAGAAAAGATATCGATATTGATAAGAAGTTAAAAACTTTAAAGGAGTTAGAAGTGGATGTTGTGGAGCTTAAGCGGAAGAACCGAGAGCTTCAGCATGAGAAGAGAGAGTTAGTTATTAAGCTCGATGCAGCTGAGGCTAGAATCGCGACATTATCCAGTACTACCGAGGTAACTCTTCGTTATACGATAAGTTGATCTGTAATTCATTAATTCATTGATGTTTTTGATCATCGTAATGTGTTTTTTTCATGGTGTTACAGACGGAAATGGTGGCGAATGTTAGAGAAGAGGTGAATAAGTTAAAGCACACAAATGAGGATCTCTTAAAGCAAGTAGAGGGACTCCAGATGAACCGTTTTAGTGAAGTCGAGGAACTGGTTTACCTTCGTTGGGTCAACGCATGCCTACGATTCGAGCTTCGAAACTACGAGACACCAGCCGGGAAAACATCTGCTCGTGACTTGAACAAAAACTTGAGCCCAAGATCCCAAGAAAAAGCTAAACAGTTAATGTTAGAGTACGCGGGGTCTGAACGTGGACAAGGTGGGGACACCGACCTCGACAGCAACTTCTCTCTACCGTCATCTCCCGGAAGTGAGGATTTGGACACTGCTTCGATCGATAGTTCTATGAGTCGGTACAGTAGCTTAAGTAAAAAACCGAGTTTGATTCAGAAACTTAAGAAATGGGGCAAAAGCAAAGACGATTCTCAATCTAGTGCGCTTTCTTCACCTTCAAGATCTTTTTCAGGCGGGTCCCCACGGCGTAGCGCTAGCCAGAAACCGAGAGGCCCGTTAGAAGCTCTTATGTTAAGAAACGCTGGTGAGTCTGTAGCGATTACCACATTCGGAGAGGGTGATCAAGAATCCCCTAATTCTCCATCTGATCCGAACAATGTCGCATCATCATTCCAGTTAATGTCTAGATCAGTTGAAGGCGTTTTAGACGAAAAGTACCCTGCGTATAAAGACCGTCATAAGCTCGCTTTAGAACGCGAAAAGAAAATCAAGGAAAAAGCCAATCAAGCTAGAGCAATTCGGTTTGGTGATACATCAGGTTACAAACCACCAAGCAACAGTAAGACGGTTAGTTTACCGCCAAAACTCGCTCAAGTCAAGGAACGAGTAACACTAACTCCTGACGCTTCCGCCAATCAGTCTACTGACGAAGGTGCACTTGGTTCTTCAACAGTTAGTAAGATGCAATATGCAGACATTGAAAAGAGACCACCTAGGACTGCACGTCCTCCGCCCAAACGGACAGGTGGGGCTCCTGCTGCCACCACTAATCCGGTGGTGTCCGGAGGTGGGCCTCCTCCTCCACCTCCTCCACCAGGAGCTCCACCGCCGCCTGGTGGGCCACCACCACCACCTCCTCCGCCAGGAAGCCTTGGCAGAGGAGTTGGCGGTGGTGACAAAGTTCACCGCGCTCCAGAGTTGGTTGAATTCTACCAGAGCTTGATGAAACGTGAAGCGAAGAAGGATACATCTGTTATATCCACCATTGCGTCTAACACGGCAGATGCAAGGAGTAACATGATTGGGGAGATTGAGAACCGATCGACTTTCCTGTTGGCTGTATGTTTCAAGATTCTAAACTTTAATCTAGTTTGATTTGATATAACATTGTGCTAAATAAAGTATTGTCTTTTTTCAGGTAAAAGCTGATGTGGAAACTCAAGGTGATTTTGTTGAGTCACTTGCTTCGGAAGTCCGTGCTGCTTCGTTTACAGACATAGAAGATCTGCTGGCCTTTGTAAACTGGCTAGATGAAGAACTTTCCTTCTTGGTATGCCTTACATAATCTGTTTAATATAAAGCGTATTTAAGTTGCAATTTACAAAAATAATAAAGAAACAATGATTTGGTTACGTTGTGATGTTTGGAAAGGTTGATGAGAGGGCAGTACTGAAGCACTTTGACTGGCCAGAAGGGAAAGCAGATGCACTGAGAGAAGCAGCCTTCGAATATCAAGACCTGATGAAACTTGAGTCGCAAGTAACTAATTTTGTTGATGATCCCAACCTTTCTTGTGAAGCTGCTTTGAAGAAGATGTACAAGTTGCTTGAAAAGTACGTATTAAGCACTCTAGTTCTCAAATCATTTTATTAATCATTAGGGTGTTCATGGTCTGCTTTTGACGGTTTTTAGGTCAAACAGAGAGCCAAACCATTAGTAATGGTTTTTGACCATCGTAAGCCAAAACAACATTCTTGGAAACTAAAACCGAATCAAACAGTTACCAACAGTTTGGCTTCGATAAAAATAACATAAAACATCATCAAAGTAAAGAAGTGACAATGTTCCAGAACTTAAACATAAAAAGACCAACTCATTGTGTTGTAGAAAAGCCCAATTATGTGCAACTTAAAATAACTAAATGCCCATGTAAAATATAGAAAGTACATAGCCCAAAATCCTACAGTTTCTAACTGGTTTCAAGTATAAAGTACTGTAACCAAACCATTCAGTATGGTTTGAAAATTCCTAAACCGACCAACTGCAAAACCAAACCGACGATCTGGTTTTTTGTCAGGGTGGAGAGCAGTGTTTATGCATTACTACGAACAAGGGACATGGCTATGTCTAGATATAAAGAATTTGGCATCCCAGTCAACTGGTTGCAAGATTCAGGTGTCGTAGGCAAGGTACGGTTATCTTAAGTTATAGTATTTTATTTTGTCACGTGTTCAAAATGTAAAGAAACTATAAAAAATAGTAACAATTTTTATTTGCAGATCAAGCTGGCGTCTGTACAATTGGCTAGGAAGTACATGAAGCGTGTTGCTTCAGAACTTGATGCATTGGATGGACCCGAAAAAGAACCAAACAGAGAGTTTTTGGTGCTTCAGGGCGTGCGTTTTGCTTTTCGTGTTCATCAGGTAATATTTATCTTCAAGAATGGCAACATTGACTGGCAGGTTGGCCAGGTTTTCAAGCTGGGTTCAGCTCAAAACATTTTGGTATTGAATATTATAAATAGTTAATTTTTTAAATGCATTAAAAACTTTAAGGTTTTAAAATAAAATGATTTTGTGGTTCTATACATTTTGAAACACTTAGACTGACTTTAACCCGTTTGACCTCTCCTAGAGGAGAAGTATAACCCAAATTGACCCGTTATCCCATAAAATTGCGATTTCCGTTTATGACATCTGTGCCTTGGTCAATAAGGGTAGCAAATTTTGACACGACCCAAATCGCGACTTAAAACATTATCAGGTTTTGAGTTGTCATATCTAACAACTATAATTAATGGGTTGTGTTTGGGTTGACCTGTTAAATTAAAGGGTCGTTTCTTTGGGTTGACGTGTTTAACCTGTATAGTTAACAAGCAGACCCGCCAACCTGTTATAAGATGTGTTTAACTCATTATTACAACCCATCAACACATTTACAACTTAATTACAATCTGTCAACCCGTTTAGATAAATGATGAAACTCCACCTGAAGCCATGGTTTTTGTTTACAGTTTGCAGGAGGATTTGACGCAGAGAGCATGAAGGCATTTGAAGAACTAAGAAGCCGAATGAATAAACAATCAAATGACGAAAATCCCCCTGAAGCATGAGCATTACATTATTTTTCATCTTTTTTTCATGATGATATATTCAATATTATAGTTTGTTTATAATTATTGTCTCTATGCCAAACCATATGCCTTATATCTTATAAAACCACATGATCAAAGTCAGATGACAACAAAATATGTAATAAGAAAGTTGCTAGAAAATTGTTAAGCACTTGGAGACATTTATTTTAAGTTAATTGTTTCTATAAAATAACTATAAAAAATGTATTACCAACCCCACCTTTTCTTTGTCCCCACTCTCTCCATTTTTGTCGGCGACCCCCTTCATGTTTAAATTCAGATCCGATTTCGACATGGTGTGTTGAGCAGCTATGGTAAAGGTGATTAGAAGCAATTTCAATAATCTAAGTAGAAAACTAGTAGGAGTTGAATGCATGTGACCAACACACATTTGACCTCTTTGAGTCTAGTTAAAGTAGAAGTTTAAGACATACATGTGACCCTTTGAATCTAGTTAATCAAGCCAATGCATTTATCTTGTGATTATTGATGAGTTATGGGATAGACGGGGTGGTTCGATGTGTTCTTAGGGACGTGTAGTGAACCCGAGGCCGAAGCCAAGACCCTAGGATCTGATTCGTTCAAGTGTTGGCCGACTTCCGTTAACATAACCTATTTTGCTATGGTACATTCCTCAGTTACTAGCTATGGTACATTAATTGATTACCATTGAACATATTTGGCTAAGTTATAAGGAGTTATTGGATTGAATAACTTGTTGTAATAAATAATAATATGGGTTGGTTCTTCCATCGGTCCGAGTATAAGCCCAAAAAATGTGGGTTTGTTTCTTGGGCCGTTTGTGGGCCGACTTTCATAGTTAATTTGTATAGGGTCCACAATGGTAGGCATTGGGACAGGCTTTCAAAAGCCCAATTGTTAGGCCTAGGTGTTCCTTGGGATTAGAGATGGGCATAATCAGGTTTTGTTAAAACCCGGAACTAGTTCCTAACCGAACCCGGTTCCAGTTACTTGACAATGGAACCGGGTATGATATGGAACCGGGTCCAGTTCCTACCCGGGTTTACACAACAGATTCTGGAATCGTTTGGAACCGGGTACGGATATTCCGGAACCGGGTACAGTAGGAACCGGGTACGGGTACGGGTACTGTTTGGAACCGGTTACGGGTACACCTGGGAACTGGTCATGTGGAGTTGTCATTCAAAGGCTGCCGAATCACTGTTAGTAACCGGTTCTGGTGCCTTAGATTTTGTATACTTTTAACTTTTTTATAAATAAAAGTTTGTCTGAGTTCCGTCCCCCACCCCCTCACCCATATGTACTCCGATATTTATATATTATTAATATAATATATAATATTCTAGCCTTGTGAAATCAGCAGATTTTTCATGTCCTATGTAAGCAAAAGCTACTAGAACTCTTTTTTTTTAGTAAAGATGAACTCCCATTTATTTTGGTGTTGGGGTTACTTTGGTAAATTATTGCAGTGTTGACTAAAAAGAAAAATAAGATAAAATTCAACATTAAGGGTAAAAAAAAACATTTTTAACATGTTTTAAGTGGGGTTCTATCCCAAATTACAACTTTCATGAATTTAGTATGAAAGAGGCATCCATTGTACTATAATAAATCCCTATTATGATTATAACATGATCATTAGGTTTAAGCTATAGTAATCAATTAACTTGGTTGTTGTGTCTATAAAGGAACATCCCCTGGTGGTTAAGGTGTATGAATAAAGATATACGAATACTCTTATCGTATAAAACGTACAAATGACATGAAAAAAACATGGTGACATTTTTATAATTATTCTATTAGTAGAGGAATTATCAAATGTAGAGTAATTTTAATAACTAGTTGTTTGATGAACTTATAGAGTAATTTTCAATAATATCTTGTAATAGTATATTAATGATCAACTAATAGAGTAATTATGATGCACTTATAGAGTAATTTTAAATTACAAGTTGTTTGATGTACTTGTAGAGTAATTTAAATAACTAGTTGTTTGATATACTTGTAGAGTAATTTTGAATGATATCTTGTAGCAGTGTATTAATGATGAACCAGTAAAGTAATTATGACGCGCTTGTAGATTAATTTTGAATATTATATTGTTTAATGCACTTGTAGGGTAATTTTGATAATTACTCTACTAATAGAATAATTACAAAAATGTCAGCACGTTTTTTTTAACTTTTCCCTTCCATTCGTACGTTTTATACGTTAGGCGTATTTGTACGCGAATTTTACTCTAAGGTGTATGCATCCCAACTAAAAGGTTGGAGGTCCAAATCATGCAACATGCAGGTTATAATGTACTTATCCTAAAAAATCTAGAAGTTGTTAAAGAGAATATCTTCATTGTTTAACTTCATGCTAATGTCATTAAGAGCTTTTGACTAGTTTTGATTTAAGAGTTGCACAATAATATATCATGATCGCTATAATTAACTGAGTTTTTAGATGAAATACATGTTTGGCTTGCGATAAAAGTGATTTTTGTAATATATATATATATATATATTTGACCATATTCACTTACCAATATGGTCGATAGCAAATTAGCAACACTAATTCCACAAAAGTATTCCATATCATAAACTAGATTAGGACATAATCAATTTATTCCTTTGAATTTTATAACAAACCCGCATACTAATTTCAAAACATAGTCAATTAAAGGTAAAGTGGTCATACGATTGTGATTTTGGCGTCTTTTCAGATCTAGGATTCAGCATGGCCAGAAACCACTCATCCAGGTTTTCTGACTAGACCTGGACATCGAAGGCTTTTAATCATAGCGGGTTCTCGTACCAAGACAATGTAAGAAACCTTTCTTTGTTGATTTTTGTCACAAATTAATTTTCTTGCGAATATGGATGAAGCATGGTTAAGGAGGGTTTGTGAAGATTGGGAATGGTTTCTGACATTTATTTTGCAAAGAAACTTTGAAGTATGGGTAAATAACTCACGTTTGTCAGATTCATTCGAGTTAAAGATCAGATGCAATTGATATGGATAAAAACACCATTTGTTTTTTTTTTATATGGCTCGGTTTAACAATAATGGTCCAAGTATGAATACTTCAAAGAAAAACACGGGGTATTATATCCAAGATTCTTTCATCAGGGAAACTCATGGAAACTCAAGAACTCAGAGATCAAGGGAAACAATAGTCAGGCAAAACCTGGGGTTTCATATGCTATAATGGTTAAAGATGGTAATTATAGAAGCGGAAGCGAAGATTTCAATAGAGAAACAAAAGAAAGGAAGTTGGATTAGTAAACTAGAAGATAATGAAGACTATTTTGATTGATAAAGAAAATTGTATGGGTTCCTTTCAATTAGATAACATAGTTATGGGGCAGGTAAAAGACAAAATTTGTCTTTTTCCAAACTTGCATGACGTATGATTTAGTTATAATGGTTTTATGGATTTTGATATCTGTTACATGGGCGGGTTATGAGTTTGGACAACGTTTAAAGATGTGATAGTGTGTAACAACATTAAAAAGAAAGATGAAGTCAAAGAGGTCTTCTCGGAGCTTACGCCTATAATCAAGAATTTCACCTTAAAAGAATGTATGGTGTGGCTGCGTATTAAGGCCTACCATTGAATGCTTGGACAACAAAAAGTTCTAGAAGGGTCCTGGAAATTTGGGTGATCCGATGTTCTTTGACGAAGATAAAGATGCATGCTTATCTACGGGTAAACTAGTTTTTAAATCTTCTCGGATGGATAAAATATCACAGAGAGTTAATGTTACATTATATAACGATAATTATGAAGTAATTGTCAAAGAGGTATAAGCTTCTCTGATTCAGATGAGGGTATCAGTTTTTAGGACAAGTTATCAATTCATGGTGCTGGATTGAAAAATGGAGATCATATGAATGAGAATGACGAATGAAGGTGTGGTAATGTAGGAAAGGCGGAAAGGGTTAAATAAAAGGCAAGTTGAGGTTGGTGAAGGAGATATACGTAAAATCTGTTAACAAATCATATGTTTGAGGTGTGTTGATTACGATATATTCTAATCCATAGTTAATTTAAATCAATCATCAGGGTTTAATGATAAACAAAAAAATAATGAGAATATTGTGCATTTAAAGCTTTCATTTTCAAATCTATGGAAGATAAGATATCAGGAGATCAGGTGGGACACCAACATGAACGAGTGACCGGTTCTAGGTGTCATTTCATGGGTTATCACACACAATACAAAGGCTACAAGTTCCTTGACTCGACTACCTCTCTTGTATATGTCATGAGACATGCTCGCTTTGATGAACTTACTCGCCAGGCCATTTAAGGGGGAAACCTCTCTCACCGACATTTCCTTCCTCCCGTTGCACACTTTTCGATTACATTTCCCTTTCCCCATCAAATAACTCCACTATGAACTGCCCACTAAATCACTGATGCCACCACGTAGCCACTGTTGTGACCCAATCTTTCCAATACCCAAAAATTAAGCCTACTACCTACCCAAACCATGATGAACTGTCCCCCAAACTTAACCCGAACACCAAGCCCAATTCATCAATCCAAACGACCTACACTGAACATCACAACCTAACCCAATCTGAACCCCATTCCCAACCCCAACCTGCAATAACCGATGTCGCCTACTCCGTTAATGCACACCAACCAGGAACTGAACTGGAAACCGACCCATCTCCCCATGCCCAAGCTACACCTGCTCATACGGCCCAATTCGAACCATTCACTAAACCCGCTGCTATAGTGGAACCCGCTCATGTTGCTCCTTTTCACCCGATAATAACTTGAGTTAATAGCAGGCATATTTAAAACGAAACATCAAGCGAATATTGCTCATGTTAAGACCCACGCCTTTACTCGACTTTATTTGCATTGAACCAAAAGGTTTCATATCCGCTGTAAACAACCACATTAGTTTTATGCTTTGAATAAAGAACTTATGACTCTTCAAAACAATAACACTTGTGCTCTTGTTCCGCGACCTTAAATACATAATGTTTTTAGGACTAGGTGGCGTACGGAATATAGATCTGATGAAACTGTTGATCGGTAGAAAACACATCTTGTTGCATTGGGGTTAAGTCAAATACTTGGGTTGGACTATTCCCAAACCTTCAGTCCTGTTGTCAAATCTTACAATCATCGAATTGTTTTATCCTTGTTATTCATAACTGAAAGCTACACCATTTGAATATTAATAATGAATTCTTACATGGTTACATCATCGAATGTGTTTACATGGAGAAACCCCCAGGATTTGCTAATCCTCACTTTCCTGACCATGCCCGTTTGCTAAACGAAGCTCTCTATGGTTTTAAACAAGCATCGAGGGCTTGGTTCCACAGGCTAAGCTCCTTTTTCCTTAAGAGATTTTTTTTGCGTAGTCGAGTTGACCGATAATTCTTCCTCTTCAAGCGTGACTCTTGTATTATGTACCTTTTTGTCTACGTGGATGACTTAATTTTGACATGTAATCAGGGTGTAACACCTCGTAAAAACCCGTCCTGTAAAATTCGACATGTTTCCTAATGATACTCGTACGCCATGTGCTAAAACGAGAGGGACCAAATGCATCGTTATGTTATTTTATAACCTCTGAACGACAAATTAATAGTTAAGGGACTAAAGTGTCAACATGGTCAAACTAAGCCTCTGAGTGACATTTTAACGAACCAAGAGTCGTATAATATTATTCATATTCTTATGTGTGCCTATTATATGCCAATGAAGGCTTTACGCACTAATTATAACGTTTCACGCAAGTTTGGAAGTCCAGGGACTATTCCTGACAAACTGCAAAAACTTGCTAATTCTCGTATTTTGAATACCGACCCTATATATAAATTTAAATATGTTATTCAATAAAATATTGTGTTTTATTGATAAGGATGCAAGAATGTCCATCGTTGCGAAATTTCAATCGTTTTTTGTGTCCGTTTAAGCGTTTTACGCATTTTAGCGAAACGCGTGACCGTACAACCGAATGAACTGACATCCGGGATATTTCCGGACATAATCCAAGTCACATATGCCTTAACACCTTTATTGAGCCTTGAAATCAAGTTAAAAGGGGTTACGGGTGACAAAACGCGACGAAAACAAGTTCAGGGGCCAAAACTGCAAATAACTGAAACTTGGGTTGCTGAGCTGGGTCCATACGAACCATAAGGCTGGACCCTTGTGCTCCGTAAGGCCTTCTGAAGATATGAAAATGCTGAATCATCATGTTTAAGCTCACAACTCGACACCTATCTTGTTCTTGCCACCTTTAACATGGTTTTGACACCTCTAGGACACATGTAAACATCCTACGATGCCTCTACCACCTGTAAATCATCCACAAATCCTCCAAACATTATATATATGTGATGAAGATATGGGTTTAGGTTTGCATCTTTTCAATCCTTTCTCTAATAATCAATTCTGGAGGTTCTTGATCACTTAGGAGTTTCCCCCTGAGTTTATTCAGTTCATAGAATCATTTGTAAGTGTTCTTTTCATAGTTTGTTCTTTGGTTTAGATTTTCATAGCCAAAACTCAAGTGTTTTCGATAAACGCTTTGACTTTCGATTAAAACTATTATGGTCCAGCATTGGATCAATCCGAATATGACTAGGTGATCGTAAATAGGTAGCTGTTAATCCCTCAAAAGGGCACCTCCTAATTACCACGTTTGCTAGATCAATTGACGAGTCAAAAATATATTTTTAAAAGTCAACGGGTCAGATTTTAGAAATATTCATAAACTGAGTTTAAAGGCTTTCTAAAATATGTTTAAACACATAAACAACGTGGTAATAAACATTAGAACATGTGTAAATAAGTTAGGCTCGTCAATTTCAGTTTTAGGATCGATTCGCAACCAAAAGTAGTGAAGTTTGACTTCTGCGTTGACTTTAGATTATGAACTGAATTGGATTAGTATGCTTCTGATTTAAGGTCTCGTTATGATCATATTATGATGTAGCATAACCCTCTGAGGTTATATTACATGATAATAATAGTTATCCGAGTTTTATGCAAGTTTCCGCAAATATGCCATACTTTGACTATTTGGCCATTTTATTTAAAAATAAGGTTTTAAAAGCCAACAAACTTGCAAATGATTTAGTTACTGATATGTTAACATGATTAACATATTTTGATGTTACAAATCTGACCATAAACCGAGTTTTCATATAATGTCGTAAAATATGCTTTAAAGCGACCAAAAGGCCCTTTCGGCGCGTAGAACGATTTTAAACATAATTTCTCATACCAAACTTATGGCCTACTAATGTAATATCATGATTAGGAGATTTTGGATATCATTTCAGTTTATAAGCTGAGTTTATGCACAAGTTCTTGTGTTACGCTCTTAAATGACGATAACGCCCTTATGACACTTAAAATGTTTTTTAATCGTGATTTCCATATGAAAACTTTTCCTAATGATATGTTATACTAAATAACATATTCTAATTATTTAAACCTAGTCATAACACCAGTTTTCATAAAATATCGCAAATATCGTCATTTAACGACTTTTACGCCTTTTCGGCGCATAGTATGGTTTTAAACCATATTTACCAACCAAGACTTGTTACCTACTGATTTTATAACTCATTTAAAGTATTTTTACAGTAGGTGCATAATATAAACTCAGAATCCCAAATAAGCTTTCGAAACTATGTGTGAAATTACCAAAATGCCCCTACGGTGCATCGTTTGGTCTTAAACTATAAAACACACATATGTTTGATATCCTACTGATATTATATCATAAATAAAGTATTTTCATAGAATAATTATGGTTGTAACATCAGATTATACGCAACTTCCTTTTATGCATCGCTAAATGACCAAAACGCCCTTTTGAGGCATTGTTTGATTTTAAAACTATAACAGACATACAAGTTGATATCCTACTGATATTATAACTTGTTTAAAGTATATTGGCATATGGAACTCGTTCATGACTCATTCGGTTACCCGGTATCGCTTATATGCGTACGGTTAAACTTATGTAACTAGTTTACGTAATTTAACCAAAACGGGTTTAACCTTATCATTTTTATCTCAAATTCCAGAATGTAAATAGTTTGCCCATATTATACAAGTCTTAGTACTTGTCGGGCTTAAACTACATTCTATTCCGATCATCGCTTAATCTAGCGTATCGTACCGTATTGTTTTAACGTAAGTCTAACCGGTTCAAGTCTAAGACTTCATTAAGAACCGTTAGCATTCTAATATTGGTTAATAATTACCATCACTCCCAGACTAAACGCCTTCCGGTAAATTGTACCTGTGCTTATTCTGATCTGCGGCTGAGTTCTGACTTTACAAGACTTAACTTCAGGTAAATACCCTTAACTTATTTTCCCTATACGAGCTTGGGATACGGTAAATTATTACCGCTTGGTCGGGTATGGGATCATGTTTTATCCAGTTGTGATAATTAACTAAAATCTTGCATAACCCGGTTTTGATTGTTTTGTCTGAAACTAAAACATTGGGGGTGGACTTGACCGTGTCCGGGATATCCTTGGCTCACTAAAGTGCTAGTGGCCATGACAATATAGCATGGCGTGTAGGCATACACTGGGTAATTGCTATCTGCTTTCTGTGTGAAAGTTCAGAGTGGTGTCAGTCGATCAGGTCTTGATTTTTGTATTGGCCCCATATGTAAAATCCTGACATGTAAATCTGTATACAAGGTCATTTGTACTTTCCCAAGTTATTTATGAAAATGTGCCAAGCGCACCTAAAAACCATTTTCGAAAGGGTTTTTCAAAATAAGTCGATTGAGTGTATTTACCAGTATAAACTGACGTATTTTCAAAGATAAGTTATAGGTACAAGTACGAAATAGGCCGGAAGCTGCGGGGCATATATCGAGGAGTTGCGCCCTTAGGATTTGCCTGTAGAGTCTGTTATCACTTTATGTATATTTTCGATCCGCCTGTGGATCTTCATTACAAACCATTGTTGTCATATTTTGAACTTTGAATATTTCGGTTTGTAATGATATTTTAATTCCAGTACTTCCGCTGTGCTATTCTATGTTATGTTTGGTCATGATGATATCAACTTTACGTCACGGTACTCCCCACCGGGCCCACCGGTAGACACGTGGATGTCGGGGTGTGACACAGGGCAATGTCATGACCTCATTCAACAGTCACGTACATATGGAATTTGTCATCAAGAACTTAGGCGACCTAAATTACTTTATCGATCTTGAAGTAATCCAATTTGCTGATGGCCTCTTCTTAAGTCTGACCAAATATGCTCATGATATTCTGGCATGGGCCGACCTTTTTGATTAAAATCCTGTTCATACTCCTTCCACTTTGAATGAGTTTTTCATTGCCACTAGTGAGCCATTCCTTGACCCCACTGTCTACAGATCTCTTTGTCCGGGCCCTCTAGTATCTAACCATTACCCGGTCAGACATCTCTTATGTTGTTAATCAATTAATCAATTTCTGCAAGCTCTAACTTTGTGCATTTTCAGAACGTTAAACGCATTCTGCACTATGTCAAAGGAACCATCTCATTTGGCCTTACCTTTTCAAAACCTCCCAACACCGCCATTATTGGGTACTCTGATGTTGACTGGCCCAGTGCCTTCCCACTCGTTTCTTGACGTATGGTTATTCAATCTTTTTAGGTGGAAATCTAGTTTCTTGGAGTGCCAAGAAACAACTCATTGTTGCTTGTGTTAGTTGTGAATCCGAATATTCTGCTATGGAAAACGCTAATGCTAAAATCATTTGGATCACTCATCTACTTCGGGAATTGCATGCTCTTCCTCCTGATTGTTCGGCATTATTATGTGACAATAAGAACTCTATATTTTTAATTCAACTGTCTTTCACAAATGTGCTAAACCTTTTGATCTGGATTATCACTTTGTTCGGAAACTTGTTACCTCCAGGAAACTGCACACTTGGTTTGTTTTGAACAAGCTCCAGGTTGCAGACATCTTCACTAAAAGCCTACCTCGACCACAATTTGATTTTTTTCGTGATCGTCTTGGTCTTCGTACGTCACCGTTTTGTTTGAAGGAGGACGTGAAACAATCTTAGAGTTCTATTGATTCTTTATGTACTTATTAATATTATTTCATTATCATGTGTAATTGTATTTGTATATAAACTCAAGCACCTCATCATTTGAGGCATGCAATTATTAACCAATTACAACTAATGAGTGCGTATCATCATATGTTATCATGATTTCATGAACCCATTTACATTGTGGCTAAGGATGAAGGGGGTGCACCCCTCATGAGTTTAGGGGAAATTTTCACACACTCAATTATAATATCCCATTTCATTTCCTCTCTCATTCTCTCCTGTTGCCCACTAACACAAGGGGCGATTTACCCCAAACCATTTAAAGAAAAAGAGGCATGAGTGGTTGAATACTAGTGAGCCCCACCTTTACACCCCTCCCCCTATGTTCCCCGTTGCGGCAAGTCTTCATCGCTCAAGCTCCACCCAACCCCTTCCCCGCGTGGCAAAACTTCACAACGGCACCCTCCACTTGAAGCAAAACTCCTCCCCTCTCTCTTTCCACGCGAGCGCCCGTTCCCCCTAATAAATAGATGAGAAATCGGCAAAAGTGTGGAAAATGGTTTTAATACTTGCAAAAGGGTCTTGCAATGCTTTAGCACCTTGTCTATCCATTGACAAGCCGCTCAAAACTACACATCTCTTCGAGCGTGAAGTGTGGCCCCCTCCTACTTCTAGCTAGACAAAATTTCATTATTTCCGTATGTTCATTAATACATTGTATATTTTTTCATATTTCAAAATTTCGTTAATCTAATAAAAGTGCTAAAGAAAGTATACTCAAAATTTTTTAATTTTTTTTCCGTATGTTCAAAATTTTTAATTTTTTTTCCGTATGCTCAAATCTATTTCCGTATGTTCAAAATAGAATGATACAAATGAAAAGTGATAAAAAGTATGCTAATGTGCTCAATTTTTTTTAACGGCAAAGAATCTCAGGTCTAAACCCACCCTACTCGGGGTATGTCAAAGATCGACTCCTTGACCGCCAAGAGATCGTGCCCCCCTGATGCGCGGGAACCGGATGGAATCCGTAAACCCTCGCCCCCCGTCAGGTTCGAACCCAGGATTAAAGCCCCAATTTGTCCCTTCACCCAGATGTCCCTTGAAAATGGCTCAAGCGGAAATTGAATCCGCATCTCCACTAAAGAAGACATGTTTTTGACCATTAGACTAACATCTCCGAATGTGCTCAATTATTCTGTAAAGTTTATGTTACCACTAAATGAGTAGATCTACTCATCTACACGCTTATATCAGGAAATATATGGTAGTGGACAGTAGTTCTAAATAAGCCATCTGACACTGTCATTTCTGCACGCAACATGTAACAACAAGTACATTCAATTATTTCCCATCTTTTATATACAAAAATAAAAATATAATAATATTTATAATAATAAGAGAGAGATCGTGTCTGAGCGTCTTGCTATAATTTAGCACAGTACACCAAGATACACGAACAGTTACATAATGACTATGTCTTGTTTCAAAGTAATCTTTTCTCCAGATTTTGGGGTCAGAACTCAGAAAGCAGACATCCTAAGTCTTGTTGGCTGTTGCATATTAGTCTGGATCGATCGGTGATCTCAAATATTTCAGTGCTCAACGATGAATTGAATTTTTAAAACATAATCTGCAAGAGTGATACTGCACAGATATGTATGGGCAAACTACCTCACGAGTTCTGCTGGCTGGAAAGATTGAAAGTTGTTTCATATGATTAAAACTCTAGATACTCAGGTAATGATTCTCCCCAATCCAAGTGTTATGAAACATATGTGTTTATGAACTATCAGACATGTATCTTGTTATGCTTGCATATATACTTAGTACTGATGTATATGTGTTGGCAAGTAACATCAAGTAGGCAAGTAACATATACACATATAATATATGTATCATGTGATTCAATGGGTTGTTTAGCGGTATTAAGTTATCTTTTAGAAATAGGGGTCCTTTAGGTTTGCATTGATGGAGAGGTTTTAACGAAGTATGGGAAGAGAGTAACAATTCTTTGAATGTATTTCATTTGCTTAGCTTTGCTTGGTTTATATAAAACCGTGTTTTTAAAGCCTCGATGAAGGCGTGTAATGCGGAATTAGTTCCCAATTTTTTCTTGAAAATTATACGAAGGTAGTGTGTCTATATTTATAATGTGTCAAACTATACCTATTTACCGCTTCAACAAAAACTCAAAAGATTGGATTCATTTCAGAATCAAGTAGATTGACACCTTAATAAAACGACTTTACAGATGTTTGATGTACAATAGCTTGTCCCAAGACCCGATCTTCACTCAAATGTGAATGTGCACCAAAGTATATGTTACACATGCCGTTAGCAAAGCTAGGTGAGAAATGATACACTGATAAACCCAATCCCAAACTCATTTACCTAAAAGAAATCTAACTTGTGCCGTATTCAACCGTCTAACTCATGATATACGATCATTTAAATGAATACGACCATTTCATACACCAGAGTTCATTTCCAGGTTCATGAACCCGCTAGAGATGATGGTTTGTAGGGACAACGGTCCTTTGACAGTTGAAGTTTAAAATTATCTCTACTCCTATGAAATGTGTTTATTAATTCTATTTGATATATTTATTTAACTTTAACTAATAAAAATGTTAGGGTATGCTCCTTCCTTTTAGGGTTGAATTGAGTTGAAGTAGGTTCAAATGAGGTCACATCCTTCTATTGTTTGGGTTCTTTGGTTCAAGTGGGTGGCCCTTTTAAGGGTGGAAGGGCACATTACTAGTTGAACCCACTACCTACTTTAATTGATCATCCAATAATATTGCATAACATTACCATTTAATACACCATTTGCCTTTCTAGAAACTTGTGTATAACATTAAAGAAATCCATCTAGCTAACGTTCAGCGGAATGGGTTCAAATGGCCAAACCGACGGAACTTGCGACGCGTTCCCGTGGGATGTGTACCCATCCTGCATCCCCCTCTAGCTTACGCCCTGTCAACCCTACTAAGCAAACAAAGTTACTTGAGATAACCACTATCAATCAACAAATAGAATTATTATTTTTTCAACATTTTCTTTTTATTACAATGTATTATTATAAAATTAAGAAAAAAACTAAGAAAATATACATAGATTGGCTCGCGAAGGTGTATATACATAGCTCGTTGATCTACATATATATTATTTTTTATTTTATTTCCATAAAAGATAATAACACATAAAAAAGGTAAAAAAAATTATTAGATAAATCGTGTTTTTTCTCGGTTCCTAAGTATGCATACAGCAAACCTGTGCAGAAAAGAAGTCTTTTATCCTAAAATCCGAATCTATAAAAAAAGTTAGTTAGACCATCTATCATTAAGTTTGTTATTGTAGATATTTTAAGTGTTATATCTTCATTTTCGAGAAAAAAATACACTAATATCCAGTGGTAGCAGATCTAGAAGAAAAATTCAGAGGACTTCTAATTTTTTTTTACCCTACATCACGGTGAATTTTTTTACCTACATTAAGAGATGTCCTAATATTTGTTTAGGAGGGGTATCTGATAAAGATATTTATTTTTTTCCACTTCGTCAAGAAATCTAAGAGGTATCTTAGGCATCCCCTGGTCCCCACATAGAACCGCCTCTGGTAATATTAACTAGCACCTTAGAAGATTCATAGAACATCTTTGTTATTGTTGTAGATAATAGTTATGCATGTTCTCCGTCTTTTATTTATTTATTTATTTTTGATGTTTTTGCTTAATTATGATCAATCCGATAACTGCTGTTGCTTGCATTTATCATGTATTTAATGTGTTCGGCACTGTACATCATAAAGCTCAAAATAAAAGCCTGCCCATAAACGAAGACCAAGTTGCTCTGTTGGTCAATATATGCTATCATATATGAATAAACATGCATGAGAAAGTGAATGCATATACTACCTATACTAAGGCCACCCGGGCGCCCTGTTGTCACCAAAGTTCCACGCGTTGAATGCCATTATACACCACTGACTGCCACTGCAACTTATAACACGTTGACATGGCCACGTGTTACCATGATCACGCGTGAAGATGTTGTGGTGTTGCACATGTTCGGTTGTTTTTCAATGGTAGATGCTTGTGTAGTGAGTGATGGAGCATTTCCACTAAAATCCATCACTAGTGATGGAATAAAGCTCAATTACGTGACGAAACTTGATTGGATGTTGTGAGTGATGGAACTCCATCACTAGTGGAGCGCCCCTACCCCTAATAATATGATGCATGCACTTTCATTTTTTCATGTATTGTGCATGAAACACTTCCATGGATTAGCATGTCTTTGTCTTCTCATATGTAGTGTGGTAATAGAGCTTATAACCGAGTTAATTATTTATCTCTTTCATCAAGTATATTGTAGTTATTGTGCTTATAACATCTTGCTTAATGCTAATTTAAATTTAACATAATATATATACATATAGACACACACATAAAGTATTGGTGATGATATATATTAAGAAAGTCGAATTTTTCAGCAAAAAAATAAAATAATAAAAAAAATACAGAGTTGTACAAAACTTTGTAAATGATTTATGAACACACGCTTGTGGACATACTAACTAAACGATGATTGTTTGATGTTGATCAAGACAAGCTCAATGTATCCCTGGCTTCTTTGTGTTATGTTATAGTCCATTTTGTTTACTAGCATGCCAATTCTTTTCTTTCGATTTTTCTTAGAATGAGATTTAATATAGCAAGCATTTGGAATTTTTGTTGGTAATCATACGAACCTGTTATCGTAAAACTCACAGGATCTTCCAAAACCTTCTAACTAACAAGATTTGGTAAACCGAAACTTGTGCAGGTCAGGTGACCTTCAACAAGTTATAGCAAGAAACAAGTAGAAGATATTTGAACCCAATACATCTGCTAGAGTGAATCATGTGCTTACTATTGACCTATTGTACCACCTCTTGAAGGTAGGCAGGCATTTGGAATTATTGTTATCAAAGCTGAAAATATGTCAGGACAATGAGATTATATATAGAAAAGCATTCCATATCAAGAAACTATTGTGAGAATTGGCAGACATTTGGAATTACTGTTATCAAAGCAGATAATATGTTAGGACAATGAAGAGCATATATAGAAAAACATTCCATATCAAGACACTTCTAGGTACCAAGAAACTATTGTGAGAAATGTGAGATAAAATGAATTTTCACAAAAGATTGATGCTAAACAAGCAAAAAGTGTAGCAAATCTTTTACACAGAGCACCAAAGTACAATATCATTTGAAACAATTTTTTTACTCTTATTTCCTTTACATTTCTAACTCATTGATATGTGTATACTAATTGCACCAAGTCACTAGCATATATATATATATATATATTATTATATTATATATGTATGTATATATCTTAGAATGTTGACATTAATCCAATTAAGTGGCAAATGTTCTTAATGTATAAGTATAATTATCGGTTTATTTTTGCAGTATATATAAACTCAGATCAGAAACCTAATTATAATTTTATCTAGATTTGTATATTTAACACAACATGGATCATTTCTGCTGATTTATATGACTGTGTGATTAACACTTTCTGAAGGATAAATGATTACGTGTTATCCAACTATTAATGAACAACAAAGAAATATTCACTGAATATTGTCACCACACATATTAACACACGGCATAACTTCTATATGATTTACAAAATTTAATAGAAATTTCAAGGAAAGAATTACAAAATGGTAATTAAAAAGATTACCTAAAGTACAATCTAGCTGTATGTTATATCCAACATACAGGCAATACTTGTTTTAGTACATTCTTGATTTGCTTTTTAAACATATGTTTATAGACTGGAATTTAAAATAAAAAAATCCAATTGCCTGAAGTCCTAGGGATTGAAAAGAGATAGGATGGAGTAGGACCATATATTTATAGATACACAATGCTAACACACATGCTAATGTTCTAATTTTAGGAATCAGCTTACTTGCCTTGGTTTTGAGATTGGACATGAAGAATGTTGGTGGTGCTTTGACATGATAAACGAGCTAGGGTTTTGATCATAAATATTACCTGTCAGAGAAACAGTTGTTGGCACAATTCCATAGTTGTAGTACTCATTTACAAGATTGTCAGTATCCCATTCACCAGGCAAGAATCCATTCCAGGAATTCAGCCAACCTGCAGGAGGGTTGTGGTTGATCAATGTGGAACAAGAAGTTGGTGTGCCCACAACACTCCCTGAATAATTTTCAAAGATGTTAAGATTATTGGTGGTTGATTGCCATTCTGGAACGGTGGTAGCAGCCTCTTTGTCCCCTGGAATAGAGAAAATGTTTGCCCTCGTCTCGTCATTCTCGTACCCTACATTGAGTGGGATAGTGCTGGGTACGTTTGTTTGTTTGTTTGATTGTGAAACTGGAAGCAAGTGATGAGTATGGGAATTCTCAAAGGAGGAACTTGATGATTCTTGTTGGATGGGTTCAGAAGGACTAGAAGTGATGAACCCTAATTCTTCTGCATTGTTATTATTAGAGCTTGGTAAGTAGCCTAGCCCTAATTTGTTAATTTCTTCATTAGGGTTTCTTCCAAACAACTGTTTTGACTTCTCAAGTTCTTTGATCATCAGTCTCTCTCTTGTTCTCTCCCTGGCTCTTGCTCTTGCCTGGTCTCTTGTTTCCCTTACCGACGAATTATTCGGATCAATACGCTTCATCCTTGATTCCCTGTTCTTGATCTCCTCCCCCTTGAGTTGTCAAGATTGTTTGTAGTAGTTTTGTTCTCACTAGTCAAACCAACTTCAGGAATTACTTGATCATTCATGCTTGTATTAGTGTGTTGTGGACTAAAGTTTTCAGAAACCTCTTTGATGGCATTATTGGACTTGCTGAAAAGCCACTCAATTGTCTTACTGGCTTTATCAAACCCTAACAAATCTTGAAGATCAAAAAACTTTCTAGCAATATGAAGTGACAATCTCATCCTCCTGTCTCTAAGACCTTGTGCTGTATGTATCTTGCTGTGCCTATCTTTCTTACCACCACTTCTTTTCTTTAGTCGTTTCGATTCAGAAGGCGAAGGCTCGATGACATTTATCGGTTTGTTTGGGGTGCTGAGGTGGTATAGATCATTTGTGTGTATTGGAGTAGTTGAGATAGTATCAAAAAAAGGTGAAGGGAAGTCCAAAAACAATGGAGGTTCTTCTTCATGAATGTTTGAAGAACCTACATGTTCCATGTTAACAAAGGGAAACAATAGTTTTGTATGCTATTTCTAGACACAAGTTTCTTATCTGGTACAAGAGCTTTAATAAACTGTGAATCTGTTAGTGGTGGTGATGCTGTAATCGCACAAAGTGAAGAAGAAGAAACATAAGATATGAACTTATGAAGGAACACTTGATGCTTTCGTACACAAACAATGTTTTATCGGTTGGACACTACTTGGACCATATGTGATTGATGAGAGAGAGAAAAAGTAACATGTTAGTACTTCACGTGGTGGCAGAGTAGCTATGTTTTGGTCACCCGACCTAGCTAGAGAGAGAGAGAGGGGGAGAGAGAGAGAGGCATTCAATTTTAAATTCAAAATTATTCCAACTCTTCATTTGAAAATACTTGTCTACATACTTCAATAACCTAAAGATTACTCATCCCATATCCGCTAAATTAACCAATATGAATTACCCAAAAGACTATTTGAATTCAGATAAGCATGGATGGTTTAATAAGGCTCCGCTTGCGGTATGCGCATATAATGTATATATGTGTGGGCGCTTGGAAGGCAAAAGTGAAAGTGCACTAATTTTAACGTTATTTTACTAATTTCGTGAAAATAATATTAAAAGAGGGGATAGTTAATCATGTATCATGTGGTGGCGTTGATAGCCGAAAGACAAAAGGGTACATACACTAATCGGCCTTTGTCCCGATTGTTGAGTGTTATGTGCCCCTTATATCAAGGCTTGATGCAAAATTACTATCGAGCTGGGGGTCTCACTGAAGCAGCCTCTCTATTTCTACGGGGTAGAGGTAAGATTGTCTACATCTTACCCTCCTCAGACCCTACCTTAGCTTTTCTATTGATGGGATTTACTGAGTTGTCAACAAAACGAATGATTTAACCACGTTATTCATATTACAATTTTGATCAACAAGTAGGACGAGTTTGGCCCATTTAACAAACTTAATACTATTAGGAGTTAGACTATCTCCGACGCTAGGGGGCTCTTCCACGCCCTTCCTCCTGAACGGCCTCTACATCAGTTGCCTCATCCTTCTTTCTCCGGCCTCTCCTTCGCCTCTCCACATCAGTCAACGCGACTACATTGGTGATAGCAGGTCATACTACTCCTATTAGACTGCCATAAAAAATGAAACTTCCCATAGTCGTACTTCATAGAAAAGGTTATGGGAATAGAAAAAAAATCTAAATCACTTCTCATGCTATTCATGTATAATATACTGTTGTCCCACTAATTGTTGACCAGGTTGGGATGAAGTTCAAATTGCATGGACATATAGTAGAACGTTATTCGAAGTTTATCGGGTTCCTATTTGAATTGTTGAAGATCATCGGTATAGTTTATTTAATTTAGTTTATCAGTATTCATACTAGAGAGTATGATTAGTTTAATTAATGTTTAGTATAACATAGGGTCATGTAAGTTATTTGTTTTTGTCGAGTTTTGCTAATAAAGGAAAGTGTAAGTGTGTTTCCTTCATACCTTGTGCGTTTTTTCTTATTTCAGTTTGATACAATTGGTATCCTACATTTACAATCTAACCTGTCATTTGCAGTAACTGGTAATTAACTGTTGTGTTTAATTAAGATGTCTAAAAATTACATTCATTTGGTAGTTACCAACTTTAATATGATTTTAGTTTATCTTTGAAGCAGATCGATTGTGGTCTTGAGCCAAAGTTATATGTGCAAAAAGAAGAAAAAAGAACAAAAGTTAATTAAGCTAGCCAGTCATGCATCTTTGACTGAAATATGGACCGTTCTATAATCTGTGCAGCCCTATGTTGATATATTGTCTCTTTCACTTCCATAAAGTAGGTGTGTTTAATTGCATTTCTACCTCGAATGCCATAGTTTTATATAAATGGGCCCCTTGAATTATAGGTTATCAAAGTTTGACTACCAAGAGTTCTAATCTACAACATGCAAAATTATTTGTACCCAAGTGGAGAGAGTATACTATACAATGTGCTTTTACAAGAAGGAGAATCAATTTTTTTTAATAAACTACTTAATTATTCTTTTCAATAATTCTAGTTAATTATTAAAATTATTTATAGGACACTCAAATATATTAATTATTTTTTCATTGTTTCGTATCATTCAATAAATCAATGTTAGTTTTACTCAAATAAATTAATTTATTTACAACATTCAGAGTACTATTTTGATGTATTTTATATAAGCTAAAGTAGTTTTAGTAGTTGGATATATGAGCTCAATAAAAAGTTTCTTACATCCTCATTATTTTCTAGTTTTAACACAAAAAAGAAGAATAAATTAAAGACGACTCCCTAGAAGTAACACAATATATAACACAAGAAAAGTACTTAGAATCTTTGAATTATATGGATTGATGAACCAATCTAAACAACAAATGCTATGGTTTTTATATATTAGTTTCAAATCTACATGTTTATAAGACATAACTTGTGATTTATTCTAGTGAGGGAAACTGCTATTAAAAGGGTAAGCATTGCAGATTGAATCAGTCTTTTATTATCATTAAAAAGCATACGAGTAAAAAAGCCACGCAATTTCTGCAATTTGGGCACATTTTTTTTAATTTTCATTTTGTTTTATTGTAACATACATAGGGATTTTGTTTCATGACAGAGCTGATCTTTTAGCTGTCCATTTTTATTATCCTTTTTTCAGTTGAAGGCACCCTATATAATGGGCTATGATTATAACACAAAGAATGAGTATATATTGTATCTACTCTTTTACTTTTTTTTATGGCGTACGGTTAGGATGTCGCTAACCGGGTTAGTAATTAGTATGTTAGTATCATCAAGTTACTATTAAAATCCCCCTTGCTTGGATTTGAACACAGGACCTCAAGAGAAGCAAAGCTTCCCACCTCCCCCTTAACCACTAGGCCAAGAGATCATGAGTTATATACTCTTTTACTTCCGCTCTATGTCATCCTTTACCTCTAAATAGCAAACACATAGGAATTCCGTAATTGGGCTGATCTCTTAGCTGTCCATTTAAATCATCTTTTTTTTCAGTATTAGTTGTTAAAGTTGAAGCCACCCTATACAATGGGCTAATACCATAAACTCCAAGAGTGTGCATATAATGTATATATTCTTTTAATCATTTATCTCTAAATAGCATTGCTTTACATATGGAACATTTTGACTCTGACCATGACAGGTTCATTGACAGATTAGCGACGAAATTGTTAAGAATGGATTACCAACAGAGTGTACACTCACATTACCAACAGAATAGTTTTGTTGAAAAGTAGTTTTTTTATTTGAAAAAAAGAATCATTTTCGTTTTATGTAAATATTAATAAAATATATAAATAAAAAATTCAGCATAAACCAAAACAACTCTAATTAGAATAAAAGTGGTGCAAAATAATTAATTTAGCTAAGTAGGGGACGGTTGTCGGGGTGGTGTTAGTCCTGACGGTGGTGCCAATCCTAATTGTTTTCGGCGAAGTAGATCTTCTACGGGTGCCATTGTCTTGTCAACATCTAACTCTTTTAGTAGCCCCTTCACCTCCTTGTCTCATGCTTGCACCTTCGTATCACATGTCATCTCCCGTGCCTCCACTTTTTTCCAAATTTTCTTTTATGACGTTATCTACAAACAACAAACAAATGATTGGTAATATTTCTGGAAGATATGGTATGAAGATGTTTAAGTTAAGATCGGTGTTAAAATATCGACCATCTCTCTTAGCAGCCATTCTCAAGGAATAGTTGCACGCATTCGTCATAGTACCATCGTACTGGGTTTGTATGCTCTTGGTCCAATTTTTATAGATCTCGGCTATGATAATGCCATTGGACATTATACACTTATACATGGTGAACAATAAATGCCTAGATTTGATCTTATAGTAAGTAGCGTTAAATATGTACTTGCATGAAATCGCTTCAACAATACTTGGTGATCAGTTGTAGGGATGTCCTTATGATAATACAATAGACCATTGAAGGAAGACTTTAGTATGAAAGATGGAAATAGGTCATGACATAGCTCTTACCCCTCCACTACAAGAAACTAAAGCAATAGTGGCGCCAATAGCGGTGACATGCACTCGTGATCTGTCCGCATGTGGGTGGATTAAATCTGACTGTTAATATAGATTAGGATCCAACAGTTAGGGTTTAAACATATGAAAAGCAATAGTGGCAACGCCTTTAGCGACTTCATGCCGCGAGGGAATAATAGATCACAATTCCTGCTTCTTCCCTTACCCAATTCACAATTCATAATAGGAGTACTCAATTTCATAGATTTGTTTATGTTGTTGAGTTTTTGTTTAGTTTGTTTATTTTTATATTTTTAGGGTGACTGTTACCTTTAGAGTTATTCCTTATTTTCATATGGTATTACACGTGGATCAAACTACGCAAAGAGTGAGTAGATCTCTTTTCCCCCTTTTATGTTAAACGTTTTAGGTTGTATCATGTGTCACGCAAAAATAAAAAAAAATTCATTTAAATTCAAATATTAAAGCATGCAAAATCATTGTTATGTGTATTGTTACTTGTTTATTTATTTAGCATGAAGTTTTAGTCAATTGTATTCTAGCACGTCACATTATGGATCCACTAGCTGACCGGTTCTCCACGACCATGAGTGAGCCATGTATCGCCATCATCATTCAGTTTCGCTCTTTTGGGCTTGAGACTCGCATATCACATTTGGTTGCTGTTTATTTATTTATTGTTGTTTGTTGTTGTTTATTGGTTGTGATTGACTCATTTACACTTGATTTGCATGTAACCTTCTTAAATTAATTATCTTATTTAAATTTGGATTTACTCACCAACTTCTTTTAGTTGACCCCAAATATTTTACGCATGGTACAGGAAACCAGATTTGATAAAGTGAGGATGAATACATGTAGGATTGCCTTAGACAAAATAAACGGGATTGTTTTTATGTTTTGTATGATGAATTTTGTTTGAATTATTTGAAATTCATTATATTTAATGTGACATTTTATATTGTGACATAAAATAAATATTGAAACATTTGGTAGTGTCATTTGGACAATCATCTCGCTCCGACCGATAATCCGATGCGGGCCGGGGTATGACACAAATGTTCAAAACCGAAAAGGTGTCATTGTAACTAGAAATTTTGGGCCAAATTTAAACTTTTTTAACTGTCATACACTAAAGACCCAAAATGGTCTAAATTCATATGAGAACATGATTAGTTATTTACATACATGCCGTTTCTAAAAACTTTGTTCACAAAACAAAAGTTTTATTATACTTCAAACCCCGACTAAGAACTTGACCAAATTGCATTCATGACCCCAAAAGTTGACCCATTTGAACTTTTGACTCCGTAGAAGCGCATAGGTGGTGTGTTCGTCCCAAGCTCCCCATTGTCCTAACTAGATTATTTACCTACAAAATTCCCAACATAAGTTAGTAATGACGATTTACACAAATATGGTTCATTCTACTTCTTCCATCCAAGAAGCAACAATCATACTTTCTAAATCTCCATTCTTGTGGACATACTAACTTGTTTCACAACATATTTCACACTTCATCTGAATCCTTCTTTTCATTTTAAGAATCCTTTTAGACATATTTGATGTTGAATTATTTAATCCAGCCACACCAAATTCTATATATTGGTTTCTCTTCCATCTTGTCATTCTTTACCCATTTGATCCGTTTCAATGGGTCAACTTCATACCATTAGAATACCACTTAAAACTAGTACTCCACATTAACCTTAACTTGATACTATCAACTACTATTTAATAAACTTGTAAGCTAAAAGAACTTACCCTGATCTTGCGTCCCTTGTTGCCTTGTGATGCTTGATGCCTCTCCCTTCACTCCTACACTTAATGAATTCCTTACTTAGTATTCATTCATTCATTCCATTACATAGTTAAATATGACACTAAAATCATCACATACAGGAATTCTCACATTCTAAACATAAAATTCAACAAGAATTCACCACAAAAACACATAATTCACATTCAGTGCATTTCATTGAACACTTGATAGGAAACAATTCTAGACACTTAGAAACTACCATTTTATGACATTATTCACCATTGTTACACACACACACAAACATATATATATATATATATATAAATATATATATATATATATATATATATATATAATATATAAATAATAATTCATCTGAGTATCGTTAATCATCACAATAGTTATTAGACAAATTCGATCATCCTAACTTCCTGTTATCCAATTAACATCAAAATTCCTACTGAAAGCCCCAAATTTCATGATTAGGATAAAACCCACTTAACTTACATGGGAGTTTTCACATATAACAAGTAAATTTTAGATTTCTACACATACTTCACTCATATAATGGTTCTAAACGAAATTACTATCTTAATATATGTTATAACATCAAAAATTCCTTCTAATTTAATGCCTCCAAACACTCATCATACTCAAACTTCACTAAATGTTAAATTGCAACATACCTTATGATTAGCAAGTAAAGATGATCAAGGATTAGTGTTCATGCATGTGATTGATCATAAATTGCTCCTTAATTTGCTGAATTTTTGTGATTAGGTTGTAGAGATCTTTTCTCTCAAAACACGCCATATACACACACTAAAACTTATGCACTTTTCTTTTAAAAACCAACTACCTCAATTGCACACTTTAAGTCCTTACAGTTTTATTAGTTAGTTTGTTTGGCGACAACCTCCATTCTTCCTACACACGGACTATACTATTTAACTTGGTTAGTTAACTATGGTTATTACATCTCATATTATGATATCTAAATGTACAAATAGTCAAATACAAAATTTTGGGGTGTTTAGGAACTTGAAATAATTTCCGGTTAGAATAATGTCGTCAACATAGACCATGTTATAGCAAGTGATATTGTGATGTTGATTAATGAAGAGAGATGGTCGTCTAAATATTTTTTGAATTCAAATTGTAGGAAGAAGGTTGTGAGCTCAATTTACCAAGCGCATGGAACTTGTTTCAAATCATAGAATAATTTTCTGAACTTACAAAGGTGATGAGGAAATTGACTATCGACATAACTGAGTGGTTTACTCAAGAAGGCATTCTCATGAAGTGTGTCATGAAGAAAGGCACTATTGACGTCTAACTGTCATAATGGCTAGTCTGATTGTCGTAATGGCCAACCCTGAGAGAGGGAAACCGAAAGTAACGGGGTTAAATGTCACACCCTTAAAATTCACATGCGGGGTTATACGCAAGGCGTGCGACTGGCCAGGATCTAGCCACTAATCATGTCAAACCAACCATTTAAGTTATAAAAGCATCACTATCAACATAACCCATCGAAACTTAAAACCATAAGTTTAATAAATGATCAAAACATAAAGTGTTAACGAACCACACACTCCAGTCGATTGCAATGCTTGCCCATAGCTGTACCTAACATCCTGCAAAGCATGCACAAGTGTGTCAACAAAGGTTGGTGAGTTCACGGTTTTTCAGTATTATTTTCAAAAAACTTAGGTTGTTAAATTACTTAATTTATAAAACATGTCATGGGGAGCTACCCCATCTTTAAGCTACTAAACTGTGTGGTTGTAACAACCCGTAATTCTATTGTTCCTGTTTCCGTGTATTTACTTTTGATTTCAAGTCTTGTACTCTGGATTCATTAATAGAAATGTTAATGTTAAGTTAAATATGTTTTGTCATTTCATCACATTATTACATCACAACTAAACACTTATTAAACGCAACGCATCACATATTCATCGCTATCTCATCGCAATCGCAACGCAATTACTTATTTGGTATATTGGAATTATGTGGTAGTATTAGTTTACGGTGTTTATGTGGATTGGATTTATCATGGTTTAATCGCTCGCAATCTCACGCAACTCGCTCTCACGCGTTGACTCGCTATTACAACGCTTAACGCATCCCTAAATTGCATTAACGTTACTTTATAACTCGATTACATCGCTGAACAATCGATAAACGAATGAAAAACGAGGAAAACCTGAGTTTTGGGCCAAGTTCGCTCGTACTTGGATGAAGCCAAGTTCGGCCGAACTTAACTGGCCAACTCAGATCTCCTTTATTCCCTTAAGTTCAAACTTGCCCTGAATCTTTAAGGATTCAGCAAGTTCGGCCGAACTTGACTCAATCCCTTCAAATCCTCACAAGTTCGCGCGAACTTGCATGATTTCATACAAGTTCGGCCGAACTTGACTCCCCAACTCCCTCATTTCTCACTTTCCTATAAATACCAAGCTCTATTCTCTCATTTGAACTTGCTGAAAGTTTAACCAGAGCTCTCCTAACCCGAATACCCTCGTTCCTAAGTAAGAATCAACTCGTTTTCAACATACAACAACGTTTACAACGATTTCTGACAAGTTCGTTGGGACTTAGCTTTGGCCTCCCGAACATGGAATCTTAATGATTTCGGCTCACCAAGTGTTAGATCTATGGAAAACCTTTTAAAGACTTGATTTTTACATAGAATACAGACTTTTGGTGATGTTTTGTTCATTTTTGATATGGAACGAAACATTTATCATTCAAGATCCCAGATCTGGAAGCACAAGGACGTTTATGTTGGTTTACACAAGCCGGACTAACCCGAACGACCACGAGTTTTCCCGGATTAGCCCACGCTTTTGTAAAACGGCTAAAACCGCTCTAAAAGACCTCTCCGACCTAAGTTTGCTCAGTAGCACAGGGTTGGAGGGATGAACACTCGATTTACTCAGCAAGCGACGCGAAAACGCAAGATTTTGGACCTGAAAACATCAAGTTCGCTCGAGATTTAACTGATTTTGTGCAGCAACACTAGTCAAGTTCGCTCGAACTTCCCTCTGAGGGTCAAGTTCGGCCAAACTTGAGTATAAATGTCTAACTTTCATACAAAAACCCCCCAAGTTCGCTCGAACTTGCAAAATTTCTCAGGAAATTTCACAAGTTCGGCCGAACTTGTCATTTCATCTGATTAATCCCCACAAGTTCGCCCGAACTTGTCAAGTTTCCTTGAGGAACTTACTAGTTCCCCCGAACTTGACATAAATCCCAGCTGACCAACACAAGTTCGCTCGAACTAGTATGTTTACATACAAGTTCGGCCGAACTTGCCTACTGCCCAAACCAAACTTCACCGTTTCAGCTTTTCGAGACTGATGCACTTAGTTCGGGTATGCCGGCTGATCCGGCGCTCTTCTCCATCTACCAACAGTCGTCTTCCCTATTCTAAACGCACCGACTGTGAGTATACTTGACCCGTTTTCGCTTTAATTCACTTTTTGGGTGTTACGTAGTTCCTCTATCAAAATCACATCACAAATCAAACTGTTTATCACACACGAATAATCTGGTTATATATGCTCAATACGTGATACTAGAAACATGTGACTAGGACTCATTTTCGTTAACTTGCCTCCTTAGCTAGTATGGTACTATAGTGTGGCTAACACCCGACATGGTCTAGTTAGGATGGACGCGCTAGCCTTCTCACGGAAGTTAGCATGAGAAATATGCCTTAGTTTTGTGTGATGTGTTTTGGTGTATCATGATATGTAATTAGACTATTTCGCGAACATTCTCTCTTTTATGCTAGTATTACTTAAACATGTATGCTCACCTTTACTTAATTGTATTGACTTATATTTTAACATATGTAACAAGCTGAGGATTTTTAGCTTGGATGCTCTGGACGTAGTTTTGCTTAGTTTAGTTTGTTTTTGTTTAGTTCTATTTGTAATGAAATCTAGGGGAAATCGAACCCGATTAGTTTTGTGGAGAAACATAGATTCTGTAATGATTGTTTAAAATGTTATGTTAATGGTATGAGACGTTGACGTTTGAATGATATTGTTAAAATAATTGTTATGGAATTCTCGTGAGACAATCTGGTCGCCTAATGCCACTATCCCGATGTTTCCGCCATCGGTTGGGTGTGACAGTGGTACCGGAACTTTGACTGTTTAAGTTGTTTGTGCCCCAGGTCAATGTCATCATTTGACCAGTTGCCAAGGCATAAAAGTTCACACCCGTCCTCCCAGGTACAGTGTGAGGTTTGTCAAACCCAATAGCGCTATCAACTAATATCCCGTTCGCCAGGCCACGGTGATTAATCGATATAATGTGTGGGGACTTTCAATGGAGTTCGTTTAGTTCGCTAAAGACATGCAGTATAGCTTAGCATTTAACAGTATCCCAAACCAGGGATACTAGGCAATCCCAAACCAAGGAAACTGAAGTTAACCGTATTCCAATGCAGGAATACTAGGCAATCCCAAATAAGAGAAAGTGAGGTTCCCAACCATCGGGAATACATGCTTTTAGTAAAGGTGTGAACTCACCTTAGTTTAGCTCGGCAGATTAAGTTATGCAAGCTAGTATGGTTCACGCAAATCCTACATGTATCTAGCAGTTAACATGCGTACAATTGTCACAACATATTACCGAGTAGTTTTCAAGCATATGTTCATAATATAGCCTACGACGTATCTAGCAGTTAACCCTCGTTCAACATGCTTACAAAGCTTCAAAATTATGATATTTTTATGTGACGTATCCCTCAGAAGGTTTAGCCTTGTGTTAAATTTTTAGAGTCTAACTCTTCACCAAAAATTTATAAAAAATCATTTACTTTCTAACAACAGTTTCACGGAAAAATTCATTTAAAAATTCTCGATTATCTAATTGACTAATTCAGTTGGAGATTTTCATGACCTCCTGGAAACACCTACTGTAAATATTTGAGATCATGACTCAATCCCTAAATTGAGTTATGACATTCGTAATGGGCTGCAAATTCTGCCAGAAAACGCAGCCTGAACCTTTGATACAGAAAAATTCATAAAACATTCAACTTTCATCGAAAAAATACAATTCCAGTTGGGTTTGAAAGGTTTTTCCTGGAAGTTCATCATAGACTCAAGAAACGTCAGCTTTTGACAAAATTTGACCCGGTTACAGCCAACTGAAGTCGTTTGTAACTGCTTGACAACTTACTGTTTTCGTTACCCAATCCCCAAACGCGATTACATAACAAGCTAAACGACCTAAATACATAAACTAAAACAGTTTACCATCCTAAATTAGATCATCCACCATTAAACCATCAAGAACCATCAAGTTTTATGCCACCATCATGCAAGAAACAAAACCCTAGCGACTACCCGAACACATAATCGATCTAATCATTTTATACACATGATCCTTAACAACTAGCACTACATGTGATCAAATTTTCAAACATAACAAATAAACGCAGCCAAGTATATCGAACAATTAGCATGATTACACAATATATAAAAAGATTACCTAGTGCGAAGATGACAAGGGTCGCTAGATGTGGATGACGAAAGGACTTGAAGGCGCTTTCTTGGAGCCCTTGGTTGACGGCAGAAGAGAGGAGAGGGAAGGAGTACTAGAGATCGCAGGTAGAAAGGTAGGTTAGGATTTGTGTGAAGTTATTATAAAATGATGCAACATACGTACATACATGTAACCACATACTTGGGCTACACAAAACTCGAGAAATAGTTGGGGTGTTGGGGCCGATAAGGAGGTGGGTTGCATAAAAGGTGAAACAATCTAGAGTGTGTTCAAGTTTATTATGCTGGGTCCCAAATCACCATGGGCCGAGGGTGAGGGGTTTCACTAGGGCATCAATAGTTTGGGCGCAAGTTATTTGGGTCGCACATGTGGTTGTGTTGGACTTTATGGTACGAGTTTCGGATTATGGGATCGGGTTTGGTTACCGATGAGTTTGGGATCCGTATAAAATACACGTAACCATGTTTTGAGTTTCAACAATTATAAATGCATTTACGTGTATTCGGTTAAATTGTATGACGTGAATTATAAAGAAACGGATACAATCATAACTAAATAATTGAGAGAGTATACAACGTTAACCTCGGAAAATAGGGGTTGTCACATTAAAGGTATCAAAGTAGTCTTTGCCATATTTTGGTGAAAACCTTTTGTCACTAGACAGGCTTTGTATTTGTTAACTGAACTATCAGGATTGCATTTTACCCGAAACACCCCTTTACATCCAATCAATGTATGATTAGTGGGAGGTACGAGTTACCAAGTTTGGTTGTGGAGAAGAGCATTAAATTCTGAATCTATTGAACTTAGCCATTGAGGGGCTTTGGAGGATTGAGTGTGGGTAGTTGGTTCTAAGGTAATTGTAAGAGGATGAAGAGTGGTTGTATTAACCAGGTTCGAGTTGAAGTATATGGGGTTTGGTTTCTATCGCGTTTCGGTTGGGTGTTGTGTTTAGTGGGTGTATGTGTGGGTGTAGTGGCGGCTAAGATTGAGGTGACGGGAGATGAGAAGGTTGCTGGAGATGTGGAAAAGTTGGGAGTGGGATGTGATGGATAGCGGTAGGGCTCGGGTGATGAAGGATGGTTGAGTTCGGGTAATATGGGATGCGATGGAGAGGGGTTAGGTTCAGGTGAATGGTTGGTGGTTGTGAAATTGGTGACATAAGGCGGGGTTTTAGGGGTGTTGGAGGTTGGTGAGGTGGACGTGTATGAGGAAATTGATTGCGTTTGAGGTGGATGCATGTTAGCGGGGTTTGATTTGCATGGATAAGGGTCCGTTGGTTGTTAAGTGTACGTAATGGGGTGAAGTGTTGCATGGGAAGGCAAGATGGTGGAGTATTGGGAGGTATTAAGGTAGGTTGGGAAGTGGGTTTTGAGAGAAAGGTATCGGGTGTCGGTATAGTGGAATTAAGACTTTGTTGGAATGGGAAATTGTGTTTAAAAAACTCCACATGATGGGAATGGTAAAGGTGATGGGAGACGGGACCATAGGATTTGTATGCGAATTTTGAGAGTGAGTATCCTAGAAAATGCATTTTATGGAACGCAAGGATTCTTTTGAAGAGGCATATAGACGTATCCACAGAAAGCGCAAACAACCAAATGGTTTTAATTTTGTGTAAGTTGGTGAAGTGTTGTATGGCTGGTTAAATGGTGATTTAAAATCTAGTATTTTTGTTGGGAGGCGATTGATGAGGTAGACCACCGTTTGGAAGCATGAGACCAAAACATGAGTGGTAAGTTGGCATGATGGAGATGGGATTGGTCGGTTTCAACAATATGGGGATGACGTCTTTCTGCGACGCCATTTTGTTCGGGTGTATGTGGGGGAGACGTGAAGTCGGAGATGCCACGTTTTTGAATATAGGGAATAAGAGCAATATATTAGCCTCCATTGTTAAAGAAAAAAGATATAAGTGGCGTGCAAGAAAAAATTTCAACCAATGTTTTGAATTGAGGAAATAAAATGGCAATGTCTGATTTTTGTTTTATAGGATAAAGCCAAATGTATTTTGAGAAAAAAACCGACAACGATGACATAATACACATTGAAGGGTTGATTGAGCCCCAAATATCCAAATACACTAGTTCTAACGGCTTGGAAGCGGTAAAAGAATTTGCGCCAAAAGGCATTTTATGGCTTTTATTAATAAAACAAGCATCTCAGTTAATTAAATTATTAAACATTTCATTTTGATCTAATCCTGAATTCTTAAGTAGAAATTTTAGGATTAGAAATTTTAGGATTTTGATAGAAGGATGTCCAAGCTTGTGATGCCATGAGTCAGTTGACCCGGTTAACTTGGTGGTGGAATTGGCTTGAGAAAGATAGCGAAGAGAGTTGATAGCCGCATGGAGATGTCATTAACGTTCACTCCCCGCATAAAATGTGTCCCCGTGAAAAGATCCTTAACAAAAAATGATAAGGAAAAAATGCAACGGAAACATTGTTAGATTTACAAAGTTTTGCCACGGAAACGAGGTTATAGCGTAATTGAGAAACAAGAAAAACGCTATGTAAATTAAAATTACACGAAGATGCTGGAAGAGTGGTGTCACCGATGTGGGTGATGGGTAGAATTTGCGCCAGAAGGTATTTATGGCATTTATTAATAGAAAAAGCATCACAGTGAAATAAATTCTTAGACATTTTATTTTGATCTAATCCAAAATTCTTAAGTAGAAACTATAGGATTTTGATAGAAGGATATCCAAACTTGTCATGCCAGGAGTGTATTGACCCGGTTGACTTGGTGGTGGAATTGGCTTGAGAAAGATAGCGAAGAGAGTTGATAGTCGCATAGTAGACACCATTAACGTTCACTCCCCGCATTAGATGTGCCCACGTGCGAAGATCCTTAACCAGAAAATGATAAGGAAAAAAATTAACGTAAACATTGTCAGATTTACATTTTTTTGTCACGGAAACAAACTATTGCGTACTTGAGGGACAACAAAAACTTTATATTAATTTAAATTATGCGAGGAAGTGGGAAGAGTGGTGGGACCGATGTGGGAGATGGGTAGACTTTTGCCGTTTCGTAACACAGTTTCTCCCGACCCTCCATATTCTGACAGAGTGTCTAGACGTGTGTTGTTCACGGTGGAGATTAGGGGCACCTTGAAGTTTTCCTTCAACGAGCGTTCATGATCCACCAGCTTCGCAAATAATTTGGAAGAGGTGATGGGTGAATCATGAGCTTTGATGGCATCAGTTAGATTCTTGTAATCATCACTTAATTGATTGGTGATATGCACGATTAGGTCTTCATCCTCGACTAGACTCTACGCTAGGGCAAGCTCATCAACAATGGCCTTTATCTCATGAAGAAATTCAGCCACAAGTCTTGTTCCTTGAGGGTTTTTACCGAGTTTGGATATTAGGGAGATAATACAGGATATTGAGACAGTTGCGAAGCAATCGGTAGGCGGTGGAATAGTTGCAGGGAGGTTGTCACTGAGGTGACATTTGGTTCTAAACAGCTTCTGAGAAGTGCGCCACGGAGAATCTGATCTTGCCTAAACCAGATTATACGGTAAGCCAGATTTGGCTTGTCTTGGGGGTGGTTCTGTTAGACGGTCAACGTATTGGTCTAGATCGAGGCAATAATTGTGGATATGCCTGTTTTCGCTAGGTGGGAAAATTGTGTGCTATGAGTATGATTGGAAAATGGGTGTGCGTGGTGATTTCTACAATTCTAGTTGTCATTGGGATTAATAGTGGCAGGGGTCGATGAGGCTCATAGGAGTAAAGAGACTCTTGATACCATATATTAAATTGCAAGATATTAGTTTATTCATTTGATTACAATTACATAGGTACAAGCTAAATATAGACAATGTTACAACATGGAAATAACTAGTGATTACAATTACATATATAGGTACAAGCTTTATGTAGACAATGTTAAATAACTAAAGTACAAGAGAGAGTTAAGGGACTAAATCTGGTTATAGTTTGACTGAGATTTGAATCTTGATTTCCTTTGATTTTGGTTGAGTTACTACTTGATATCGGGTTCCCTTATACTAAAAATCATAAACTTGTAAAACGCACCTAGAGAAAACTATTTTGAGGGTCTATGGTGGAGAGTAAGATATTCTTGATTGCTTGGAAGAAAAAGCCACCTCCCTACTTCTCTAGTGGTGTACAAATAGACAGACTAATAGAGAGCAACTAGAAATACTTTTACTTTCTAAGTGATGGATATTGAAGTATAACCAAAGAGATTATGGTGTTAATTGATTACATCAATTTATGGGTTAAGTATCCGGCTAGAATTACCATATCGACCTAGTAAAGTTAAGTGGCATGTTACCACAAGTATAACGTAAATATTTGAATGTTGTTCAAATGTTGTGTGGATATAGGCGAATACCTCTTTTTGAAATGACATATGGTTGGGAGGAGAGCCGCTAACAGAAAGCTGTATTTATGGACTGGTCCTCTCATTGTATTGTATAAGGCAATTTTCATTTGGGTCGGGATGCCTGAAATTGGCCTGGCCCGAAGCAAAGTCACGACTACTAAACAAAGTAGTATCACTGGCGGATACAATCCGTAGCTAAATAACTACGGAACTCGAACAGAACCTAGCTAAACTGTTTTTGAGAACAAGAAAAAAACCCAATGAGAAGGTCTTTTGAATGAACTACAATCATTCTTTGAAAAAGATCAATTGCAGGGAAAGAGGTCCAAAAAGATTGCTGGACGTGGTGGAGCAAACAAAATTTGATGGTACTTGGTTTTCTAGCAATGTATGCAAAAGTATTAGATCAAGTGTAGTGGTTTGGAAGATAATGCCCCCACCGCTGGGCGTTTTGCGCTATGTGGCGGTCCAGTCAACAAAGGGGCACTTTGGGGCATTATGTTCAAAGTGGTGTAGTGGGGATGTGGGCATAATGTTAAAAGGGGGTGTAAATATAATTAAATAAAAAAACCAACAAACAATGCTATTGGCCAAAGAAACAAGAACAAACTATGATTGGCCAAGAAATCCCCCCAACAGCGTGATTCAAATCACGCGAAAACAAAATTATCAGCCAAACACGCCCAGAGGGCTGGTACCCTGGCGTGTTTCGGTGTGTTTGAGCACAAAAAAGCCTAAAATGGACAACTACGCATGATCTTATGCATGATCTTATGCATGGTTTGGTTGGAATGATAAATGTTAGTTAGGACCGGAAAGAGGGGTCTTGTGACCCAATTGCCGTTGATTTATTTTCTTGAAACTATGTAATATGTTATTCCTTAGGAACTAGTTTCTTGCTGTTATGTCGGTTTATATAATAAAGATGCAGTAAAGAAAATAAATAAATAAATTAAAAGTTAACTGCGTTTTATATTTATAAATTATAAAAGCTTTAAAGAAAAATTCCTTCGCCGTCGTACTTGAATAACCGATGACCGTTTTATGCGAATTCCTCTCGCAAAATCAGATCAAAAACCCCACTCGGTTGATGGTTTCGATTCCGGGCCAGATTCCGACCAACGTTCCGATTCGAGCAGAACCCGCCTGGTTCCGCTTTCTGATTGTCATCGTACGATGACCCTACTCGCTGCCCACCGTCGTAACAGTACCACAGCGCTGCTTTGACGAACCAGTACCGCTGACCTCGACCTTCCTAATCGTCAACCCATTAGACTCCTTAGCCGCCGATTAGGATTCCAAGTACTCGTTTGATATCTGATTAACTGAACCTGGCTCTGATAACAATTCAAGTCCCGATCGACAATCAAACCGAATAGAAAAGTTGAAGAAAAGAATTTAGATCGAATGACTCACAATCTTATTAATCAGAAAAAAAAACTCAAAACTAATTATAAACGATCTCAAACCATAACTCGGTTTTTCTCTAGTATTTTCTTTTTCTTAATAATATCTAACCCTAACTTGGTTTTATTGGCTAAGACATTATCATATTAATTTTAATGTAATTAGATAACTTAACAAATTTAACCTATTTGTCAAATTTGGTCCCTCAAGTTCACCGACTTGTGACTTGAAATCCTTTGTCACCCTTTCCCATCATCGACTTGTGATGAGTCGGGAATTACCACCAACATACCATATGTTGTTGTGACTTTAAAATCATTCAAAATTCACCACCTTAATTTGAACTTGGAGTTATGATCAGATAAACCAGCTTTTCGATACCAACTCATGTAGGAGGGCATGCAATCTGTCGCATATCCATTGGCGAAGCTTGATCCCCCGGTTTCGGAAAAGTTCGGGGGCGGAAACGTATATGCCTAAAAAATTTCTATACGAAAGTACTATTCATAACACTACGCATCGAAAAGTTCGGGGAAACGAGCGCCCCCGGCAATAGCCTAAGCTGCTCCGCTGCACATATCACACATTGTGCAAGCGAAAATGCTATATACATTCCAACCAATGTTTTGAAAAAAAAATTCCAAAGAGGAGAAATCACAAAGAAGTGTATACACACTTTATGAAAAAAATGTAATGTTTCCTAGTGAATTTTCGTTGTTACAATTTGTTATTTAACATTGTTACAATTTATTATTTTACATAGGTTGATTTTTGAAATGATTCCAACCAATTTATATACTATCAATTTATAACAATTGTGGGCATTAGGTCTTGTACCTTTTGCTTTGTTTGTGTTTTTGGCATAGGAGTTTTGTACTTTGGGCTAACAATTGTAGGCATTAGGCTCTTGTACCTTTTGCATCGTTTGTGTTTTGCCATAGAAGACTTGTACCTTTTGCTTTGTTTAAATTAAACTATAAAATTTAATATTTTTATCGGGTATAGTATTTATTTATCCTAATAAATTTTGGAATATTACAATGTTTTTTTTTCTCATGAATGCATATAATACAATAAAATAATTTAGTATGTTTATCGATTTGTTGAACAGTTTGGTTTAAACAATTGTAGGCATTAGGCTCTTGTACCTTTTGCATCGTTTGTGTTTTTGCCATAGAAGACTTGTACCTTTTGCGTTGTTTAAATTAAACTATAAAATTTAATATTTTTTTATCGGGTATAGTATTTATTTATCCTAATAAATTTTGGAATATTACAATGTTTTTTTTTTCTCATGAATGCATATAATACAATAAAATAATTTAGTATGTTTATCGATTTGTTGAACAGTTTGGTTTAAACAATTGTAGGCATTAGGCTCTTGTACCTTTTGCATCGTTTGTGTTTTTGCCATAGACGACTTGTACCTTTTGCTTTGTTTAAATTAAACTATAAAATTTAATTTTTTATCGGTTATAGTATTTATTTATCCTAATAAATTTTGGAATATTAAAATGTTTTTTTTTTCTCATGAATGCATATAATACAATAAAATAATTTAGTATGTTTATCGATTTGTTGAACAGTTTGGTTTAATGGGGTTTGAGTGGAAATTAGTATGCTTATAGATTGTTTTGATTTGTTTTGTTTCCTTTTTAGATGGCTGTTTTTCATGTGGCTTTCAAATTTTGAGGATTTCATTGCATTTAAAAGACGACATGTATATACGCTACTGGTTCTCTTTTTTTTAGATTGAGTATTGTATATAGGAAAGGGATGTGTATTTTTTGTTGTTGTCTATCTCATTTTAGTTTGAACAACTTAGACAAAAATAGCTATTTTAATGGCTATATATTGTATACTACTGTATAGTCTCTATGTCTAAGTACTCAATTCTTTTTTTGTTCGATGGTGGTGACCAAGTGCTTACTAGAGATTTCTGTTTACTTTGAATGTAGATTCTATTGTATTGGTAGCCATGATGCGTTATTGCTGGCTTGGCAACTAAGGTGGCTTGAAAGAAGCAAGTAGTTGCAACGATGATTCTTAGCCACTTATTCAAAATATTTAATAAAATTCTTTATTATCTCTTTAGGTTTTTTGGTATGTTTTTAATGGTGGATGGGTTGCTTTGGTTTTTTAAACTATTAACAGCCTTGTGTTTTAATTGCTTACGCATAGTATTTCTTACCTTAAAAATGACAAGTGAAAGGACTTCTTGAACGTTTATGAAAAATTGTGAACCACAACGTAATGAAACGCAGCGCAACGCGCGGGGAGTACAACTCTAGTTGTAATAAAATTTACAACTAAAAAATCAAACACGGTAATAAGGAAATTTCATGCTGACAATTAATAAATCAAATGTGTGGCTGATGACAATTTGTTTATTAAATGAATTAAAATATCTTCAAATTCAGGTTGAGCTTCATTGCCTTTTCTTTTCATTCATCTTTCATGTCCTCGTCAAATTCCAAACTAGGCTATCTAAGTATTTTAAGTTAGAAAAATGCGAAATACAATGTCCATTGAGAAAACCTGAAATTATGCTATTTTCTTAGGCTACTCACTAACTTCTTACATCTTTTAAAACTAAATTAGTAAAATCGAAAGAATGGACATAAGGCACCGTTGTGAGTAAATACGGACTTTTATACCCACATAAATTTTTTTTTGAGTAAACTGTGCGGATGGTTAACTCCTGTGTTTGTCCCAAATTACAATTTCAGCCCTACGTTTTTACTAAAATGAGTGTTTTGAAAAATAACTACTAAAATAAGTTTTTTTTTCTTTTTATTTCATTTTCTTTTTGTTTTCAACTAATCTATTATTTTTTTTGTTTGCCTCTTAAAATCATTGGATTAAACCTATCGTAATATGTATATACACACACGTGCATAAGTTTAATAAATTAGCCCACATAATTTTTTTTGATGAATTAATTTGTTCATGCACTTCAACAAGAACCGGAGTTATTATTAAAAGTTAGTTTTATTACTACTTTTTTTTTGGAGCTTTAAGCTTTAAATTAACAGATAAAACAATTCTTCTTAAATTTATGTAGATTAGTTTGAGAAAAAAATGTTTTTTTTTAAAGCTTCTCACCAAACACTGTTATATTATTTTTGGTTTAACTTTTATAAGTTTATTCACAAAATGGTGATAGATATCACTGATATTTTGGATGTAAATACGTGGTAGCTAGAAAATACACTTTTATACATTTTCTAAAAACGTTTTATATAATATCACCGTTAAACAAATTGTTGCCGAAATGTTAACGAATTCTTCTTCTTTCGATTACTTTTTTGCTACTTTGTTAATACTTTCCTTCTGCTAGATTGCTCAATTTTCTTTAATTTTGGTTAATTCCCATGTGCAAACTGAATCCCGTTCCCACCCATGTATATAACTTCAACTCCCTCTTCTTTATCAATCTTCATCTTTCAATTTCTTCAGCGTATAAACTCATTTCAAAATCCCAGATTTCAAACATATAAACTCCTTTCAAAACCCATATTTTGACATTGCACACCAACTGTTTGTGTTAATGCACAAGTGAAAAGTTTGGTTTTTTATTTTATTACTTAAGAATCTTGAAGATTGCTACCCCTACGCTCCTTCTACCGGTCACCGCTCATTTCAATTTTCAAAAATCAAACCCTTCTCAACCTTCTTTCCATTATATTTTGGTTTTGTCATGGGTGACGCGTTTGTGCGGGGGGCTTTTTAGGGGGTGGGCAACTTGGGGTTGCTACCCTCCCCCGTCTTCTTGTAAAAGGGTCTTTTCTTTTGCTTCATGGGTTTGTTTTTTACCCCTAACTCCCCTCGAGTTGGTGGTTTATTGTGTCGTTTTACTGTTTACGTTGGACTATGCGCATGACCCCCGCGCGTAAGGGTAGAAACGTCAAGTCTGTTGGGCTAGCGTCGGCCTGCGATAGTGGGTTAAGGGCTTGCCCGCTTAAGCAATTCCACGAATGCAAGGATGGTAAGCCTGGGTCTAGTGGGTTTTTTCGCCTTCTTGAACATATGCAAAGCACCCACCTTAAGGCTGGAAACCGGAAGACTTATGTGAAGGAGGCTATTGCTAAGGATTTGGACCTTTTCCTGGATGTGGGGGAAGTCCTAAGGGCAGGAGGCAAATGGTTATGTGGGGAGTGCATGGTTATGCATGCCCTTGGGGTGCAGACATGGTGATGAGATAGTGTCTTTCGCTTCAATCACGGGGGATGTGGACGATTTCATTGTTGGATTAGGAAGCCATGTCAGGTGGTAGCCGACTCTTTTACACTCTCCCCAGAAGGGGTAGTAACCGATGTTGCCCTTCTCGAGCGTATTTTTTCCCTCCGTATTCAAATCGTTAAATGCATCCCCCCTAGTTATCGAACGGCGTTCGCTCAGTCTTAACGAGTACCCTACGTAAGGTGGTGGCGTCTCCAGGATTGGTTGACAACTGGGTGCAGTTGCTTTTATTGCCAGCTTGTACTCTGAGGGTCGTCAGACCTTCTTCCAGGCAAGAGCGGAGATCGGGAAATAGAAAATCCCTGCAGTGTAACAACATCTTGCAGGCGCTTGCGTTGTGGAAAGATGGGTCTGGTTTCACAGATTTGGTCTCTTTTCTCTTGAATAGTGGGGGGGACGTTGGGGTTCCTAGGAAGGATTCCGGAAGGGGCGAAGACAATAAAAAGGACCCCAATATCAAGCAATGCCTGTGGAAGGTCAAGGATGGGCACTTTACGGCGGCGGTCAAAGTTTTATGTTCCAGTGGGGTAGCTCCCTTTGGAGAATCGACCATGAAAGCTCTTATTGATAAACACCCTGTGGTGCCACCCCCATCACTGCCTTCCAACCCTGTTTCCCAACTCAGTATTATCGCAATAGAGGATTGCGTGCTTAAATGTATTCGGTCCTTCCCTAAAGGGACATCTTGGGCAGAGATGGATGCGGGCCAACACCTGTTGGACGCTATGGGTTGTGAGGGTTCGGTAAGTTCCTCGGGTCTGCTCACATCTATTACTGGGGTCGTCAACCTATGGTTTGAGGGGCTTTGCTCTAAGGTTTTGGCCGAGTTTGTGGCCTCAGCCCCCTTACCCCCTTATTGAAATCTGATAATGGTATCAGGCCCATTGTTGTGGGGGGCATATGGCGTAGGTTGGTTTCTATGGTGGCAATGAAGAAGGTTAGGAAGGACATGGCCCAATATTTGGGGGATTTTCAATTCGGGTTGGTACACCAAATGGGGCAGAGGTGGTGCTTCATAGTGTGAACAGGTTCCTGAACTCTTTTCATGAAGATGGGTCTCTGGCCTTGCTTACGGTGGACTTCTCCAATGCTTTCAACATGGTTGACCGCTCGATGTTCCTCCAAAGGTCCACCAACGTTGCCCATCTATCTATCGGTGGGTCCAGTTCCTGTACGCCCAACCCGCTAGGTTGTATGTTGGCAGCGAGTGTATTGGGGCCACCACTGGAGTGCAACAAGGAGACCCCTTGGGACCCCTTCTCCTTGCCCTAGCCTTACACCCCCTTATCCTCCGTGTCCAGGAACACTGTAACCTCCCTTTTCATGCTTGGTATTTCGATGATGGGACGATTATAGGTAATGCAGTTGAAGTTGCTAATGCCTTGGAAATCATCAACACGGAGGGACCATCCATAAGGCTCCATCTCAATATTAAGAAAATGGAAGTTTATTGGCCATCGTGCGACGGTCTCAAGGTTCAGGACGACCTTTTCCCGAGAGGGATAGGTAGACCTGAGAGGGGGGTTAAGCTCCTTGGGGGGGGGGGGGGTTAGTCGAGATTCTGGTTTTATCAGGGATTTAGCAGGGCGTCGAGCATCGACAGCGGTTGACCTTATGAAACTCTTGCCCTGCCTCCAGGACCCCAGTGTGAGCTTCTTCTTTTAAGGTCATGCATGGGGGTAGCTAAGGTACTGTTTGGGTTGAGAACCTGCCAACCCCACTTGATAGCAAATGCGATATCCTGTTTTGACGATGGCTTCCGAGAGGCCATCGAAGACATTGTTGTTTGCGGAGGGTCCTACTTCGGGGACCTCCAGTGGCGTTTGGCATCTTTGCCTATGCGCCTGGGTGGTTTGGGCCTCCTCTCAGCCCGGGATTGTCACACCCCATCCGATGGCAGAATCATCGGAGTAGTGGTACTAGGCGAACCAGATTGTATCAAGAGATTCCATAACAATTATTTAAAGATAATAAATCAACATTTAACATCCCATACTATTAAACTCATAATATCCTTAAACAATCATTACATTAACAAAATCCCTTAAACAGTAAAATCTGATCCGATCTCCCCTAGATTTATTACACTTGGAACTAATCAAAATAAAACAAAACAAAAACTACGCAAGCCACATCCAAGCATCCAAGCTACAAAATCCTCATCCTGTTACATACGTTAAAATACAAGTCAATACAATTAAGTAAAGGTGAGCATACGAGTTTGAATAGTACTAGCATAGTCGAGAAAGCGTTTGCGAACAATCTAATTACATATCATGATACACCAAAACACTTAACATAACATAGGCTCATTTCTCATGCTAACTACGTGAGAAGGCTTGCGCGTCCATCCTAACTAGAACCAGTCGGGTGTAAGCCACACTATAGTACCATACTAGCTAAGGAGGCAAGTTAACGAAAATAAGTCCTAGTCACATGTTGCTAGTATCACGTATTGAGCATACACAATCAGATTATTCGCATGTGTTACACAGTTTGATTTGTGAAGTGATTTTGATATATGAACGTATGTAACACCCAAAAAGTGCGTTAAAGCGAAAATGGGTCAAATATACTCACTGTGGGTGCGTTTAGGTAAGAGTTCGGGATCTGAGAAGAGTCGAGAAGAGCGCCGGATCAGCCTGCATACGCGAACGGAAGTGCATCAGTCTCCGAAAAGCTGAAACGGTTAAATCTTGGTTGGGCAGTAGCCAAGTTCGAGCGAACTTGTATGGATTTAGTGAGTTCATAGTCAAGTTCGGTCGAACTTGATGAGTTTCCTAAGAAACTTGTCAAGTTCGGGCGAACTTGTAGAATATCCTTACTAAAAAGGCAAGTTCGGTCGAACTTGTAAGAACTTTTGTGAAGAAACACTCAAGTTCGGTCGAACTTGACCCAAATGGGTACAAGTTCGGTCGAACTTGACCTGGTGAGCTGGTGATTCTCGAGCGAACTTGATGTTTTCGGGTCCAAAATCTTGCGTTTTCGCATCGTTTGCTGAGGAAAATCGAGTGTTCATCCCTCCAACCCTGTGCTACTGAGCAAACTTAGGTCGGAGAGGTCTTTTAGAGCTGTTTTAGCCGTTTTACAAAAGCGTGGGCTAATCCGGGCGAACTCGGGGTTCGTCGGATTAGTCCGACTTGTGTAAACCAACATAAATGTCCTTGTGCTTCCAATCTAGGATCTTGAATGATAGATGCTTCGTTTCATACCAGAAAATGAACAAAACATCATCAAAAGTCCGTATCTTGTGTAGAAATCGATGTTTTTCAAAGGTTTTCCTCAGATTTATCACTTACAAGCCGAGATCTTGCAGATCTCGTGTTTGGGAAGTCTCTACTATCGCCAAACGAACTCATATTGTGTTGATCTAAGCTTAAAACAGAAGTTTTTGAAGAAAAAGATGAAGGTTTTCATAAAAGATGAGTTTTGATGAAAACGAAGGCTATGCCTTGTGCCAAAATCGTTGTAAACCTTTGTAGATCGCTGAATAACGTTGTTGCAGTGAAATCGGGTTAATTCTTACTTAGACTATGAAGGTTTCGGGTTTTGAGATATCTGGGCGAACTTGGTCAGCAAGGGGAGGATGAATGAGAAGCATGGGTATTTATAGGTGAGGCAAGGATCTCAAGAGCCGGCAACAAGTTCGGCCGAACTTGTACAAGATTGTACAGGTTCTCGCGAACTTTAGAGTCCTCAGAAAGATTGGTTAAGTTCGGCCGAACTTGCATATGTATATGCAAGTTCGCGCGAACTTGATAGAAACAAGGGATTCCTGGTTATCAGTCAAGTTCGGGCGAACTTGTGGTAGCCACGTTCAGCCGAACTTGGCCTGGTGACTAAGTTTCGTTTGCCGATTTCGCGTTAAGAGTTCGTTTGGTCATTCGGTTCGCATTAGATAGTTATATTAAGCTTAAATTAAAGCGTTAAGCGTTATAGTTGATATAATAGTGCGATTTAGCGATTTTGAGAGTGCGAGAGTGATGCGATAGCGATTGTAATTATAACCACAAACACACATAACAGATAAATAACATAAAACCATGTAATTAACTGCGATTTGCGATGCGATGAGATTAGCGACGTGATTTAATAAGTGATTAGATGCGACATAACATACAATACTATAATTAATTAACATAAACTTTTCTTATAAATCGAATCTCGGAATTACAACAGATGGATACAACGATAAAACAAGAAAAGATAACAACGAAATTTAGAGTTGTTATAGTCTCCCCTACTTTAGGGAATTTCGACCCGAAATTCAGGTGGCAGTTGTAACAAAGAGATGCGGGTATTTGGCCTTCATATCACTTTCCAATTCCCAAGTGAACTCGGCGCCACGTTTTCCTTCCCATCGGAGGTTCACGATAGGGATGCAAGAACGTCGAAGTTTCTTGGTCTCTCGGTCCATGATTTCCACAGACTTTTCCACAAAATGGAGAGTCTCGTTGATTTGTGTCACACCCCGACCCGCAGCGGAATAAGAGTCGGGGCATAATTGGGTTATCACCAAAGCTCATGACATTTACTATTACGTTTCATATTTAATAAAGTCAAAGTTACATTTTCAAATATCCAAACATGTTCATTCAATACAAAGGAAATAAACCAAACATAACAATCCCAACTTTAAAAGGTTTTATTCTTCTAGTCCAAGTCCTATGTGTTCCTAGCTGCTGCTGGTTCACCTGTATCATGTGTAAAATGGGAGTTTTTGGGTCAATATAAGTTGGCGAGTGAACCTTATTAGATAAACATTTATTAATAAATTAATTGTTAGTTTATCAATGAAAATTTGTGCATAATCATAGATGAGCAAATGTAAATAATCAAGCAATGGCAAATAGCAGTCACAACTATAACATACAATAACACATGACAGCATACATGAACATACCAACATCATACTGTAAATAACATAAATGAAACTGTGCGATCAAGGCTCAATCAAACGGAGCCGATCGTATTGCATGTACTGAAAATGAAAATGTCTGTGCGATCAAGGCTCAATCAAACGGAGCCGATCGTATGTGGGCACGCCAGGTTCAACCGCATAATAAAATGGGGAACATGCTCAACGCTCATAATGTAATGGGGAGCGGCGGCCTATGAAATTGCATGTACTGAATAATAAATTGCATCCAATAATAACTACTTAACAGCAACAAACTGAATACACAAGTTCATGATATGATGTATGCACAATGGTTTAGTAATAATATATAAATACAAAGACACATGATACACCCCAAAACGTGATTAAAACAGGGAATTTGTAAGATTCACTCACATTGGGTGCGTTGGATTGGAGATGGTGAGATGCGCACGAATTAGATGAGCGGATCAACGAGGAATACTAACCTAAATAATAATGGAAAAAATATTAAATGGATGGATTTTATTAAGGATTTTAATGAAATTTTTAGATATATTTTTGTGAGTTTATGGCTATTTTCTATCTTTAAAATGTTATTTTTAAGTATTTTTAATTGATTTTTAAATTAAATTAAATAAATAAAAATATTAAAAAAATTATTTATTTAGCGTTGACCGTTGACCGTTGACCGGTTCGGTCAGCGAATTAATCTGCGCCGGGTGAGGCTCGAACCCGAGACCTCCCGTTCGCGTGCACGCAGCTCTATCAACTGAGCTACGTGTCTAACCCGAAATAATCTTGTTTTTAATTATATTTATACACTTATTCAATTTAACCGAATTTCCTTTATTTGCAAAAACATTTTAATTCAATCGGACCGGTGCTCGTGACGGGTTTCGAATGCGCGACGTGTGGTTCATGTTGCACACAGTCCACCGCTGGACTGTGTGTCTAACCTGGTTATTATCTCGGTTTTTGTTATACTTAACAACTAACTGGGTTATCCCGGTTTAGTTTTTAAACAAAAAGGCGCGTTATTATATAAGGTGTGCGTGTGGCAGGGATCGAACTCGGGACGTGCGTGTGTATTTTGCACACAGTCCACCGCTGGACTGTGTGTCTAACCCGTTTAAAATACCGATTTTAATTAATCTTATGTTATGTTGCGTCTTCATCTTCTTCGTTGATTTTACACAGACAAACTTATTCCGACTGTTATGACCGATTCATGACATATACGCTTTTCAGACATTATCAGTAATTTAAAAGTAGAGAATGGAGAGAGTTTAAGGAAAAAGATATACCGATTGATGTTGTTCACAGAATTCCGGCGGAGGTGCGTCGGTACTGAAAGTGAACTCCGGCTGTTGAAACCAATTAACAGCTTTGTTCGATTATTTAAGAAGTTGAGTCACTTAAACAAGGTTTAACAGAAGTTTGGGAGATCATACCCGTTCACAGTGTGATTCCGACAGTTTCAGGAGTTTTCCGGCGAAGGTAAGATTTTCGATAAACGTTGGCTAGGATCGATTCTGATGGTGGAGTTGTGTTAGTGACTGATTAATCACATGATTGAAACAGAAAGAGTCGGAGAAAATACCGTGTGGATGTGAGTCCCGGTTTTCCGGCGACTTGCAGAATTTTTCCGGCGATTAGATTTGAGCTTCTCGGTGGACTGTAAGGTTGCGGAAATGCAATTGGAAGCTTTGCGGAGTGTTTTGAGTCGCAGGAAGAGTCTATGATTGAAGTAGTTCGAGAATTGACAACTTTCGGTTATTAAACCGATCTACTTCCGAATTCAAGTTCCACTCATGGCAGCATTGATTGAAATCGTCCGTTTATCGGTTATACTCGCTGAATCGAGAGTATCCAAATCGATTTGGGTGATTGATAACCGGTTTCAGTTACAATGTGTAAAATCGATTGATTTACCTTAGTCCATAAAAACTATTTGTTTCCTAAACATGACAGAAAACAAACAAGTGGCGGAGTGGTCTGGTGATTGTGTGTTAAGTTGTTGAAGGGTGTCTTGGCTGACCCGGGTTCGAGTCCGGCAGCGTTATATATATTTTTTTATTTATTTTATTTTAACTTTTCATCAAATATAATTTTTATAGTTTAGTTTATTTAATAATTATGTATTGTTTTAAATCAAAATAATCATAAATATTCGACATAACTTTTATAACTTGGTATTCGATTACAAAACGGAGCGGGTTTTGAAAACCCGATTTTTACAAATGTTACAATTTGCAGATCTTCGAGAGGTACATGCATATTTTCTTCGGCGAGGCATTTCTTGAGGTTAGACACGAGGAAAGTCGGATGTACATTATTGAGTTCCTTCGGTAATTCGAGACGATAGGCTACTTTACCGATCCTTTCCAGAATCTTAAAGGGTCCAACGTATCGAGGCGCTAGCTTTCCTTTCTTGCCGAAGCGGACCACCCCTTCCAAGGTGCAACCTTTAGGAGAACGTGGTCTCCCACTTCGAACTGCAGGGGCTTGCGGCGTTTATCGGCATAAAACTTTTGAGAAGACTCCTGTAACAGGTAACTCGTCTTGAATTTCGGGACAAAAAACCTTTTAACAGGGGGAGTATGTGACAACTGTCAACTTTCGAGTAATTTCCGTACAATTAAACTATTAAGTTAATCATGCAATTATGTGTTAAAATGTCTTAAACTGCTTGCTTGCACCTCATATACTTTGAACTATCATGAAAACATTTGAATAGTGCATATCATTCATGTGGATAGTCTCGTTTAAAAACAATTGGAAACAATGCACTAAAACAACTAGTAGACTTACCGGTTAGACTAGCAGTGTCAGCACTAGACCGGTACTCAGCTTAACGACAGTTCTAGGGCTTAGAGAGAAGTCCAATAGCAATCATACATTAAATCCAATATGGGAAAAACAAGGATTTGACTTAACACTTTCCGGAAACCATTTAAAGCACTTAAAAGTGTCCAAAACACACACTAAATGCAGAATTCGGCATAAATCAGCAAAATTCAGCATTGTTACACTAAAATATAATGCAGAATTGAGGTTAAAGTGTCCAGAATAACTTGCAAAGTGCCGGGAATCAAAGCCATCATAAAAGGTACCACATAACACACTAAACTGCGCCATTTAGCACTTTAACGAACCGGTAAACAACCGAACAACCGGACACTACCCGAAACACCAAATTTACACTAGAAGCATTGTTTTAGTGCTAATAAGCTAATTATGATCATCAAACACCATAATTCATCCTAAAAACATTAGCACACATAACACCTTAACTAAACACTTTGGATTTCAACTAATTACCTTAACTTACAATTGAAACCAAACTAACCCCCCCCCCTTTAAATGACGGTTTCAAAGTGGGTCCCCCACTTTGTACACTCTTGATTATTTTATTTAGATTGTTAAGTAGATATTGGACATATGATCCAAGGGTTATATGGATGTTGGAAGACCAAGATTACAAGTAACTCTCTAACCTTATCTTCACCATTTCAAACACCACACACTCCCTCTCTTCCCTCCATGTTCACGGCACCACCACCACCTCCATATACATCCATTTTCAATCATCTCCTCGCCGTTTCAAGTGTACTTTATAGTGTTACAAGGTGATCTAAGAAGGTGCAAAGCTTTGGAAGTTGAAGGACCACCTTGGAGTGCTTTTAACCACCTAGTTCATCACATCTTCATCTCCATCTTTGTCAAGCCACTTCCCTAGCCACTAGAGCTAGTAGTAAGCTTCTTGATCATTGTTTAAGTTTATGTTATTGATATATTTCTCATGTACAAGTAGATCCATCAAGAAACACAAACTTTAAAGATGAACACATGAAGAAATCTAAAGATCTAAAGAAAACAAACATAATCTTGAAATGAAATGATGTTATGTATGCTTATTTTGTGCTTAGCTTGATGATCATCATGTGTAGTAGTGTTGTATGTGAAGATATTAAAAGTGTATATATAGATCTTGAAAGATCCATGAAGAATAAGTTGATGAGCTTGATGTAGGTCACTAATGAACTAGTTAAAATGATTTACAATACATGAACATAGATTTAAAGTCATTTTTGTAAATGGATGAACAAGTTGTTAAAAATATTTTTCTACAAAGTTGTGTAATTAGTGGATAATTAGTGTTTTTGAAGATAATAAACATGCTAAACATCATACTAAAAGACTACATGTTTTATAAATTCTTGAGTTCATCATCATGTAAAAAGTGTATGTATGAAGTTGTTTAAACTTATAGAAATTATTTTGGTGATCAAGTGAGTTTTGTAAAGCTTAAACACATGTTTTAAACATGGGAAAACCCCTAAATCTAGGGGAAACTATGGCCAAATTTTTATGAAAAATTCAACACTTAGAAAAAAAAAATATAAAGTTTACTACTAAACTTTTGGTTTTTAGATGTTTAAATAAATTAAACATGGCCATGCCCTATTTTCATATAGAAATACAAGTTAAGAAAATAAATATTTCTTAAAGGATAAAAACAAGTATAATTATATATTTAGGAAAATATATATTTAATGGTCACCAAGGATTTTTGTGTGGAATGTGTATAATATATGTAATATATGTAGTAGACAAAAATAGGGAAGTTAAAACACTAAAAACTCCCAATGGAGTATGAATACATAATACCACTGAATACCAAAGAAAATACTTGAACAAAATACACACAAAATACTCACCCTTGAGTATTTGGGCAACCATAACAAAAAATATATATATATATAAACTTATATATATTTCTTGGTAAAATGGACTTGGACAAGTAAATGGACTTATAACACATATATTATATATTATATATATATATATTCCATACAAGCCTTAAAAGTATATTATTTTTAAGAAGTATAATTTCCGGAAAAACATAAGAATTACAAATAATAAATCTTGTTCAGGAAATAGGAAATACATGAACCTTAACACTAGAATACGTGTATGCTTTCCTAAGTATACACTTGGGAAATAACAAACCTACTTATACCAAAAATAATATTGGAAATATTATTTTGCAAGTATACATATTTATTTTGAAAAATAAATATAACAAGAATACAAAGACATGGGCTAGGCCCAATGACATAAACACATGGGCTAGGCCCAATGACACAAGAACATGAGCTAGGCCCAACGACACAAGGACGTGGGTTAGGCCCAATGAATAGGCTAGGCCCAATGACAAGTGTGCTAGGCACAAGGACAATGAATAGGCGATGCGTTCACACACTAATCAAGACACGCTAACAAAATATATGTACTAAGTCAAGAAATAATTAATCAATAAAATGATTAAAAACAACTAACATAAGATGAGGACTTGTACATAGAACAAACATAGACTTAATTGTCTAATGAGAATTAGAACACTTGTAGGTTCGGTTCAAGACCAAGGAAAAACACTGTGAGTTGTACACAAGGAACGCGAATCGGTGAGTTCATGTCCCCCTTTCTTTTTAAACATTATCGGTTTTATAACATTCGGGAAAATACATGTCAAGACATATGGCATGTTAGTTATGGAGTTAGATGACAATAAGATCGATGTGCGTAAGTAGGATTGGATGACATTATAACATTAGTAACCATTAATCACTTAGTGACCAAGGTGCAAAAGGTGTAGATCTATTGAGCTTGAGGCACGCTCCACTCCTAGTTGTATACCATGGGGTGCTTTTGTGATCCCAATTGAGAACAAAGTGTCCTCGGTTTGGTTATATACTTACGGTGCATAGTATCGGAGGGCTCGCAACCCACTGATAGATCCTTATATTCCATAATTATTTACATACCTGGATTTCAATAATGGATGACAATTTTGACAACTTATTTGAAAACAAAACTACATGAACTCGCTCAACTTTTGTTGGTTTTCAAACTAATATATTTCAGGAAACAAGGCTTAACCGGTGATGGATTCTCGGAAGATACAACGATGGCTACTTTTGGAGGATTTGCCTCATATATCCCTTCCTTGTTTGGGCATATAGGGGTCAAAACCTCGACTTAAAACTACGATTATAACAAACACATTTTGGTGATGTAACTTAACTAAATATTGTTTTGGTAAACTTATGAAGCTTATTGGAACATGTAAACTTGAATTTGGGTTTGTATAACATATGGCATCGTTGTTGGGTTGTAATTATGTTTACACGATTGATTGCAATGATTACCCTTAAGTCACACGTTTGCGCTTCTGCTATGACCAGGGTGTGACAGATTGGTATCAGAGCTTCGATTGTAGTGAACTGGGGACAAACTTTTACTAAGTTGGTCTACAATCACCAAGGGCTCTCACATGAAAACAAAGTTTATTACATTACAAAACTGTTTTCAAGTATATAACAAAAATATTACAAGTGTCACGATAAAATGAGGATCTATCACACGAGTTCAACTATAGGAAAGAACAAGAGTTATTCCTGATTATTCTATAATGGATAGACACGAGAACACTAGGATTACACGAAACCAAAGAACAAAATTGCATGAGATTTGAATAAAATTACTAACCATTATGTTCATATGTTGTACGGATTGTATTTGCCAGGACCATGTCTTCAGTATCTTCGTACGAGGAGGACCCCATGGAGTACTTCTCAGATGACGGATTTGGTGTCGAGGCTGTTGCGGCCATACCTCTCGAGGACGCAGCCGATCACGAGGTTTCGGACGATGAGGACCTCGACGATTTCCTGCCCTTTGCCCTACCTGACGATTACATGGGAGATGACAAGGATCACCCGCACGATCTTGAGGACGATGTGCTAGCCGTACCCCAGCCCCAGCACGACGTGGCCATCCATGGTCACCAAGATGGGGAGCACGTTGTGGTGCACTTAGTCGCACCACTAGCCGTCATCCCACCAGTCATCGAGTTAGACGATGACGAGGATGATGACGTGTCGATCTTCCATGTCGACTATCTGATGCTGAGTTGGGCGATGGCGAGGTTATCGATGAGCTGGCCATACTTGAGCTACCCCCGCCTGTCATCCTGTTGTTGACTTGTCATCCTCATCTTCTGACTCTGACGATGGACACATGTCTTACGATGCTATGTCAGCTGTACCAGCCACACCCTCACCTGTCCACTCGCCTGATACCGTGCTACCACCCTTTGTACCACCGATGCTTCTGTAGGCCCATCTTATGCTAGCATTTCCCCCGATGTTTACTCCATTTTCTGGACCTCCATGCCATCACTCATTGGGCGGTACGCCCCGACGTCACGAGCAGCCACCCCCACCCTTCATGAGTAGCTCCACTTATCACCCTATCCATGACCCACATCGCGGCCGGATCATCTCACTGGGCCGGACCCCCACCCCCTACTGCACCCCATGCATGCTTCATACTCATCGCCACCCGCTACCATAGGTATCCCCCTTCACCTCCACCAAGCATGAGCCCGTCTGATCCATACCACCCTTGTCATTACCCTGTTATTCCTCTCGAGGAGGAAGTGATAGACATGACCGTCAAATAGCTCAGCTTTATCGTATGATTCACGAGCTCCAGGGTCAGCGCCCTGCTCAGGTTGCTAGAGCACCACCTGCACCACCCTCACCGCCACCATACACACCATCCACACCCAAGATTTACCACCAGCACCACCACCTTATACACCATCTTCACCACTACCACCACCGACTCCACTACCCATGTGTCCCTATCACCACCCTAGATGCCCATTTGAGGCACGTATGCGCGAGTGGGAGCGTATCCAGGCTGCCTCCGTTCACCGTGTCTCTGGATAGAGGAGGAGTTGGCCTATCATCGCATGTTGCTCCATAGGTCACCATCCCTTCCACCCCCGCCAACTCAGTAGTTTAGTACTAGTTATCATCGGGGATCAGCCCCAGCTTTTGTGGATCTAGCTTCCGAAGACTCAAGCCAGAAGATCCAACTTTTGAGACGACTAAAGACGAAGATGCAATGAAGAAGAAAACTTTACTTTTGTATTGTATTGTATGAACTTGTATCGACTAGGGTTTTGTAACCCTAAGTCCTTTTGATTCTTCATGAAGAAATGTACTAAGTTGTCAATCATGTATGGAAGTGTATTTTCTTATCTTGCATTGTATTTTATTGTCGTGGTTGGTTGATATTGTGATGTGTTGGTTGATATGGTGATGTATTGATTGATACTGGTGATGTATTGGTTGATATGATGATGTATTGGTTGATATCGTGATGTGTTGATTGATATTATGATATGTCGATGGTTGATTTTATATTGCGTTGTGGATGATGGTTATTTATTTTACCATGGTGCGCGTGTACGTTAGATGTTACATGATGGTTGTGATTATTGGTTTATTCTTGCGTGTTCGCGATTGTGTTGAACGCCATATACATGACTTCTTACCTCTTATCCGACGTGATGTTTCTTTATACTCGACAAAATAATGATAATAATATAATAATAAGCAATAAGCAAAACAGATTTTCGTAATATATTTTTTTATAAATGCTTCTTTTATTATTAAACAATCGTCTAATTACAATCGATATTTCATAATAGAAGACGATGCCTCCACGCCGAAGAAGTGTCAATAACAACCTGCTCCCAACGACTCAAGCAGAGCTAAACGAGCGCATATCTCAGGCCATTGCGCAACACGAGGCCAACCCACACCGAACAAAGCGGTGGAACCGGAGGTTCAACTGGAACCAACCCACCCACCGGTAATCTTTGGTTATTCATATAGCCATGTGACACTCTCGTTTATTCTATTAGTGCTTTGAATCTCATTCTTGAGTTGGTGCACCTAATCTATTTCAGGTTGCACTTAAAGCAGTTTTTGGACTGCAAGCCTCTGAACTTCGATGGCACTGGCAGAGCTGTTTCATTCGTGCGCTGGACCGAGAAGACTGACTCGGACATACGAATGAGCAAGTGCCCTGCTGAGCAAAGAGTCACATATGTCACTGGACTCTTCATTGACGGAGCGTTATCTTGGTGGAACCTCCAAGTGCAGACCAAAGGAGAAGATGCTGCATATGTCTGACTTGGGAGGAGTTGAAGGAAATCATGAGGAAAAGGTATTGCGCAAGGTCCAAAATCCAGAAGTTGGAAACAGAATTCTGGAATCTTAAGATGATTGGCTCTGACATCGCGGGATATGTCCAAAGGTTTCATGATTTGTCACGAGTAGTTCCGTACTTAGTGGAATCGGAATTCAAAAGGATTGAGAGATTCGTATGAGGACTCGCCCCCAAAATTTTAAGCATGGTGACTTCATCGAAACCGACTGAAATTGGGGAAGCGATTGAACTAGCTGGAGCCTTACTAAAGAGGCTGTACGTCAAAAGAAGCTGCCAAACTTGGGGAAGTCAAGAAAGAAGCTACTGTGGAGACTACGGACTCCAACAAGAGAAAGTTTTCCTACTTCAAGAAAAGTACTCGTGGTAACAACTTTAACAGAGGCAAGAGGCAAGCGCCGAGGGAAAACTAAGTAGCAAAAGCTTATGCCGCTACCGTACCAAACAATGCTGAAAGAAAATCTTATGGTGGAGAAGCACCGAAATGTCCCAAATGCCCTTTCCATCACTATGGGGAATGCCGAGGCTCAAAATGCGGCAAGTGTGGAAAGTTTGGACATTATACTATTGCATGTCGAGGAACAACTGATGGATGTTATAATTGTGGTGACAAAGGGCATTTCAAGAAAGATTGCCCGAAAGGAAATCTAGCTCGGGGTAGAGCTTTTGTGCTTGGAGCTAAGGACGCACGCGAGGACCTGAACGTGGTCACCGGTACGTTCCCTATAAACACCCACTTTGCATCTGTACTTTCTGATATCGGGGCAGATTTTAGCTTTATTTCTAAGGAATTTAGAGAGTACTTGGGGTAGAATCGAGTAAATTATACACTCCTTACTCAATCGAATTAGCTGACGGAAAACTGGTAGAGTCAAGCGAAGTCATAAAGAAATGTACCTTAGAAATGGGTGAACGAAAGTTCGACATAGATCTCTTACCAGTTCAATTAGGTAGTTTCGATGTCGTTATCGGCATGGATTGGCTATCCGAAAACCGAGCTGAAATCTTATGTCATGAAAAGATCATTCGCATTCCAACGCCAAACGGAGAACCTTTGATGGTTCATGGGGAAAAGCAAAACGCGCCACTACGGATCATTAATTGTATGAAAGCTCAAAAGTGCTTAAGGAAAGGTTGCATCGCTTTCCTAGCACATGTTGTCGACAAGAAGGCCGAGGAGCCTAAGCTCGAAGACATTCCGATCGTGAAGGAATTCCCTGAAGTCTTTCGGAAGACTTACTGGGATTGTCACCTCAACGACAAGTCGAATTTCGCATCGACTTGGTACCGGGAGCCGCACCTGTAGCCAAGTCTCCATATCGACTAGCACCTTCTGAAATGCAAGAATTATCTACACAACTTCAAGAGTTGCTAGAAAAGGATTCATTAGCCGAGCTTTTCGCCTTGGGGAGCTCCAATCTTATTCGTGAAGAAAAAGGATGGAACGTTCAGGATGTGTATCGATTACCGAGAGTTGAATAAGCTTACTATCAAGAATCGGTATCCGCTACCAGGATTGATGACTAGTTTGATCAACTACAAGGTTCGAGCTTCTATTCCAAGACATACTTAAGGTCTGGATATCACCAATTGCGGATTAAAGAAGAAAGCATACCAAAAACGGCTTTTAGAACTCGTTATGGTCATTACGAGTTTCTTGTTATGCCATTCGGTTTAACAAATGCACCAGCGGTCTTTATGGACTTAATGAATCGCGTGTGCAAGACGTATCTCGACAAATTTGTAATCGTGTTTATTGACGATATCTTAATATATTCGCCGATCAAAGGATGAGCATGAGCAACACTTGAGAACCATTCTAGAACTTTTGAAGAAGGAGAAACTCTACACGAAATTTTCGAAGTGCGAATTTTGGATTCGTGAAGTACAATTTCTCAGGCATGTAGTGAACGAGAAAGGTATTCACGTAGACCCGTCAAAGATTGAAGCCATCAAGAATTGGGAAGCACCCAAGACTCCAACCGAAGTTCGACAATTTCTTGGACTAGCGGGTTATTATCGGAGATTTATTGAGAACTTTTCTAAAGTTGCCCAACCACTAACGACACTCACTCAAAAAGACAAGAAGTTTGTTTGGGACGAAAAACAAGAAGAGGCATTTCAACTCTTAAAGGATAAACTATGTGATGCGCCAATCTTATCACTTCCCGACGGTACTGATGACTTCGTGGTGTACTGTGATGCTTCGCATCAGGGTTTAGGTTGCGTGCTTATGCAACGAGAAAAAAGTCATCGCGTATGCGTCACGCCAATTGAAGGTTCACGAGAAAAATTATACCATGCATGACCTCGAGTTAGGTGCCGTGGTGCTTGCCTTGAAAATTTGGCGGCATTACCTGTATGGTACTCAATGTACTATATTCACGGATCACAAGAGTCTTCAACATATATTTAATCAGAAAGAATTAAATATGCATCAACGAGTTGGGTTGAGTTGTTGAATGACTATGATTGCACGATCAAGTATCATCCGGGCAAGGCGAATGTTGTAGCAGACGCCTTGAGCCGCAAGGAACGAGTCAAGACACTAAGAGTACGAGCCTTGGAGATGACAATTCAAACAAATTTCACAACCCGAGTGCATGAGGCACAACAAGAAGCTTGAAAACTAGAAAACATCCTAGCAGAATCATTGCGAGGAGTGGAAATGCAAATGGAACCAAATAAAGATGGAACTTTATATTTCATAGGAAGAATAGGGATTCCCTATTTTGGAGATTTACGAGATCTGGTACTGGACGAGGCACACAAGTCAAAGTATTCAATTCATCCAGGATCGGATAAGATGTATCAGGACTTGAAAGAGTATTATTGGTGGCCAAATCTCAAGGCAGACATTGCAACCTACGTTGGAAAATGCTTGACTTGTGCGAAGGTCAAGGCTGAATACCAGAAACCGTCTGGATTATTACAACAACCCGAAATCCCTATTTGGAAGTGGGAACAGATATCAATGGATTTCATAACCAAGCTCCCACGAACCTCTCGAGGACATGACATGATTTGGGTGATTATAGATCGGTTAGCCAAGTCGGCTCACTTCTTACCGATTCGTGAGAAGGATAGTACTGAGAAGCTAGCTGAACTGTACCTTAAGGAAATTGTGGCACGTAACGGAGTGCCAGTCTCCATAATCTCAGATCGAGATGGTCGCTTTGTGTCGCGGATATGGCAGTCATTTCAAGCTTCGTTTGGATCTCGCCTAGATCTAAGCACGGCGTTTCATCCGCACTGATGGTCAAAGCGAGAGAACCATCCAAACTTTAGAAGACATGCTTCGCGCTTGTGTGATGGATTTAGGCGGAAACTGGGATACTCATTTACCATTGGTAGAGTTTTCCTACAACAACAACTATCACACTAGCATAAAAGCCGCGCCATTCGAAGCGTTGTATGGACGCAAGTGCCGATCTCCGCTATGCTGGGCGGAAGTTGGTGACAAACAACTCATTGGTCCCGAACTGGTCCAAGAAACCACTGGCAAGATAGTCAAAATCCACGAGCGCATTAAGGCAGCTCGTGATCGACAAAGGAGCTACGCAAACAAAAGATGTAAACCATTATCCTTCGAAGTCGGAGATAAGGTTTTGTTGAAAGTCTCACCTTGGAAGGATGTAGCTAGGTTTGGTAAGCGTGGGAAGCTTAAACCACGATACATTGGACCTTTCAAAATTCTGGTGAAAGTCGGTACTGTTGCTTACAAGCTAAGATTACCCGAGGAACTCAATAATGTACACGACACATTTCATGTGTCTAATCTCAAAAAGAGTCCAACTAAAGAGACAGACATCATCCCTGCGGATGAGATCCATATAGACGACAAGCTCCAATTCACCAAAGAACCTGTTGAGGTTATGGATTGGAAAGTCCAGAAAACACGGACAAGTCGAATCAAGCTAGTCAAAGTCCGTTGGAACTCTAGACAGGGACCCGAGTATACTTGGGAACGTGAAGATCAACTCAAGGTCAAATACCCTCACCTGTTTGAGAAGACTCCTGTAACGGATAACTCAGCTTAAATTTTGGGACGAAATTCCTTTTAACAGGGGGAGTATGTGGCAACTGTCAACTTTCGGGTAATTTCCGTACAATCAAACTATTAAGTTAATCATGAAATTATGTGTTAAAATGTCTTAAGCTGCTTGCTTATATACTTTGAACTGTCATGAAAACATTTGAATAGTTCATATCACTCATGTGGATAGTCTCGTTTAAAAACAATTGGAAACAATGCACTAAAACAACTAGTAGACTTTCTAGTCAGACTAGCAGCGTCAGCACTAGACCGGTACTCAGCTTAACGACAGTTCTAGGGCTTAGATAGAAGTCCAATAGAAATCATACATTAAATCCAATATGGGAAAAACAATGATTTGACTTAACACTTTCCGAAAACCATTTAAAGCACTTAAAAGTGCCCAAAACACACACTAAATGCAGAATTCAGCATAAATCAGCAAAATTCAGCATTGTTACACTAAAATATAATGCATAATTGAGGTTAAAGTGTCCAGAATAACTTGCAACACGCCGGGAATCAAAACCATCATAAAAGGTATCTCATAACACACAAAACTGCGCCATTTAGCACTTTAACGAACCGGTAAACAACCGAACAACCGGACACCACCCGAAACACCAAATTTACACTAAAAGCATTGTTTTAGTGATAATAAGCTAATTATGATCATCCAACACCATAATTCATCTTAAAACATTAGCACACATAACACCTTAACTAAACACTTTGGATTTCAACTAATTACCTTAACTTACAATTGAAACCAAACCACCCCCCCACCCCCCCCCCCCCCAAATGACGGTTTCAACCCACTTTGTACACTCTTGATTATTTTATTTATATTGTTAAGTAGATATTGGACATATGATCCAAGGGTTATATGGATGTTGGAAGACCAAGATTACAAGTAACTCTCTAACCTTATCTTCACCATTTCAAACATCACACACTCCCTCTCTTCCCTCCATGTTCACGGCACCACCACCACCTCCATATACATCCATTTTCAATCATCTCCTAGCTGTTTCAAGTGTACTTTAGAGTGTTACAAGGTGATCTAATAAGGTGCAACGCTTTGGAAGTTGAAGGACCACCTGAAGTGCTTTTAACCACCTAGTTCATCACATCTTCATCTCCATCTTTGTCAAGCCACTTCCCTAGCCACTAGAGCTAGTAGTAAGCTTCTTGATCATTGTTTAAGTTTATGTTATTGATATATTTCTCATGTACAAGTAGATCCATCAAGAAACACAAACTTTAAAGATGAACACATGAAGAAATCTAAAGATCTAAAGAAAACAAACATAATCTTGAAATGAAATGATGTTATGTATGCTTATTTTGTGCTTAGCTTGATGATCATCATGTGTAGTAGTGTTGTATGTGAAGATATTAAAAGTGTATATATAGATCTTGAAAGATCCATGAAGAATAAGTTGATGAGCTTGATGTAGGTCACTAATGAACTAGTTAAAATGATTTACAATACATGAACATGGATTTAAAGTCATTTTTGTAAATGGATGAACAAGTTGTTAAAAATAATTTTCTACAAAAGTTGTGTAATTAGTGGATAATTAGTGTTTTTGAAGATAAATAAACATGTTAAACATCATACTAAAAGACTACATGTTTTATAAATTCTTGAGTTCATCATCATGTAAAAAGTGTATGTATGAAGTTGTTTAAACTTATAGAAATTATTTTGGTGATCAAGTGAGTTTTGTAAAGCTAAACACATGTTTTAAACATGGGAAAACCCCTAAATCTAGGGGAAACTATGGCCAAATTTTTATAAAAATTCAACACTTAGAAAAAAAAATATAAAGTTTACTACTAAACCTTTTGTTTTTAGATGTTTAAATAAATTAAACATGGCCATGCCTATTTTCATATAGAAATACAAGTTAAGAAAATAAATATTTCTTAAAGGATAAAAACAAGTATAAATATATATTTAGGAAAATATATATTTAATGGTCACAAAGGATTTTTGTGTGGAATGTGTATAATATGTGTAATATATGTAGTAGACAAAAACAAGGAAGTTAGAACACTAAAAACTCCATACCCCTAAATACCAAAGAAAATACTTGGACAAAATACACACAAAATACTCACCCTTGAGTATTGGGCAACATAACAAAATATATATAAACTTATATATATTTCTTGGTAAAATGGACTTGGACAAGTAAATGGACTCATACACAATATAATATATATATATATATATATATATATATATATATATATATTTAACAAGATTGATAAAAAAATATATATATTCCATACAAGCCTTAAAAGTATATTATTTTTAAGAAGTATAATTTCCGGAAAAAACATAAGAGTTACAAATAATAAATCTTGTTAAGGAACTAAGAAATACATGAACCTTAACACTAGATACGTGTATGCTTTCCTAAGTATACACTTGGGAAATAACAAACCTACTTATACCAAAAATAATATTGGAAATATTATTTTGCAAGTATACATATTTATTTTGAAAAATAAATATAACAAGAATACAAAGACATGGGCTAGGCCCAATAACATAAACACATGGGCTAGGCCCAATGACATAAACACATGGGCTAGGCCCAATGACACAAGAACATGGGCTAGGCCCAATGACATAAGAACGTGGGCTAGGCCCAATGACATGGGCTAGGCCCGATGACAAGTGTGCTAGGCACAAGGACAATGAACGGGCGACGCCGTTCACACACTAATCAAGACACGATAACAAAATATATATACTAAGTTAAGAAATAATTAATCAATAAAATGATTAAAAACAACTAACATAAGATGAGGACTTATACATAGAACAAACATAGACTTAAGTGTCTAGTGAGAATTAGAACACTTGTAGGTTCGGTTCAAGACCAAGGAAAAACACTGTGAGTTGTACACAAGGAACACGAATCTGTGAGTTCATGTCCCCCTTTCTTTTTAAACATTCTCGGTTTTATAACATTCGGGGGAAATACCTGTCAAGACATATGGTATGTTAGTTATGGAGTTAGATGACAATAAGATCGATGTGCGTAAGTAGGATTGGATGACATTATAACATTAGTAACCATTAATCACTTAATGACCAAGGTGCAAAAGGTGTAGATCTATTGAGCTTGAGGCACGCTCCACTCCTAGTTGTATACCATGGGGTGCTTTTGTGATCCCAATTGAGAACAAAGTGTCCTCGGTTTGGTTATATACTTACGGTGCATAGTATCGGATGGCTCGCTACCCACTGATAGATCCTTATATTCCATAATTATTTACATACCTGGATTTCAATAATGGATGACAATTATGACAAAATATATATATAAACTTATATATATTTCTTGGTAAAATGGACTTGGACAAGTAAATGGACTCATACATAATATATATATATATATATATATATTTAACAAGATTGATAAAAAAATATATATATTCCATACAAGCCTTAAAAGTATATTATTTTTAAGAAGTATAATTTCCGGAAAAACCATAAGAATTACAAATAATAAATCTTGTTAAGGAACTAAGAAATATATGAACCTTAACACTAGATACGTGTATGCTTTCCTAAGTATACACTTGGGAAATTACAAACCTACTTATACCAAAAATAATATTGGAAATATTATTTTGCAAGTATACATATTTGAAAAATAAATATAACAAAAATACAAAGACATGGGCTAGGCCCAATAACATAAACACATGGGCTAGGCCCAATGACATAAACAAATGGGCTAGGCCCAATGACACAAGAACATGGGCTAGGCCCAACGACATAAGGACGTGGGCTAGGCCCAATGACATGGGCTAGGCCCGATGACAAGTGTGCTAGGCACAAGGACAATGAACGGGCGACGCCGTTCACACACTAATCAAGACACGATAACAAAATATATATACTAAGTTAAGAAATAATTAATCAATAAAATGATTAAAAACAACTAACATAAGATGAGGACTTGTACATAGAACAAACATAGACTTAAGTGTCTAGTGAGAATTAGAACACTTGTAGGTTCGGTTCAAGACCAAGGAAAAACACTGTGAGTTGTACACAAGGAACACAAATCTGTGAGTTCATGTCCCCCTTTCTTTTTAAACATTCTCGGTTTTATAACATTCGGGGGAAATACCTGTCAAGACATATGGTATGTTAGTTATGGAGTTAGATGACAATAAGATCGATGTGCGTAAGTAGGATTGGATGACATTATAACATTAGTAACCATTAATCACTTAATGACCAAGGTGCAAAAGGTGTAGATCTATTGAGCTTGAGGCACGCTCCACTCCTAGTTGTATACCATGGGGTGATTTTGTGATCCCAATTGAGAACAAAGTGTCCTCGGTTTGGTTATATACTTACGGTGCATAGTATCGGAGGGCTCGCAACCCACTGATAGATCCTTATATTCCATAATTATTTACATACCTGGATTTCAATAATGGATGACAATTATGACAACTTATTTGAAAACAAAACTACATGAACTCGCTCAACTTTTGTTGGTTTTTCAAACTACATATATTTCATGAAACAAGGCTTAACCGGTGATGGATTCTCGGAAGATACAACGATGGCTACTTTTGGAGGATTTGCCTCATATATCCCTTCCTTGTTTGGGCATATAGGGGTCAAAACCTCGACTTCAAAACTACGATTATAACAAACACATTTTGGTGATGTAACTTAACTAAATATTGTTTTGGTAAACTTATGAAGCTTATTGGAACATGTAAACTTGAATTTTATTTGTATAACATATGGCATCGTTGTTGGGTGTATAATTTATAGTTTAACACATTGATTGCAATGATTACCGTTAAGTCACACGTTTGCGCTTCCGCTACGACCAGGGAGTGACAACGAATACCAATACATAGCTTCGTCGGACTTAGAGCATCGGCGACGACGTTTGCTTGGTCGGGATGGTAGCGTATCTCACAATCGTAGTCGTTGAGAAGTTCTACCCATCGACGTTGTCGCATGTTTAGTTCTTTTTGATTAAAGATATGTTGTAAGCTTCTTATGGTCGGTGAAGACTGTACACTTAGTACCATAAAGGTAGTGTCGCCATATCTTCAATGCAAAAAACAACTGCACCGAGTTCGAGATCGTGAGTAGTGTAGTTCTTCTCGTGGATCTTGAGTTGTCGAGACGCATATGCGATAACCTTGTCTCGTTGCCTAAGAACACAACCAACGCCAAGATTAGAGGCATCACAATAAACAACGAAATCGTCGTTTCGTTAGCAAAGCGAGAACGGAGCGTTGCATAGCATACGCTTGAGAGTTTGAAAAGCTTCCTCTTGTTTGGAATCCCAAACAAAAGGTTTGTCTTTATGAGTTAAAGCGGTAAGCGGAACGACGATTTTAGAAAAGTCGGCGATGAATCGATGGTAATAACCCACCAATCCAAGAAATGAACGGATTTCAGAGGCATTCTTCGGTTTAATCCAACTCTTGACGGCTTCAATCTTTGCAGGGTCGACGTGAATTCCTTGACTATTAACGATGTGGCCGAGAAATTGGACTTCTTCGAGCCAGAATTCACACTTGGAGAACTTAGCATAAAGGCGATTTCCTTGAAGAAGTTCGAGGACTAAACGGAGATGACGGGCATGTTTGTCTCTCGACTTCGAATAGATAAGGATATCATCGATGAAAACAATGACGAAATGATCTAAGAAAGATTTATACACACAGTTCATCAAATCCATGAAGACCGCGGGTGCATTGGTAAGACCAAAAGGCATGACCACGAATTCGAAATGGCCATAACGGGTACGAAAGGCGGTTTTCGGAATATCTTCTTCCAACACGCGTAACTGATGATAACCGGAACGAAGATCTATCTTAGAAAAACAAGTAGCACCTTGAAGCTGATCAAATAAGTCGTCGATACGAGGAAGAGGGTAGCGGTTCTTTATCGTGAGTTTGTTAAGTTCACGATAATCGATGCACATACGGAAAGATCCGTCCTTCTTTTTCACAAAAAGGACAGGAGCGCCCCATGACGAAGTGCTCGGGCGTATGAAACCTTTGTCAAGAAGCCCTTGAAGTTGGCTTGATAGCTCGCGCATTTCTGAGGGTGCGAGGCGATAAGGAGCTTTAGCAACTGGAGTAGCTCCGGGAACTAAATCGATACGGAATTCAACATCTCGAGTAGGGGGTAAACCAGGTATATCGTTGGGAAAGACTTTAGGAAATTCACAAACAACGTGAACGTCTTTATAAATCTTCTTTTCTTTCTCCGGGTTCACGATATGGGCGAGGAAAGCAACACATCGCTTTTGCAAGCATTTGTGTGCTCGAGTACATGACAAAAGCATCAACTTCTTTGAGGGAGTTTCACCATAAACATGGAGTTGATCACCGTTAGGGAGAGGGAAACGAATCATCTTATCGAAGCATACAACTTCAACATAATTCTCATGAAGAAAATCCATGCCTACTATGATATCGAAGCTACCTAATTGCATAGGTATGAGATTGATCGAGAAGACATGGTTGTTGAGATCGAAATTACAACCACGCAAAACGGAAATAACGGTAACGGTTATTCCGGGGGCGACTTCCACATCAAAAGTCTTTGGGAGTTTTGCGCGTTTACATTTTAAAACCTTTTCGAATTCTAACGATATAAAACAATTATCGGCCCCAATATCAAATAAACATGAATCATAAATACCATTGACGAGAAACGTACCATTAACAACATTGTTGTCATTCTGAGCTTGGCGTTGATTGAGATTGAAGGCTCTTCCACGCGCAGCTTGTTGTTGCTACTGAGGCTGCAGTGGTGGCTGCTGCTGAGGCTGCTGCGGCTCTTGTTTCACGGTGCGGTTTGGGCAAACATTAGCAAAGTGGTTCGGATCACCACACACGAAGCACACTCGTGCCTTTGGAGCTTGCTGCTGGTTGGCTTGAGGAGGAGCAGGTAAAGTTGGAGATGCTGGGGCCTGAGGAGCTGGCTGACGAGTACCACTAATGCATCTGACTGTAAAGTGGCCATAGGTGTTGTAGTTTGTGTAAAAACGGCAATTGCCTCTAACGGCATGATGATATGTGCACTTAGGGCACATAGGGTGCGGACCAGTGTACGCACGCTTTGCTGGCTACGCACGCTTTGCTGGCGGTGCGTTTGGTGTTGCTGACTGGAGTGGCTGAGGGTTCGCTGGAATAGTGAGGGCAAAGTTCTTGCTCGGGTTTTCCCTTTTGCGACCACGGCGACTGTTCTTTGGTTCTCGGGGCTGTTCGGTAGCAGGAGCTGCGGATTCGGTAACGGCCTGATTTACGACCTTGTTGCTTTTGAAGTAACCAGACTGAACACGTTTGTCATTAATCTCGGCGGCTAGCTGGTAGGTATCCTCGATAGTAGTAGGGCGTGCTGCTTGAACAAAGTCAGCGATGCAATCAGGGAGAGCGTTGAGGTATTTCTTGATTGCCTTCTCGGTCGTATCCACTTGACGGGACAGATGATGCTCAACTGTTTGAAGCGAGCGGTGAGACCAGCGTTATCGGGACATCTTGCTTGATATTCCAGAATTCGTTCTCTAACTTCTGGATCTCGTAGGGAGGACAGAATTCGTTGATCATAATTTCCTTAAGTTCCTCCCAAGTGAGTCCGTAAGCTTCGTCGTTCCCACGCCTGTTGCGCTCGGCTGTCCACCAGTCGAGAGCCCTTGATTGAAACACGCCGGTAGCGTTGACAGTGCACAAAGCCTCGGGACATCCACTCTGGAGGAATGTGACCCCGATAGAGTCAAACCAGTGGAACATGGCACTCGGCCGTTAGGTGCCTGAGAAAGTAAGCGGTCCACATGCTTTGAACTGCTTAAAGCTGAAGTGGGGTTTTGGGGCATCTCCCTGGAGTCCATAGATGAGTTGCTGCTTACAGCATGGATTTTTGAGACAATTTGCAGGATGACTTTAGTTATCTCCTTGGCTACCATTGTAGCGATACGCTTGTCGGCGTTGCTGCGCTGGAGATTCCTTCGGGTGTGCGATCCCATAGAAGACATCTACACGAGGGATTTAGATTAGATTAGATGAGATTAGATGATATGATAAATCATCAAAGCGAGAAATCGAATAAAGCGAAAATTCTCAAAATTGTAAATAATAATAAACTTGATAATGCGTAAATCAACGATATAGGCTTAAATCAATTGGGAGTGTCCGGGGTTTTGAGACGTTTGACACGCCATCGTGATTCGACTACCTTTTGCATTTGGACCCACGCTTTGGCCTAATAGATAAACATTCTCACCGCAAGCGGCTAACAACGTTTACCCTTCCAGTTAATACGTGTTCTAAACCATCGGCGTAACCGAGACTTTGGTGAGGTTGAAAATCGAATTGCGGAATTAGTTACTAAGATGTGGGTTTCACCCCTAAATTAACAACATCATTCCTAATTGTGGCCACGCTCATCGATTACATCGGGCGTTCCACTAGATAGAAATGGAGATGTTCGTCGAGGTTTGGATGTCACTCCTAACTCAACGAAGGTATCTCGTGCGAGAGAATGCGCAGAGTGAATGATCTCGTCGAGAGTTCTCGGTTTTCACACCTATTCTCGACTTGATCACTCGTTTGGTGTGATGCGAGTGTTTCCAAGCGTGTATTATTGTGTTAGCCTTAGGAAAGGCACATTTAAGCATTTATGGAAAGCAGTTTAACATTTAAGTCAAAGATAGGTCAATCGGGTACTTAAACATGCTACTAGGTCGAATCATGGCAATTCTACCTATAATCCTAAAGTTATGGTGCTCTGATATCAATCTGCCACACCCCAACCGATGGCGGAATCATCGGGGTAGTGGCACTAGGCGAACCAGATTGTCTCAAGAGATTCCATAACAATTATTTAAAGATAATAAATCAACATTTAACATCCCATACTATTAAACTCATAATATCCTTAAACAATCATTACATTAACAAAATCCCTTAAACTGTAAAATCTGATCCGATCTCCCCTAGATTTATTACACTTTGAACTAATCAAAATAAAACAAAACTAAACTACGCAAGCCACATCCAAGCATCCAAGCTACAAAATCCTCATCCTGTTACATACGTTAAAATACAAGTCAATACAATTAAGTAAATGTGAGCATACGAGTTTGAATAGTACTAGCATAGTCGAGAAAGCGTTTGCGAAACAATCTAATTACATATCATGATACACCAAAACACTTAACATAACATAGGCTCATTTCTCATGCTAACTACCGTGAGAAGGCTTGCACGTCCATCCTAACTAGACCCCGTCAGGTGTAAGCCACACTATAGTACCATACTAGCTAAGGAGGCAAGTTAACGAAAATAAGTCCTAGTCACATGTTTCTAGTATCACGTATTGAGCATACACAATCAGATTATTCGCGTGTGTTAAACAGTTTGATTTGTGAAGTGATTTTGATATAGGAACGTATGTAACACCCAAAAAGTGCGTTAAAGCGAAAATGGGTCAAGTATACTCACTGTGGGTGCGTTTAGGTAAGAGTTCGAGATCTGAGGGGAGTCGAGAAGAGCGCTGGATCAGCATGCATACGCGAACGGAAGTGCATCAGTCTCCGAAAAGCTGAAACGGTTAAGTCTTGGTTGGGCAGTAGCCAAGTTCGGGCGAACTTGTATGGATTTAGTGAGTTCATAGTCAAGTTCGGGCGAACTTGTAGAATATCCTTACTAAAAAGGCAAGTTCGGTCGAACTTGTAAGAACTTTTGTGAAGAACCACTCAAGTTCGGTCGAACTTGACCTAAATGGGTACAAGTTCGGTTGAACTTGACCTGGTGAGCTGGTGATTCTCGAGCGAACTTGATGTTTTCGGGTCCAAAATCTTGCGTTTTCGCGTCGTTTGCTGAGGAAAATCGAGTGTTCATCCCTCCAACCCTGTGCTACTGAGCAAACTTAGGTCGGAGAGGTCTTTTAGTGCTGTTTTAGCCGTTTTACAAAAGCGTGGGCTAATCCGGGCGAACTCGAGGTTCAACGGATTAGTCCGGCTTGTGTAAACCAACATAAACGTCCTTGTGCTTCCAGATCTGGGATCTTGAATGATAGATGCTTCGTTTCATACAGAAAATGAACAAAACATCATCAAAAGTCCGTATCTTGTGTAGAAATCGATGTTTTTAAAAGGTTTTTCTCAGATCTATCACTTACAAAGCCGAGATCTTGCAGATCTCGTGTTTGGGAAGTCTTCTACTATCGCCAAACGAACTCGTATTGTGTTGATCTAAGCTTAAAACAGAAGTTTTTGAAGAAAAAGATGAAGGTTTTCGTAAAAGAATGAGTTTTGATGAAAACGAAGGCTATGCCTTGTGCAAAATTGTTGTAAACCTTTGTAGATCGCTGAATAACGTTGTTGCAGTGAAATCAGGTTGATTCTTACTTAGAACACGGAGGTTTCGGGTTTTGAGAGCTCTGGGCGAACTTGGTCAGCAAGGGGAGCATGAATGAGGAGCATGGGTATTTATAGGTGAGGCAAGAATCTCAAGAGCCAGCAACAAGTTCGGCCGAACTTGCATATGTATATGCAAGTTCGTGCGAACTTGATAGAAACAAGGGATTCCTGGTTATCAGACAAGTTCGGGCGAACTGTGTAGCCAAGTTAGGCCGAACTTGGCCTGGTGATCAAGTTTCGTTTGCCGATTTCACGTTAAGAGTTCGTTTGGTTATTCGGTTCGCATTAGATAGTTATATTAAGCGTTAAATTAAAGCGTTAAGCGTTATAGTTGATATAATAGTGCGATTTAGCGATTTCGAGAGTGCGAGAGCGACGCGATAGCGATTGTAATTATAACCACAAACACACATAACACATAAATAACATAAAACCACGTAATTAACTGCGATTTCGATGCGATGAGATTAGCGACGCGATTTAATAAGCGATTAGATGCGACATAACATACAATACCGTAATTAATTAACATAAACTTTTCTTATAAATCGAATCTCGGAATTACACAGATGGATACAACGATAAAACAAGAAAAGATAACAACGAAATTTAGATTTGTTAAAGGGCTGTTGGAGTTTATGCTTTTGTGGCGTCTAGAGCTCAGTCGTGTGTATTGCAAGACCATATCCTTCAGAACAGTGGGGTTGCTGAGCTTGACGTAGACTACCACAGGGCCCTTAAGCACTTAGGTATCTTTCTTCCAGACTTTGATATTGGCTGTTTCTCTAAAATGGACACCGCCCCCTCAAAGCCACAAAAAACTTTGGCGAATGCCCTATTTGGCCAAACCGCTCAGAGTCTGGGAGAAGCCTTGATTTGTCTCCCTGGCAGAAGGCGTGATTGAGTTCTTGAAAGGCCCCCATGCACAGGACTTTTTGACTGTTATCCCGATCGAGCGGCTAGGGCAATGCATGTTGGCGGTTGAGTACATGGCTATCCTCAAATACCGGCTGATGATCCCTATGTATACTGAAGACGAAATCTACCCAATCTGTCGTAAAGCCTGCATGGATAAATACGTGGAGCATGTGTTCATTGTAAGGAGCTTCCTGGTTTCAAATATCGACATGACTGGGTGAGGATGTTTTGGAGGACATCTTGAGGAGAGCGGGGATTTCTGCCAAAAAGGAGGCCCCTGTAAATTTCCTTACAGATCCTATGGAAGGGAGATCTACGTTGAGACCAGCAGATCTACTCGTCTTTGGCTGTGCGGGAGGGAAACATGCTTGTGTGGATCTCACAGGAGTCTCCCCTTAGCTGGTTTAAGGGAAAGTGGGTTTGTAGCAGGAAAGCTATAAGGAAAACGGAATCAAAAAAGGTGGATAAACATGCTAAAGCATGTGCTGATAATCAACATGCCTTGTACCCTTCGCCTTTGACACCTTTGGCTCCCTAGCTCCAAAGCTATCCGTTTGTTGATTAGGGTCCAAAAGGTTGTCCACATCAATTAATGTAAAAAAAAATTCTAGAAACGTTTTATATGATATCACCATTAAACAAATTGTTGACGAAAACATATCTAGAATGACTTAGATATACCATTTAAAAAAATATCATTTTGTTCTGATATTTTATAAAACATTTTAAAAAAATGCATATGTATTTTCCATAAAAAACATTTTCTTATTAAATTTGCTAAACTATTTAAAACCGTCCTTGAAAATATATGTTATTTAAAGAAAAATAAAAACAAAACATTTATAAAAAATTAAAAATATACATCTTAAAAAACTAAGAAGTGTCTGTTAAATATTAATAATTAAAAAAAGTTAATAGAAAACATATCTAATCAAACTGAAAAACGATTAAAAAAACTTCTATATAATATGATGATACGACCTAATGTTTTCTTTTTAGTTTTTTTTATATAATTAGTATAGCTTAATAGTAATTAATAAAAAGTTTTAATCATTATTAAATTAGGTTTATCCACTGAAATTTGGAGAGAAACAAGTTATAATAGAAAACTGGAAAACAAACACCATTTTGGTAAATATAATAGAAAACCGGAAAACAAACACCATTTTGCTAAATATTTTTCAAATTACCCATTTTAATAAATATTTTTTCCTTCAACACTCTTTTGGGAAAAAAACCTCTAGAATCATGCATCTTGTATTTAACAATATTCTAGTGGTGTTGGTATGTTTATGTAACTCAATTCGCAACTACTTGGATTTATAAACAACAAGAGTTAATTACTGTTTTCTTCCATGTGGTTTGTCAAAAATCACTATTTCAGTCTATTAGTTTAAAAATTACGATTTCAGTCCCTATGGTTTCACTTTCGTAACCATTTCAGTCCCTGTGGTTTCACTTTCGTAACCACTTCAATCCATTTATTCTGTAAGTACAGGGACTGAAATGGTTGCGAGGTGACCTGAAATGGTTACGAAAGTGAAACCACAGGGACTGAAATCACAAATTTTAAACTGATTGACTGAAATAGTGATTTTTGACAAACCATAGGGACGAAAGCAGTAATTAACTCCAACAATAAAAACGAATCCATTAAGAACACCCAAAATTATTGCAACATCACTATCATCTTTTATATTTTTTAATAGAGAAAAGTGTCCAAATGGTCCGTGTGGTTTGCTCCGTTTTCACCTATAGTCCATACACTTCTAAAATTACAGCTATAGTCTTTAACTTTTGCACATTTATTCTTGGATAGTCCATAACATAGAGGGGGGTTATTTTTTTAGTTAAGTGAGTGTGAAATAACTAAAACGTCCTTAATATAAAACAAATAAATTAATTAGTAGTACCCACTTCTTATAAAACAATATACCAATACCACCCTCACTCCACCATTCTCTGTCTTTCTTCTCTGTGTTCTCTCTCCCGACAAAAACCACCATCACAAGTCCACCACTGATTGGTGTATTTTAGGTACACCTTATTTTATAATAAATTTGTTATAAACACTTTAAATTTGTTAGTGAAAGTGTAATTTCTTTTGGTTTTGTATTTTTTAGGATTTGTATTAAATAAGCTAATTAATGTGTTAATGTGTTTAAATAATAGAAACTCACGTATGATCACAAAATAAAAGTCATGAATGCAAACATAAATGATCTTTGAATATTAAAGTTATTTGTTTTGTGAATTCCATGTAGGTAATCCAATTCATTTAAATGAAGGCCACGAATGTGAAAGAAAGGACATTAATGTTATATGGGCTTGGGCTGCAACTATATGAATTGGGCGAAGTCAATGAAAAGAGGAGGTCGGTGAAAGTGTATAGGAATTAAAAAGGCAATGCATAATTATTTTTGAGAGAATCTTGTTTCGCAAGTTTGAAGGCAATATAAAAGGGGGTTCGCAAGTTTGGGCAGGAGGCAGTTTTCTTTTGACGCCAATTGAGAAGGGACGAGGTTGAAGCGATGATGACAACCATGCGCGGCTAATCCCTTTGTGACTTCTACCCGGATGAACTTTTATTTTGTTTTACATTAAACTTTGTTTACGGATTCGTGTAATTGGTGCAACTTTACCACTTGTGTTGGATTATTGGTAAACGTTTCTTGTGTTTGAATTACTTGTCGTTTATTAAGCGTATTGGCAACTTCCTTGTGTTGTTAGCGGGTTGGTAAATTGGTGGGTAGTTGACACAATCAAACGGGTTATTAGGTTGCATATTGAATCTTAAAAACTATCCCTATTAACTAATCAAATTCATTAATTCTGAGGCCATGTCTATGTGGTGTTTTGAACCAGTAAATAGGTTTTCATGTTAAACGGGTAATTGGGATTCCGGGTGGAGGTTACTTCTTCTCATCTTGATCACAACTCTTTTAATTAGTTTTTGTGTTTTCACAATTAAATTCATCAAACTCCCCAATTTAGATAATTTAGTTTAAGCTAAAATCTCTACACTGACCACAAATTCCCCGTGAATACGATACCCTACTTACGCTATCTACGTAGTTTAAATAGGTTTTTGATTAGCCCACGACAGCTACATCAAAATGGTGCCGTTGCCGGGATCGAACCCGGGTCACCCGCGTGACAGGCAGGAATACTTACCACTATACTACAACGAGAAGGATCAAGAGTTACAAGCCAAGGCGTATCAAACTTTGGAGAAACAAGTTGCACGTTGGCGATTGAGGTAGCTCAAGGAAAAAGAGATCCAAAAAAATTACCGAGTGATACTACAAGGAATCCTCAACACAACGCAAGAGTTAACTCGGTAAGTACCATTCCTACATCTGAGATTGTTCATACAGGTCTCACATCTTCGTTTCAAGTAGTTGCAGGCATAAGTGAGGAGAGTGAGCCAGGGGCACCGTTTGTTCCTATTAAAGTGGGAAAGTTGAAGATACATAGGGCACTTTGGGATTATGGAGCAAGCATGAATATTCTTCCTGGAAGTTTGTACGATCAGTACTAATTTGGTCCGCTATATGATACTGATAGGAATGTGATTTTGGCGGATGATACTTGGAAACAACCTCGTGGGGTTGTGAAGGATGTAATGATCCAGCTGGGTGAGTTCTTTTACCCGGTAGACTTTTTGGTGTTGGACTATGCACCTACGAGGACGAATGAGCAACAAAAGGTGATTTCGGGACGTCCATTCCTACATACCGCCAATGCTCAAATCAGTTGTGGAGATGGATTGATCACGATGAGCTCTGAAAATCGTAAGTTATTATTTAATGTTTTCTCAAAATCTATTATTTACGATGTTATTGATAATTTGTATCAAGCAGTTGCTACTAATGAGTTTGTTCCTTTGTACACTTCGCGTGTGTGTGAGGACACACTAAATGAGAATGGTGTTGAATGTAGTAGGAATACGGTTGAGAAAAAGAGAGAGCCGGTGAAGAAGGCGAACGAGCAGAAGAGTGAAAGAATAGGCAAGCCACCTGATGGTGGGAGCACATGGGGCGATGAGGCCAACTTTGACCTTAAAGGGCGTGTGAATGCAAACGTTGCGGATTTTCGGAAACCAAATTACTTTGAGAAGTTTGGAGACAAGCATTATTTTGAACCACCTTGAGCATATCAGGTACGGTATGGCTGAAGACCCATAAACTTAGCGCTCTCGGGAGGCAGCCCGAGAATGTAGAGTAGTGTATTTTCGTTTTGTTTTGCGTGTGTGTTCTTGCATGTTATCAAGAAATAATTATTTCCACGGATGCGTTTACCCAAGTTGTGGATGTTTGATGAAATCCTAGGTATGATTGAGGTGCGATTGAGACAATGCACGGATAATTTTGCAGGATTCAGTTAGAACTGTCCATACTCAATCTCCATTTGGACGGGAATTATTTGAACAACCATTTTTAGAGAGCAAACCAGTCTGAACTTAATGCACCGCGAATGAAATGCTATACGGTCGTTGTGGAACACAAGAGGATTCTACCGCTTTAAACCAGGGGAGTCTGTTCCATTTTTTGTTGTTGTTGTTGTTGTTGTATTTTTTATATTATTTTTAGTTCGATAGTTTCTTGCTCCATTGAGGACAATGCAGAATTTAAGTGTGGGGAGGGGAAACTAGTGTTCTAATTTGTGTTGTATACAGGTTTAGTCGTTAAAAAAACAAAAAAACAAAAAAACAAAAATAAAAAAAATTGAAAAAGTCTCGTAAAGGTTTTTGCACAAAATGGAAGATGATAGGTATAATCAGATCGTTGGCTTTTAATTACTATATATATATGAGATAATTAAACGATCGAGCACGCGTCTAACTTGGGATATGTGGGTAGGCTCAGATAGTTGAAAGGTTCTTTTGGATCGATATAATATACTTAAATATTAGGAGTCTAGTGGGTCCTCGCCTTAGGAGCTGTAGCAAAGCTGAAACGGTGGAAAGTATAAGAGGTACGTCATAAATAAAAAACTTGTAAGTTTTCCAATTAAATTGGCACACCTGTTTCTTTTTGTGAAAACAAATCCGAAACAGTGTGGCGTCCGAAAAAAACATTCCATCAATCCATTTGAGCTATATGTTGAAAAAAAAAGAGAAAAAACAAAGCCTATGATATTTCCGCGGGATGGTGACTCATGCGGTACATACCCTCTAGGTGGAGTTATTAAAATATGTGAAGTTTATGACATTAACCATGGGGATGGTGACTCGTGTGGGGTATGTCCGCTAAGCTGATCATAAACAAAAACATGTCGAGGCTCACACTATCATCCATATATCCATCACAAAGTTTAATCGGAATAATATAAGGGTTTTTTATATAAGGCGGTAAATAAGTTATCTTTTAACCTCATAAGCTCGAAGCAGGATTAGGTAGAGTTGTGGTCTTTTAAGTGTGGGATCCATAGACGATTATAACTCACTTGTACTTAATGAATCAAGAATGAGGGCTTGGAAGCCGGCGGTTGGGTTTAGGTGGATCATATACCCGCAATCTTGGTTAACGTATGTTTAGATTTGTTAGAATAAAATAACTGAATATATTGAAGGCCAGTGATTCTGATTGTGATTCCATTGCAAATGATTTTTTCGAGACGAAAAAAGATAAGTGTGAGGATTTTGATCAGTGTATTTTAGGTACACCTTATTTTATACTAAATTTGTTATAAACACTTTAAATTTGTTAGTGAAAGTGTAATTTATTTTGGTTTTGTATTTTTTAGGATTTGTATTAAATAAGCTAATTAATGTGTTAATGTGTTTAAATAATAGAAACTCACGTATGATCACAAAATAAAAGTCATGAATGCAATCATAAATGATCTTTGAATATTAAAGTTATTTGTTTTGTGAATTCCATGTAGGTAATCCGATTCATTTAAATGAAGGCCACGAATGTGAAAGAAAGGACATTAATGTTATATGGGCTTGGGCTGCAACTATATGAATTGGGCGAAGTCCATGAAAAGAGGAGGTCGGTGAAAGTGTATAGGAATTAAAAAGGCAAGGCATAGTTATTTTTGAGAGAATCTTGTTTCGCAAGTTTGAAGGCAATATAAAAGGGGGTTCGCAAGTTTGGGCAGGAGGCAGTTTTCTTTTGACGCCAATTGAGAAGGGACGAGGTTGAAGCGATGATGACAACCATGCGCGGCTAATCTCTTTGTGACTTCTACCTGGATGAACTTTTACTTTGTTTTACATTAAACTTTGTTTACGGATTCGTGTAACTGGTACAGCTTGACCACTTGTGTTGGATTATTGGTAAACGTTTCTTGTGTTTGAATTACTTGTCGTTTATTAAGCGTATTGGCATTTTCTTTGCGTGTTAGCGAGTTGGTAAATTGGTGGGTAGTTGACACAATCAAACGGGTTATTAGGTTGCATAGTGAATCTTAAAAACTATCCCTATTAACTAATCAAATTCATTAATTCCGAGACCATGTCTATGTGGTGTTTTGAATCAGTAAACAGGTTTTCATGTTAAACGGGTAATTGGGATTCCGAGTGGAGGTTACTTCTTCTCATCTTGATCACAACTCTTTTAGTTAGTTTTTGTGTTTTTACAATTAAATTCATCAAACTCCCCAATTTAGATAATTTAGTTTAAGTTAAAATCTCTACACTGACCACAAATTCCTGTGGATACGATACCTTACTTACGCTATCTACGTAGTTTAAATAGGTTTTTGATTAGCCCACGACAGCTACATCAACCACCACCACACCACCAATAACCTGCAAATATGCAATTAACCCGATTCCAGCAAGACTAATCTGTGATTCTGATAATCCCGGAATAAAAAATTTGATCTGCCAAACACCCACGACAACCTAATTAAACTAGTTAATCATCCCAAAACAAACCCAAGCGTTATTGCTTGACTGTAACAAACATTTTGATGTGAATTAAGGCAAGCCAGGTTTTTCGGCCATCACGCTATCATCCCATAATTAACTATCGGTTGCAATTGGTATAAAAACTAAACGACAATAGTCACTTGGTGCATGAGAAGTTTTAGAGGGCGGCGGTAAATGACATTGTAGATGGCATTGTAAAGCTTACGTGAGTTAGACAATTTAATTTCTTCATAAGCCATGGTAACAGAGAGAAGAGCCTTGAGAGAGAAGAGAGGGGGATTTTAGTTTCTAACAAAAAGTGGGTCCCACAAATATATATTTATTTGTTTAATACAAAAGTAATTAATTTGTTTTATATTAAGGGCATTTTAGTAATTCAGACCTACTTAAATGAGAAAACTAACCCTTATCCACGTTAGTGACTATCTGAGAACGAATGTGCAAAAGTTGGAGAGTATAGCTGTAATTTTAGAAACGTACGGACTATAGGTGAAATTTAAGCATACCACATAGACTATCCGAACATTTTTCTCTTTTTAATGCTTATCTCTCCTCTATTTAATATAAGTAAAAACACGCCGGCCCCACCACCTCTGATTCATGTAGCTCATCATGAAACTCCCTAGATCCGCCCTTGAGTTCATGTGTATGAAGGCCTGCCAAAAATGACTCCCACCCGATAGTCAAGAATGGCTTGAACGAGCCATGTCACCGTTCTTGAAGGTGAAGAACGCCCCATTGGGAATGCTCTATGCAGATGAACTGAAGTAACACGCTATCACTCTAGGAAAAAAGGACTTGAAAAAAACATATTTTTTTCTATTATATAAAATAGACAATAAAGAGAAAATAATTGATACATGGTGCCTAGCATCATTTATTCAATACTTCAAGATGAAAGAAAATATATGATGGTAAAAGAACAGTAGTTACGGTTGCTCACTTTTCTGCAATGACGATCTAAGTAAGCGGGCCATTACTCTCCACGATTTTCAGAACTAAAATTTATGAAACTGGAGGACATATTACCATTCAGTAACGCCATGTTTGGCACAATTCTGTTGTTGGATTCCATTCTGGGATTTTCTGATTTCCAACCTCCAATGAAACCCAATAATGGATTTCTTGAATTCAACCAACAAGCTGGTGGTTCAGCAATAGTTTTTGTGTAATCAAATATAGAGTGAGTTGTGGATGAGATGGAAGTAATATTCCCCATAAAAGTAGTATCAGTACTTCTCACAGTGTTATCCAAGTGCAAGTGTTTCAGGATATGATAAGTGTTTGAAAATTCAACAGGATAACATGATGATTCTTTCATGTTATGATCATCAGGATTTTCTTGAAACCCTAATTGAGATCGATGGAATTCAAAACTATGATCTGGTTGAAACAACTGTTTCATTTTTCCATTATTCTTGGTCATATTTTCTTGAGGTTTTGTTGAACTCTCATCATCAACTTGAACATCTTTTTCTGAAGCAGCTGCGATTTCCATCACCGATCCGGTTTCACTGCTAACTGTTTGATCAGCAGCAGCTTGTGATTTAAGGGTTTCGGTGACCTCCTCGATCGCCTTATGGGACTTGGAAAAGAGCCACTCAATGGTTTTGCTAGCTTTGTCAAACCCCAACATATCATTGAGATCAAAAAACTTGCGAGCTGTATGAACTGATAACCGCATCCTCCTGTCTCTAAGGCCTTGAGCTGTGTGAATCTTGCTTTGTCTGTCTTTCTTCCCGGCACTTCTTTTCTTCCTTACACACTTGAGTTTAGAAGACAAAGATTCAGATTTGGTTGCTTTGATGAGTTTCAAGGGGTTGTTTGGGGTGGTGGTACTGCACCCATTGGTGGAGAGATTGTGATCATGGTGAACGTTTGGGAGAATTGTAGTGTTATCCATTTCATCAAGGAAAGATGAAGTTAACAAGATGAAAAAAATGGCTCTTCTTCTTGGCTTACATTAACTTTCTCATGAATTGTTTACTTGCTCTGAACTAACAATTTGTGGTTGTTTCTTGAAGGATACAAATATCTATAATAAGGGAAATTGAGACATGTTTTAAATTAAGGCTAGAGGATAGGTTTTTATGGCATGATATTGATATTTGATAAAGGTATTTAAAAACATATTTTATTGATTTAGTAGATTGTGTATTTATAAGGCTTGTACTATTTAAAAATATCTGGAAATTATGTATCTGTTTATTTACAATTGTCTGATCTAATATAACTTATTTAGCGGCATATATTATAAATCACTATCGGGATTTCATTGTAGAAATTATGTATTTGTTTATTTACAATTGTCTGATCTAATATAACTTTTTAGTGGCATATATTATAAATCACTATCGGGATTTCATTGTTATATATGGTACCCATTTGACTTTCTTTCACACACTTTTTAGTCCCCCTTTGTAGCTATTATTCCCAAAACTGAGCTTATTGTCCACGTTTTCTTATGTCGGCCTTTGTGTATGACGGGCACTTTTCTTCTCGCTACACGCATGTTCTATATCCACATTCTACATACATATACAAGAGGTGTTTAATACAAAATCAATTTAAAAGTACAAAAGTCTGAGAACCGTATAAACATATGCATCACCGATTTAAATGTGACGTATGATGCATTATATTATCGCATAATCATCCCTAGTTCTTATGTTCCCTGTATTTCATAAGCGCTTTGTGCATGTGCTTGTAATGTTGATCTACTTAGTTAGAAAGAGTTTTTTTTATTGAAAATACACGTGTCTCCGGTCTGTATATATCTAACTATGTTTTATTTGTTTTTCTTTCTGCTACAATGACATTTCCTCAAGCCTTCATGCCCACACAGTCGTTCACGTCGCTAGACCTCGTTGTGACTCTTCTTGCTAGAAGCATGCTGCTGTCATTCCACGTTTTTATTATTCTTTTATTGATTTCTTTTTCTTCATCATGGCAACCTCAGTTGATGTTAATACGGTTGCTATATGACAACTTGATCATTCCTTTAATCCCAACCTCATTCATTGTTTTTCGCTCAAACCTCGTTGACTTCCTGGATCTCTAACTGCAGTTAAGTATTTGATAAAGAGATGTCTATACATATAGATCTGTGTTAGTTTAGTACATTAACTATTAAGAGTTACATTTCACACTACTTCATTGTAATTATGTGTGTACCATATATAGTTATCGACATAGTACAAAATTGATGTAGGCTCAAGTATAGAAGATCGGGCTATGACATTTCTGGAGGCCTATGATCGGACTACCAAGGGTGTTTCACGAAATGGGCATAACTTTAGCTACGGGTCTCCGTTTTAGGCGTTCGACCAGTCCAAGTTTCGGACCCAAAAAACACGTTCTAATGGGAGTTTTGGACACTTTTAAGTTTTTTTCGGTCTTTTATGTATTTTGTATTTGGGCTTATGTTTGGCCTTTTGTCTTTTTGAGGCCCATTTCGAATTTCAGTTGTTATTTATGTTCTTGAGATGTAATTTGGATGGTCAATCAATCAGTTTATGCAATTATCACTTTTCACTTTAAATTCTTGCCCTTTTGGTTAAATTTTGGGGTTTGGGGAAGAACATCACTAGTATTCGTAGAATCAACGTGATTTGCTCTTCGTCATCTATCACTCACTACATCAAAAATATGTATGGGGTTTTATCATTCTATTTTTTTATTTATTTTTTTAACTGTGTACTTCATGTATAAAGTTACTACACTTTCCAAATCTACGATTGTAAATAAGAACTATGTCAAATTGCTAAATTTAAGAAAGTGGTAATTAAATAGCAACTATTTGATAGTTGACAATATTGGTAGACGACAAATTAAGCCCTAGTAGTGAACCGCTAAAAGGAAACGAGTTTCGCCTATTGACAATCTTTTGAAGTTTGTTACAAAATCAACTATTTGATACTTGAAATCTTGAATGTATCATATTCATCCCATAATTCATTTTGGATAAATATAACTAATATCACAAATCATTTTGTGAAAACTTATAATACCAACTACGAAACTAAACTTTTATATAACCATTTTATTGAAGTTTTTTAATCATCAATATCTCATATGTGCACTAATAATTCTAAGAGTTGTCTTGTTTATCACGCATAGGCTCCCAGTTTATACATTGTTAGTGCCCAAGGTAGCCATCGATAAAACTAACCAACTCATAGCTTTAACCAAAGTCCTAGCCCTCTGATTGGGGACGATCAAAGTTATCAGAAACCAACTCATGGTGTGAGCTTTAATCAAGTCATGGTGTGAAAACTTAATACAAAATCATTGTAATTTATTGAAAAAGTTTAGTGTTTAGAAAATTAAATGAAATCAACGTATGATAATTCAGTCAAAATAATTTAACTACAAAAGATAAAAATAATAAGTAAATTATATATATATATATATATATAGATGCCGGTTATCGTACAAAATTTCTTAATGTACGACGTGTACGGGATTCAATATCAACATGTGAAATTTGGTTTATAACATGCGACTTTCATTTTTTTTCTTTACATGTGATTTCAATTTTTTTATATACATGCGATTGTGAGTTTTTTTTACATTCGATTTCCCTTTTTTTTAATATACATGCGATTTTCAATTTTTAGTAACATAACGTGCGATTGTGTTATCGCGTAAACAACGTATGTTAAGGAATTTTATATGATACACTCTTTATATATATATATATAATATATATATAATATATAATATATATATATATATATATTGGAGGGTTCAAATGAGAAGAAAATTTTTGTAAGAAGAAAAAGAAGAAGTTTTAAGCCAAAAGAAATGCTTTATTTTACTTCATTCAATATGTGTATTTAATGTTATTAATAAGGGCATATAGGTAAGTTTATAATTGTAATTAATTAGCTAACTAATTAAACTTGTAACTCACTTTCAAGACAAAATAATTTATAGTGAAAGACAATTTTTGACATGTGCAGGATAGATTTTAGTATGTGTAGGATAACTTTTTAAATGTATATGATAAGTTTAGATATGCGTAGGGTAAATTTCGGTAAGTGTAAGATATATATAGGATAAATTTTGAAATGTGTAGGATAAAATGTTATTAGCTTTATTAATGGGAGATAACATAATTAATGGGAGGAGTTATAACTACTTAATGTTTTACCATTATGCCATTTTCTTCTTTTTCTTTTCACATTAAATTTTTTCTCAAATAAACCTTCCCCTATATATATATATATATATATATATATATATAACATATATATATATAATGAGAACTCCCTCTAGTTGAGAGAACCATAAGAACTCATTCTAACTTTCGATCTACTATTAATCTAAGGTTGAGATTTGTTTGTTTCTTAAAATTAAAATATGCAGGTCTTACCTTTTTATTTAAAAATAATATATTGTACTACAAAGGTGAAAAATACTTTTGTTAAGTAATGTTTTATTAACTTTTTGGCACCACTCATGTCCATTATGTCTTACATTTCCGACCATTAAATCAAAAAAACTGAACCACACATTTAAATTTTACATAAAAACAACTTAAAATAATTATTTATTATTATTTTAGTAAAGATTAGGCATAAAATAACTCAAAAAACGTCATATCTTTATCTTTTTTTTATTAATAAATCACATAAAACAACTAAATCTAGATAAAAGAATATAAGAAACTTTGCAAAACTTTTTAAATAAATAAATACCTATATAACAAAATATTTACGTTGACTTAAATATTTACACTGTCATAAATCACGACAAATGTTAATATGAATATATACATATGAAGTAAATCACCAAAAAATGTAACAAAAAATAAATAAAGCCAAGTCGTTCTTCCTTACCCCGAGATCTGCACCGGTGCCTATCTGATGTAGGTATCATTTACACTTCGTAAAAACACCACAAAAAACCAACAACAAACACATAAGCTATTATTTACACCAACTGTAAACTTTAACAAAACCCAAAAAATGAATTAAAAACAATGTTCAGCATTTCAAAATTAAAAAAAATGTTTAGAATTTCAAACTTAATTTTTTTTCAATAAACACCGTACGTAAAAACATTTACAAACGTGAATGCATTTTTTTACCATATGTAAAAAAAGCGTTTACATTCGTAATTTTTTTTTTGTACATTCGACAAACGCACGTAAAAAGTTTTATCAAACGTATGTAAAAATTAAAAATTTACAAATGCATGTAAAAACTAAAAATTTACAAAGTGACAACAATTTTTAACGTACGTGAAACAAAGCGTTTACATGAACACACATACATAAAAATATATTACAAACGTATGTAAAATAAACATTCGACTGTAAACTCACACGTAAAATGTTTTTTTTACGTACGATGTCGAATGTCAATTTTTTCCCACGGTGTCGAATGTAACATTTTTTTTCATGTCGAATGTAAATGTAAACTTACACGTAAGTGCTTTTTTATGTACGGTGTCGAATCTCAAATTTTATTTGCGGACGGTGTCAAATGTAAAAAATATATTTGCGCACGGTGTCCAATTTAAATTAACAACACCGAACCCCAAAAATAGAAACTATACAGATCAAACATACATGTCACACTTTTGTTTTAAACTTTCTAACAAAAATCAATGATTTAGTTTAAAAAAAGGAGAAAGAAAAATAATATTATTTAGTTAAAAGGAAGAGATAGAAAGCAAAAGAAATGATTGATTTGTTTAGTTTAAAAAAAATAGAGAGAAATTATATGATATGAAGAGTAAAAGACTAAATTGTTTTTTTAAATTAATTTGAATTGAGTGAATTGCAAGGATTGTCCTTTATCTTTATACCTATTTGCAGGCGGTGTCCTTTATGTTTAAAATTGACAAATTTTGTATTTATTTTTTTAAAATCTTGCACTGTATTGCACATGAGGACATTTTTGTCTTTTACCCTTAAAAGGACTAATTATGTTAATAACTACAAAAAATAAATAAAATAAAGGTATAAATACATAAAAAAAATTTACAACATATATACATACTATCTAGTCCACCATAAACCATCTTCCACCACCATCCATAACCCTCTACCACCACCATCCAGCCCCCCCACCACCACCTCCCAACTGTAACCCACAAGCAAAAACTAACATCAAACTCATCCACATCTTTCTCCTAAAGCCTAGAAACAATTCCTTTAGAGTTAAATGCTTGGTTGGTCCCTGTTGTTTGCAAATCTTGCAGACTTGGTCCTAGTGGTTCACTAATTACACACTTGGTCCCAGTAGTTTCAAATTTTGCACTCGGGTGGTCCTTACCACTAACCTTTGTTAGATTTCTCAGTTAAGTATATGCAAAATTACTATATTACCCTTGACTCAGGTTCGAGCCTCATGGCAGTTTCGTCAGCCGTGAGAGTTTTATGACAGGGAGATCACGGTGGGAGAGTTTTATGACGATGAGTGTTGATTTCACCGGAGAAAAGCCGGAATTAAGTAAATCTGAAACCGCCGGTGAAGTTAGGGTTTTATAATAAACCAGAAACTATACGTGAATCGGATAATCCGAAACTAAGTAGATCTATCACCGCTGAGATGAAATTAGAACATAGTAAAGCAGAAACTGTACCTGATTTTGATAATTCTGATCATACTGATTCCGATCCGGAGAGTATTTCCTCCAGCAGCACTGTAGGTCATGTTCGAGGAGGTCCTCGTGCTATTGTGGTGCCGGCCAGGTTTTGGCAGGAAACGATTAATCTGCTAAGGCGAGTGCAAGCGCAACCGCAACCGAAACCAGTACCGGTTTCATCACCACCGCCATTGTTGAAGAATAATAAGACGAGCTATGGATATACGGTTTTACATGAGAGTGACGTCACCGGCAAGGTCTGAACCGATGGGATTGAGGCTCGAACATGAGTCAAGGGTAATATAGTAATTTTGCATATACTTAACTGAGAAATCTAACAAAGGTTAGTGGTAAGGACCACCCGAGTGCAAAATTTGAAACTACTGGGACCAAGTGTGTAATTAGTGAACCACTGGGACCAAGTCTGCAAGATTTGCAAACCACAGGGACCAACCAAGCATTTAACTCATTCCTTTATCAACTTCCATATCAAATCCCCCATCAAAATCACTAGATTAACACAAGAACACTCAAATTAAAGTTAAAACCCAAATCAAATAAACAAACATAAAATCCACAATTACCTATTAAATCTCAACATCTCAACAATAACCCTTCTTGTAAGTCACAGATCTGGGGTTGGGGTTCCGTCAGATCGACGGCGGAGATGAAGGCGGCGGCGGCGTAGATGAGCTGGTTCTGGTTGGGTGGTCGCTTGGAGATGGTGGTGTATGGTGTTTTGTTGGTGACGAAGGGCGGAGGTGCACATCGGCGGCGGTTCGGGGAAGGGGGTGGAGTCATGATTGTGTGATGTTGATGTTGGGGAGGGGTGGCTAGAGGTGGTTGTTGGCGGTTAATGGTGGCAGTGAAGGAGAAGCATAGAAAGAGGGAGAGAGACGTGGGGTTAGAGAGAGAAACATATAAGGTTGTTTAAATTATACACATATATATACAGATACATATATTCTATTAATTTTTTATAGAGTTAAATGCTTGGTTGGTCCCTGTGGTTTGCAAATCTTGCAGACTTGGTCCCAGTGGTTCACTAATTACACACTTGATCCCAGTAGTTTCAGATTTTGCACTCGGGTGGTCCTTACCACTAACCTTTGTTAGATTTCTCAGTTAAGTATATGCAAAATTACTATATTACCCTCAATCACTCTGTACAACCAACAACAACTGCGTCAAAACCCCCACCGCCAAGCGGTTTCTCAATCTAATAGTAAACACGTAAGGCTGTCAGCTCTCCGGCGGTTACGTGCACTCGCACGTGACTCCGAGAAAAACCGTTAGGTGATTTCCGCGTATAACGCACGTGAGATTCTCATCGGAATATTATTTGAAACGAGTTTGAGTTTGAACTCACCGGAGTTGAATCTGGAAGCGTTAGCGATTTTATCTTCGTTTCCGTTAACTGAATCGGAGTGTGTGTTGATATCGTCAGATCCGGATCGAATTTCGTACATAATTTCGCTTCTATCGCATTCGTCGATTGACGTTAGGGTTAATTCAACGTCGTTGCTTGAAAACGTCGTCGTCGGAACCAGATCGCCGGAGAAAAGAGCGGAAATCAGTAATCAGAACGAAGTTTTCGAAAAAGTGATCGGAATTTTGAATTATCCGGTGACGTGTTCGAGAGCGATGAAAGTCGGAATCAAACCGTTGTTCGCCTTATGTCTAGTCAAGCAACACCGTCATAAGGCGGTGGAAGCCGGAGCGGTGGAGGCGGTTATTGACAGACTATCGGATTTTGAAAAATGCGACGCCGAACGTGCGCTGGCGACGGTGGAGCTGTTGTGCCGGATTCCGGAAGGATGTGCGGCGTTTGCAGCTCACGCGCTTACGGTGCCGTTGTTAGTGAAGATTATTTTGAAGGTTTCTGATAGAGCGACGGAGTATGCAACCGGAGCGCTGCTGTCGCTGTGCTCGGCGTCGGAGCGGTTTCTGATAGAGAGACGGAGTATGCAACCAGTCTCTCTCTCTCTCCGCGTCTGGTACACGCCGCCGCACGCCGCCACCTAAGTGGTGGTGGCCGGCCAGTTTATATTTTTTTATTTTTATTATTTCAAGGGTAATATAGTAATTTTGCATATACTTAACTGAGAAATCTAACAAAGGTTAGTGGTAAGGACCACCCGAGTGCAAAATTTGAAACTACTGGGACCAAGTGTGTAATTAGTGAACCACTCGGACCAAGTCTGCAAAATTTGCAAACCACAGGGACCAACCAAGCATTTAACTCTTTTTTATATTTCTTTTTGTTTTATTTGTTAGCTTTTTAAATAAATTGATAAAAAGACTATATTACCCTCGTGTGAAATGATTTAACAAAAAAATTAACTGGTTTAGGGTTAAAGGATATTCAGGTGCAAGATTTTGAAACAATAAGTACAAAACCTGTCAATTTTAAACATAAAGAACACCGTCTGCAAATGAATATAAAGATAACGGAAAATCCTTGCAATTCACTCATTTGAATTTGAATAAGGTGTCAATATATTATTGGTTAAGAGTAGTTCTTACGGTTCTCGCAACTGGGAGTAGATCTCTCTTGAACCGGATCATATATATATACATATATATATGTATATATATACATATATATATACATATATATATATACATATATATATATACATATGGTAGGGTTAGTGTAAAAAATGGTGGTTTTGTGAGAAGTGGTTGTTGGCGGTTAATGGTGGCGATGAAGAAGAAGCAGAGAAACAGGGAGAGAGACGTGGGGTTAGAGAGAGAGAAACATATAAGGTTGTTTAAATTATACACATATATATACAGATACATATATTCTATTAATTTTTTATATTTCTTTTTCTTTTATTTGTTAGCTTTTTAAATAAATTGATAAAAAGACTATATTACCCTTGTGTGAAATGATTTAACAGAAAAAATTAACTGGGTTAGGGTTAAAGGACATTCAGTGCAAGATTTTGAAACAATAAGTACAAAACTCGTCAATTTTAATCATAAAGGACACCGCCTGCAAATGAGTATAAAGATAACGGAAAATCCTTGCAATTCACTCATTTGAATTTAAATTTGAATAAGGTGTCAATATATTATTGGTTAAGAGTAGTTCTTACGGTTCTCGCAACTGGGAGTAGATCTCCCTTGAACCGGATCCTATATATATATATATATTTATATTTATATTTATATGGTAGGGTTAGTGTAAAAATGGTGGTTTTGTGAGAAGTGTAAAAAGTGTTTTAAGCACTCAGATCTTGTAGTTAATGGTTGAGATCAAGAAGGGCTTAAAATTTAAATTATGTTTTATTTTTTTTTACTAATTTGGTTAGATTAGGGGTAATAGTGTCTTTTTATATTGCGTTTTTAAATAAAGAAATTGCCATCAACTTTAAATAAAGAAACTGCCACCCAACTTTAATGCAACTGTAGAAAGGTGGTGATATAAGCATGACATTACTTTTTACAATATTTACGACTGTCGTAAATGAAAAAATACAAGTTTTTTTTGGTAAAGTTGATTTTTTTAGGATTTTTGGTAGAAAAAATGAAAAAAACCTTTTATAAGGCCGAGTTCTCTAAACTCTCATAACTCGTATAAATTCTTATTTTACCATAACCCTATATATACATAAATATATATGTATAATAATAGTCATAATAAAGTTGTGAACCTCCTTTTTATGGATAGTTGAATACCCTTCTTTTCATGATTCAAATACAATATATCAAAGGTAGCCGATTCCTTTAAATTAAAACATGGATCGTAAATGTTAAAGGCTCCATGGAAAAAAAAAAGCCTCTTAGGTGTTTTATCACGCCACTTCGGTGTAAGTAGGTGACAAATCGACAGAATGGCTTTATTGTTACTGTCATGTTGTGAGATAAAACCTCATAAAACCGTGTCATCATTTTCCGATCATTGTATATAACTTTTTCTTTTTCAATTTAAAAACATCAAAAACCTTTAAAACAAACGACTAAACAAGAGATGAGAACGTGCCAATTTCTGTAAAAATAGCATTAACCAATAGTTGAATTTAATATGTCTGGTGACCCATTTTAGAAACAAACACCAACTCAAATATTTTAAAAACTAATGGCCCATAACCTCAATCTTTTTCCTATTCCTTTTTGTGTTCATTAAACCTTAGCTACCCTAAAAAACACAGCAGCGATTACAACAAGTAGAGGCAGGAAGTAACCGCCGGAGTTGGAGGCTGGCCATTTGTCCGGTCAACGAAGGAGTAGTTAGGCAGTAAGTAGGTATGGCACTGGCATTAGAGGTGATAGTGGGTCCCCAAGTTCTTCCCTTCTAGCGCTCGTCATGGGCTTGGCAAAGGACAACATGACTCCCCTCTTTGGCGCCACCGAGAGGGTGTTAGGGCGTTATGAATTTGAGCTGGACCGGGGGGGGGGGGGGGTGCTAGCCCACATCGTCCAGCCTAATTGAAATCAAGAAACCAGTTATGTTTTTTAAGCTAGATAAGAAACCCTACACTGATTCAATTTCCTTATATGTTTATTTATTTATGTTTACTTTATTCAGTCATGTAATACATGAGTATACTGCGTGGGATTTTGTAGTCAACGGATAATCAAAGAGGTGTGCAATCACTCTCAAATCAAATGATTTCGGTGGTACTCTCGAATAATTTAATTGGATACAACTCTTATTTTCAAGAAAAAGAACTAGTATGTGTGTATTAAGAAATTGTAATTGAACCAAAAGTAATTGTGACCAAAAACTGATACGATTTTTAGGTTTAGGGATGGGTAACTGCAGTTTCTCTTATTTTGACCAAAAAGCCTCTAAAATGTCTTATTTTTATTACGAAAATAATGTCCAAATTTTGTAAAATTAAATTTCTAAGGCGTTTATTATAATGAAATTTAATCCAAATTCGACCCCAGCTAGGGGCTCTGCTCCCAGGGGCGCTACCCGCGGACCCCGCCAAGGGGGCGTTGCTCCCTTGAAACCCTCATTTGGGCTCCAACCGAACACTTGGAATTCTAACACCTCGAACAAGCGTGTACTCTTACACCTCCTAATTTGTTCGATATATATTATAATTTCCTTTAGTCACCAAATTAATTCCGATTACACTGAAATATCTAACACTTTCTAACATACTTTCGAAGATTATAAGAAGAAATTAATGGGACGTTAATTGAGGTTAAAACCCAAATGTTAAGACAAAGTTTTATTGTTGACTCTAAATAATGAAATCATAACTACTTGAGAGCATTCACATTCTGTGAATCAAATTATGTGTGAGGAGATTTAAATATAAAAAGTATAAAAAGTGGTTGTGACTGAAGGAGAGAGAAAATGTTATTGTTCATCTGTATATTTGGGAGGACACTGTTCATCCTCTATATATTTTTTTAATATATATTGAAAGTGGTTGTGAGTGGAGGAGAAAGAAAATGTAATGATAAAGGTATAAAAATATTATTTAATTGAATAGGAGAGAGAAAAAATATTTGTTTTTAGTGGAAATATATTGATATAAGAGTTGTTTTTTAGTGGAATGTATGTATAGTTTTAGAGAGTTGATGTGAATGCTCTAATAACGAATTGTATATAGTTATAAATAGGTTGATTGTGATAGAAGGTATGTAGAAGGGTGTTGTTAAATACCCCTCCATTTTTCTTATTTTTATTGAGCGTACTCTCCCCTTAAAGTTTATAAATAAATACAGTAAACCTTATATTTTGTAATTCTTTTAAAATTTGAATCTATTTTAAGTTTTTAATTCAATTCAAGTTTTCTTATGATCGGATATCGATGTATTCCAAACCTTACTATTTTATTTATTTAACAGAATTGCGGGATTTCCCTCTTCAAAATTCCCTTGAATTGCAGCACCACTAAGATCAAGCTGTGGTCTTGAACACGATCTACGAATCGAAAATTACCAACGAGTAGAGCCATTTCTTTCTATGTATCTTCTTCCTCAGTTATGTCTTGACATCTTCATTTATATTGTCAATAGCTTGAATTTTTGACTGGTCCTCTTTTAAACCATCCATTCCTAAATTCACTCCACCAAACCACTCCTAAACAGGCAATGTCAAATTGTATTCCTCAATTCCACTCTTACATAAACAGTCAATTCTCAAATAAATTATCACAAATTTACCAATTCAATAAACTTTGGAACATCATGTAGTATTTATTAAAATCAATACACAATTCATCAAACCCAAATAAGGATTAATAATTCAACTACAAGTTCAACTAGTAACAGTATAAAGTAATTAATAATGGGCGCCTTAATTAACTTTTCATAATTTTATTAAAATAAATCAAGATTAACCCAACAAGGTAACAAATTGGACTTTAAGTGAATGAATTTAATATCGAGCAATGATTCATAAATGAAAAAGAAGCCATACCCAGAGGTGATTGAGCACTGTTAATGAGTAGTGGTGTTAAACGAGATTAAGGATCAATTATAAGACTAATATTTTTTAAAGGGGTGAAATTTGTAATGTTTTAAACTAATATCTGAAGACAAATATTTGAAAATACTATGTACGTGAGATTTTAACAATACTTATGGTTGTGAAGACAAATTTTGAAAATATATATGTTACGTGAGATTTTAAACAATACTTTATGGTTGTGGGCCAGATTTGTGATACTTGAGTTGAAGGTAAGTACCGGACGATGAACAAAAAAAGTGTATACTTTGAAGGTAAGTACCGACGATGAACAAATAAATGGATCCGTTATATTTCATGTATTCCGACTGTATAAATCAAATTTATGTATTTGATTTGAAGGCAATTCTGAAAAAAATCTTGTATGATCAAATTTATGTATTTTGATTTGAAGGCAATTCTGAAAAATTTTGTATGATCAAATTTATGTATTTTGATTTGAAGGCAATTCTGAAAAAAAATCTTGTATGATCAAATTTATGTATTTTGATTTGAACGCAATTCTGAAAAAAATCTTAAAATAGAATAGCTATTTGTCTACGATATCAATTTAGGTCCTCTAACATCAGTAAAAAATGTAAAATGTGGTGAAAAGAAAAAGTAGCTAAAGGGTCCTGCGTTTGTGCACATAAGATTTTTATGGCTCCGTAGTTGCAACATTTGTTGAGGTCTATTAAAGTTAACATTATTTATAGAAAAATGAATAAATAAACAGGATATTTAGGTCAGCTTTTATTCATCTGTTATGTTTGAAATCTGGGTTTATTACAACTTATGCTAGGATCCTAGTTCACTTTTTCTCTGGAAAAAAAAAAGAAAGAATAAACATATCAGCTTTTGTAATTCATTTGTGAATTGTGATTTATGAATTTTGGGTTTATTACTATTGGAGATGCATACACAATTCAAATGCCATAATATAATCTCTATATTAAGGCCCTGTGTGGCGCACTCAACTACGGTTGAGGACCAACCAATCTTTCCCGCTTATAATTAAGGCGGGGATGCAAGTGTTCTATTGTTTTGAACTCATCAGGGAAGTAGTATTCACACTAACTCATAACCAATGGGCGCGAGAAGTGAAAGCACTTATGGGGTACACATTTGATTAATCATTGAGTGAAGTAGTTGATTATCTAAACTTAAGAACAAACTGAGTAAATGCGATCTTCAAACATTTGTCATGTCACACAAATCCCACGTGCTAGCGAAAACTACATCGCATTTTAAGCACAAACCGAGTAGACGCAAACGTTTATCATGTAACACAAAACCCACTAGCGAAAACAATATCGTATTTTAATACGAAATGCAAAGACGATGGATGAAATCTTTTGGCCCCCAATCCAGTAACAGAGCCAAAATATAACGAGATTTTAAAATTGATTATAATGCTCCTAGGTTGGATGATATAATAAAATTTATAATTCTATGCTAATATAAACCTTGTAATATACCTATAAAAATTGGAGTAGCGCGACTCCAACACTCGATTAATCAGCCTAAGGCTGTTATATTGATAAGTCAAGCTCAAGTACTCGCGAGCTTTTCAGTCAACGGCTCAGCTCAACTAGAGTATGATTGAATTCAAGTTGATTTCATGAATTACTTGTAATATCGTAATCTAGTTGACCACGAGTACTAAGTTTAAAGCTTGAAAACTCAAAGAATAACCCAATGCTAAATACTATGTAATAATATCTAATAACATGGATACATAATGTTACCCATAGTAATAATCTATAACAATATTTATTTAAACAGAAAAAAATGAAAAACTATATGATCGAGATGAGCTCAAGTCGAGTTTGAGTCCAAATTTTTATCTAGTCGAGTTTGATTGAAACTATTTCTTGCATCTTCCCAATGACCGGTGCAAAGTTATAAACTGTCCGGATAATATTACCACAACGTGCAGTTAATAATTAATCAATGAACAAAATTTGTAAGTTGCTTGTTTTTCTGGATATTATTTTGTGGCGTTAGCCTTTGAAACCTTCATACGTCTTCCAGTTAATAAGTGGGCCCTAAACAATTAATAATACATGTGTAAGATTTGAATAGAAAGCCATATATATTAGGCCATTCGTTATACATGTGGTTATGATGGCATGGATGTTTAAATAGCGCATTAAGTTCGTAGAAATTAAACGCAACCAACAGTAGGAGAGCTAAGTGAAGGACGGTTATTAAATCCATTCAAAGTCACCATTAATAACTAGCATTAGTGTTCATATATGACCACTGTGGGACAGTTATAACTCTTTGACTGAATGGCTAAGGTAATGATTGCTATACTTTTTATTTCACATAATATATGGAGCAAAGTACAAACGTAGTCTGTCCATGTATAAATAGTTATGTTGTTTGGCTGTGATATTTATATGAGTTGCGTTCAAATGAAAACTATAAGAATATTATTTATACATAGTAGAGGGTTAACCTCCGCGCTTTGCGGCGGGTTCAAACCATAGATAAAAAAAAAGCAATCACGAATGGACATTTTATGTAAAGGTAAAAAACCACGTCAAGATGGTGATTCGAATGTCACAAAAAGTTATGGGTTAGTCCGTGATGGTATCGACATTCGTTATAACCATAAAAAAGAATACTTAAGACAGGTTCGGAATGGGAATAAAATAACCTACTTACGACGGTACATACGAAAGTTAGAAAGACTTTACCTTGAGAAAAAAAAAAACTAAAAAGACAAAACACTAAATAAGTAAAAGGAAAAAAAAACTAAAAGTTTAGGGTCTAAATAGTAATTACAATAGAATATAAAGGGAAAAACTAAAGTTGAGGGTCAAATAGTGATTGTAATAAAGTGTAAGAGTTGAAAATGAAAAAAATAATTATTAAGATTAAGGGCCTAAACATGTTATTACTAAAGTAGAAGGGTTGTATGATAAACTTATTAAAAATTAGAGTGTGCAAATGAAAATTCTAGGGTGATTCTATTTGCACCCATTTTTTTGTTATTTACACTAAGTGATGTAAAATTAATAAACTCAAATTTATGTTTTTCTTTTATAACTTCCGATATATAATGTTGTATTAAAAAACGAATACGGTTTTGTGATGTGTTTTTTTATCTACGTTTTGATATAAATTCTATAAAAAACGGAATATAAAATTTATAACGACTTATAAAACGTTATATTTGATACGGCTCCGTTTTTTTAAAAATTTATGTCAAAACGTAGATAAAAATATGCACATCGCAAAACCATGTTTGTTTTTTATAAAACAATATATATTGGAAGTTAAAAAAGAAAAACACAAATTTGAATTTATTAATGTCACATCACTTGGTGCATATACAAAAAGTTGGGTGCAAATAGTAGGACCAAAATTCTATTAAAATGACATTTTGTTATTAAACATAAAAGTACAAACATAAATTCTATTATATCAATCTAGGAATATAAGTATATGACGTTTATTAATACATAGATATAGCAAACATTTTGGTATAACAGTGACGTTTATTAATACAGTACACATACCAAACATGTTGGTACAATATTAGTGGTAAAACAAAAAAAAAGTAAAAAAAGTTTGTGAGTAAAATAAAATAAAGAGTTAAATACTTGGTTGGTCCCTATGGTTTGCGAAAATTGCAGACTTGGTTCTAATGGTTTACTAATTACACACTTGGTCCCGGTGGTTGTAATTTTTGCATTCGGGTGGTCCTTATCACTAACTGACATTAAGTTTTTTAGTTAAGTGTGTATGCAATGTCTGTTTTACCCCTAAGGTTAAAAAACAATTTAAAAACTTAACACAGGGACTTACCCCATCATCATCATCCTCATCTTCTTTAAATCTCTCTGAAAAACCCCTATAACCCAATCTAAGACTTATAACAACCAACGACCACCACCCTCACTGCCCTCAACTACCCAACCCGCCGGAAAAACGAAGTGGTCGTCGGAACACCACACCAGCCGCCGCTATTGCGGCCCTCACCGTAAACCACTTTTGTTAAATCGATGTCGTAAATATCGTACAAGAGGTGTTTCGCCATTGCTGCAATGAAGCTTGATTTTCCGGTGCCGGAAGGTCTGTAGAGGAGATAACTTCGTTTCCAGACGCGACTAATCGGTGATAATACTGTGTCGATTTCAAAAACGATTCCAGATCCGATTTCACCTTCTTTTTTAGATTTAAATCGATCGCTAACCGGTGATAATCGATCACTATCGTCGGATTGCGTCACGGTGTTCATATACAGCTTCAGTTCCTTACATCTCATCTCGATATCTTCTGAACATCTGTAGAATATACGCTTGCAATATTCTTCGTTTATCCTTCTTCTTCAATTTCAACACAAACGTTTTCTTACAAACGTTTTTGTTATCATCAATTTTCTCGACTCTGTTCGTCCACGAAACCCTAGCACCGAGAAAAGTATCAAGAATCGTCTGGTCATCATCCAAGCTGAGAACGACGCCTTTTGGTTTGTTCGAAACGAGGTTCGTGAAATCAGAATCTTCAGCGAAGTGGGTCGTCGGAACACCACACCAGCCGCCGTATTGGTGGGTGTTTTGGTGTTCGGGGGTGGAGGTGAGAAGTGGCGGAGGTGAGATGGTGGTGGTGGGTGTTCGGGGTGGAGGTGAGATGGTGGCGGAGGTGATATGGTGGTGGTTTGCTGCTTGTTTGAGAAGAGAGACCTCTGAAGACATAATTTGGTGGGTTTTGTTAATAAGCAAGGGTAGTTTGGTCATTTAACATGGACTTAACTGGAAAACTTAACAGATGTTAGTTATAAGGACCACCTGAGTGCAAAAATTACAACCATCGGGGCCAAGTGTGTAATTAGTAAACCATTAGGACCAAGTCTATAATTTTTGCAAACCACAGGGACCAACCGTGCATTTAACTCTAAAATAAAATATAAAAGCTCTTGGTAGCTAACATGATGATGCAGTAAAAAAAAGTAAAAAAAGTTTGTGGCTAAAAAGATAAATTTTAAAAGCTGAAAATGTGATTTTTAATATTAATTAAGCAAACTCTTAATGAATAGTGTTTTGGGATTTTTAAGTATTTATATATTTATTTTTATCATAAGCATTTATTTATATTTTATTGGTTTCTTAAGTATTTATCTATATATTTTTATTCTAATTCTAATTTTAAACATTTATTTATATTTTAGTAATACATTACTCTTTCTGTGACGATAGATTAATTGGGTACCAATATCTTTACGATCTACACCGATCGATATCGTTCGAATAACATCGATGCTGGTACCAGTATTCGTTTTTTATTGTTTTATGTTGATGTAAAACACGTGTTAATTTCACTATCGAACTCGGTGTTGAGTTTGATGTTCGTTTTTATCGTTTTGTGTGGATGTAAAACAGGTGTTCTCTCTATATCGAACATGATGTTTGGTGTCGATGTTTTAATCATTTTCTATCTATGTAAAATAGGTGTTATTTATATACCGAGTGCATGTATCATTCAAGTACCTGTAACGACCCGACCTGAACCGGTACCGATCCTATGCTAATAGTAATGTACCGCCACAACTTGCGGACTATTACCCAGTTATTAATTATTAAGAAGCAAAATGCATATAGTTTAGCAATATCAGTGTGTGATAGAAAGGTGTTCATCTTCATTATGTTGAGGTTCACGTCCAATGGTAAATAAAAGTGTAAATTTAGGAGTAGAACTAGCTTTATGTAAGTTAGTCAATAAAATTTTTTATCATGGTACGCATAAATAATTCACAGGCTATTTTTTTCGAGAAAGACTATTTTTTTTTCTAAAACTCACTTTTCTGCCTATAGATTTGTTAGATTAAAGAAAAATCATGTCGTAGTAGTATGGTAATTAAGTGAACTTGTGAAATTTAATAGGGTATGCATAAACAATTCATAGCTATGAGTATTAACATTAACATTTATCAATAATAATGTGTGTTTCCTTTTCGTGAAGCATAAAATAGAGAGAGAAACAAGAAAATCTCATTTCTTTTTGTTTCTTTCTCTGTTCAGTTCTGCTGTTGAGCTCAACCTTCGGCTCCTAATAAGATGGCAAAAGCAAATGATGACAACAACAAACGAAAATTGGTAGTTTCGTATCAAACAACATAGGCAACGGGACAATTAGCTATGATTAATTGAAACATTAATGATTAATATGGTGACATTATTGTTAGCATACTATATGCTATATTTACCAATGGTTTCTCACCATACTTAAGTGTATTTTGAGAATATTTTTTTTCTTTTACATTTGAATACACTGGTTCTGATAATAATGACAATTTTAGTGTATTCACTAATGAATATACTATATATAAAGTGCCTTTGCTTCGTAGATAGGTTTGGAAAAAAATTGAGTCTTTTAAGCTAATTGGAATTTATAGGAATTTGAATTAAAAATCCATCGTATCCAAAGCTAACTAGTGGAATTCCACCGCACGTTGCTGAAGGATGAAGGTCCTGATCAGACGGTTTTAGACGGAAGTTAGCGCGTTGTATAACGGTTTCGGTAGAATGTTATTACAGAATGGAGTAGAAGAAGAATGCAGTGGAAGTCATATGTTATTCATTCTTACCGAAAAGAGTATACATCTTATCAGGCTGTCGGAGTTCCTGGAGAGAATCTGGCAGCACCTCCCTGTAGGGATTGCAAAAACTTAAACACTAATGAACACACACCACCTATTTATAGGATTTCAAGTTCGCACCAAAAGAGCACTGACCAAGTTCGTATGAAGTGCTACTTCGTATGAACTTGTCCTTCCCTTGATAACTTCGTGCGAACTTGCTCCACTTTGTACGAAGTGCCACTTCGTACGAAGTAACCCATTTACACCTAGTCTCGTTCTTACTTTGGTCGTGTGTTCGATTCTAACCTATACAATATTAAACACACGCTCTATCTAGCCTATTCGACAAGTGACGAACACAAAGTGCATCAACAGATTCCCCCTTGTTCATTACTGTCGAATCTTAATCTTGATCTCCAAATCTATGAGCCTTGTTTGAATATTCTGCAACTTCAATCAAGGTGTCTGTCGATGTCGTCGAAACGCGTCAACAAATTTCCCCTTAATTGATGATCCGGGCTTGCAGTATCAACATTGAATTCCCCTGAAAACTCGAGTTCAGAACTTTGTTTGCACGGTTTCCGACCTCTCTGATTCGCTTGACCGACAAATTTTCTTGAATACAAACCAACTCGAAGCTAATCAATGCAGCAGCTTCTCTGTTTCGATGATAACCACATCCGAGTTCAGTTTTTAATATGCACTTTAGCATCGAGAGTTTATTCCGCAAACTCCTAATCTATCAAAAACTCAACCGGCAATTGATAGAAACTTCGAATCACCGCACCGGAAAACTTCAAATCAACGAATACTCTCGAAAATCTGAAATCCCAATTTCCGTAATCGCAGTTAAGCATACTCCTGAAAGATTGATTAAGAAATCGGTAATCTGCTCAATCAACAAATCTTCATCGGAATCACATCATCTGGTAACACATCGAATCTGAGAAACATACGTCCGCAATCAGAATCACATTCTTCTTCTTCAAGCACAATGCCAGGTATATAGCTATCTCCGGAATACCAGCGCAACTTAATCAACAAATATCATCATCCAACAACGGTTAGTCCAAGAAGAATGATTCATCTGCTTGAAGACTAAAAATAATGGCCATCAAAGGCTATCATTAGTTATATCTTGAATAACCTCAGATCTCCTTGGTAATTTTGAAACTATCCGATACACCGGAGCTAGCATTAATTTCTAAGATCATCACTGAACATCTTGAACGTCCTCAGTTCCTCACTGGTATTAATGACTGCTAATCCTGCTAACTACCCCTTCACCGGAAATCAGGACTCTAACCCTTAAGCATCAATCTGTTTCATGATTTGAAAACTCGGAACTTCCTATGATTACAAAATCCCAAATGTATAGTCTTTTTCGCCAGCAACTAGTACACATCTTTGTCTGAAAGATCCATTATATCATCTTCTTTAATCATGGTACCACGTACCCCACGGGGCAACTGAAACTACAGAGCATCCTTATCTCCTTGCAGTTAGTCCAGTCAATAATTCATATGTAAAGCAGAGTTAAAGATAGGCAGTCGTATGTGCACCCGCAAAATACGCACGACTCAGGTGTCAATCCACAACCATGACCTCAGAATCTGATAAACAACTCCTCCAAGACTAAGTTATGTAACCCCCGCTTTCAAACTAGACATCAATTTGAGATCACCAATGAATCTAGATCCTCTGCATTTCCCGGATAATCTGCATTCAGTAACTACCCGGATACTGTTGCAGTAGTCACGAATTTCAAAAATGTCGGAATCTTCATATAACGTGAAATTTTTATTCCCCTCATTTTTGCAAATTCTGACCATACCGAAATTTTCAATGAAATTCCCCTTTAAATCTGGAAAAATCAGTTTTTAACAAATGCGGATTTGACGTTTAGGCCCATTATTAGTCACGATACCAAAAGATCAACATTATGCACTGGTATTAATGACTCTCCCGTCATCTTCAAAATTTTGTGACCGTATCACCAAATCTTTACTCTAAAGCTCTAGATGGTGACTCCGAACATGTCGAATTAAACGTTAATAACTCAAAAAAATTCTATCACCAATTTTTTCTGGACACTCGTCTCGTCAAAACGACCAACAATTTTTTTAGGCTAATGTTACACTTCGTCCGAACTTGGTCTTGCCACTTCATATGAAGTGATACTTCGTCCGAAGTGGTACTTCGTATGAAGTTGTAGATTATGCCATATCAGCCTTATTTCGTTTTTCGATCCAAAATCTTTATTTCTTTGAATTTCGGAATGATTCCACCATAGATCTGGTCGAAAATGGTTTTCTAACAACCCTATCCGTTCAATTTTACTTTTTGTCCGTGGATTATATGTTTATTTCATTTTTTACGTCCAAAACCCCTCCTAATGTCCATAAATGTCCAAATTCATGAGCATAGGTGATAACCGAAGCTCAGATACCAATTGAAGGTCCTGATCAGGCGGTTCTAGACGGAAGTTAGTGCGTAGTATGACGGTTTCGGTAGAATGTTATTACAGAAAAGAGTAAAAGCAAAATGCAACGGAAGTCATATGTTATTCATTCATACCGAAAGAGTATGCATCTTGTCAGGCTGCCGGAGTTCCTGGAGAGAATCCGACAGCACCTCCCCGTAGGGATTGCAAAAACTTAAACACAAATGAACACACACCACCTATTTATAGGGTTTCAAGTTCGCACCAAAAGAGCATTGACCAAATTCGTAAGAAGTGCTACTTCGTACGTACTTGTCCTTCCCTTGACAACGTCGTGCGAACTTGCTCCACTTCGTACGAAGTAACCCATTTACATCTAGTCTCGTTCGTACTTTGGTCGTGTGTTTGATTCTAACCTATACAATATTCAACACACGCTCTATCTAGCCTATTCGACAAGTGACGAACACAAAGTGCATCAACAAAAAATTCGATCGTTATCGGTTTGGTTCATTTTAGTATCAGTATTTCATAGGACAACAAAAAGTGAAAACCCAAAAAATAACATCGTAATATGTCCAAAAGGATATCGACACGTGTTTTGATATCAATCCAGAACCATAAAACGATAGTAATGGTTCCTATAGTAGCATTACCGATATCGATATTGTTCGATCTGAATTGGTTCGATTAGTCACGTCATCGGTACTTACCAGCACTCACTATAGTTTATGATAAAAACACACTCTATTTGGACTAAAACCCCATATTCAAACATTGTTCGGGCGGAATCGCAACGAATCTATATTTGACCCGCTTGATTTTGGACAAAACTTTTTATCGAAACGTAGATAAAAATAAGCACGTATATTTGGAATCTTGTAGAGCATTATTGTCACACCCCGACTTGCAGTGGAATAGGTGAACGGGGAATGATTGATTGCGCATAGCTTATGAAAAGATTTTTTTTTATTTTTTCTTTTTGTACACGAAGTATGAAGTCTGCGACTTTGTGTGGTGCTCTTTTAGGGTTACCCAGATATGTTTGGTTGAAACTTAAAAACCAATCCTGGCCCATAACTAATTTTAATTGGAAATTTTAAAAATCAATTTTGTACACCTTTACTTATTTTTTAGGCCGATTGTGACATGTTTTATTTCTAAAATGACCAAAAATAACCCAAATAGGTTTTTGTTGCCGGACCTAATTTTGAACATAACAAAATTTACAAAAAATAAATAATAAAAAATATTCACAAGACTAGAACACCTAATGAAAATTGAGTAACCTTAGAGAAATAAAAGAAAATATCAAGTGACTTTAGTGGAGGTGGAAGAAATTTACGGCCGATGTGCAAGGGAAGAGAAAAGACGGGCGGCTCCGATGAGGCGAAGAGAGAGGATGAGTGGAATATGCACGAAAGGCGGATAAGAACATGGATTGGTAGGGGGAGGAAAGAAATATGCCACCGGTGATACATATAGTAACGGAGAACACTACCATTTGATTGCTTGTAGGGCTGTAAACGACCTGAGCCAAACCAGGATAGGCAGGCTTGGCTTATTTAAATATTGAGTCAGGGCCAAGTCAAGCTGGCTTAATTAGCTTAATGAGTTGAAATATTGGGCTAGAGCTTGGCTTATCAAAAGCTTAAGCCAGCTTGTGGCATGTCAAGCCAACTCGTTTATTTTTAAAAGAAAATATACATATATATACAACATACATACACACACACACACATATATATATATATAGGGAGATGATCATGAGAAAACTAGATATAAATGAGAAAACTAGAAAACTAACTAAAAAACCCAAAAAAAAAAGCATAAAAACATACAATCTTTTTTTTACAATTTTTTTATAAAAATCGCTGCATATTATGTATAAAAAAACTTTTTTTTCAAAAAAAAAAACTTGTACTACACATGTGCCATATATGTGTACTACAAATGTGCATTATCTATATGTTGCACATGTGCATTATATGCTTTTCTTATTTTTTAAATTTTTTTATATAATATATATAGCGAATTTTTATAAAAAAAATCAAAAAAAATTTGATATGTTTTTTTGGCTTTTTTAGTTAGTTTTTTGGTTTTCTCATTTAAACTAGTTTTCTCATGATCCATCCCCTATATATATATTATATATATTATATATATATATATATATATTGTGTGTGTGTGTGTGTGTGTGTGTGTGTGTGTGTGTGTAGGGTGAGGTTCCTGTAAAAATGATCCTTTTCGTGAGAAGTGTGAGAAGGCATATGAATTAAGATGTAGGGATCATGTTTTGAACTTAGCAATGATGTTTTAGGTTGTTTTGGCAAGATAAACACCAAAAATAACAATTTAAAATACAATACAATGTATTATAAGCGTGCAATTTAAAAAACACTATTTAACACTTAAAACACACTACTTAAGGTTTCTTGGCATGGTGTTTTAAGTTTTAAGCCTAGAATTCATTGCATTGTATCTTAAATTGTTAGTTTGATGTTTTTTTCACAAAACAACCCAAAACATCATGCCTAAGTCTAAAACATGATGCATACATGTCAATTCCTATGCCTTCTCACACTTCTCACGAAAAATGGCTTTTTACAGGATCCTAAACCTATGTGTGTGTGTGTATATATATTATATATATAACACACACATATATATATATGGGGTAGGGTTCGGCTACGAAGTTCAAAACTCCTAAAAAGTATGAGAAGTCTAGGTAGGCATTGTGTTTTAAATTTTATGCATGATGTTTTAGATTTTTTTGGCATAGTATTATGTAGAAGAACACAAATGTAACAGTTTAAAACACAATTAAATATTTTGATTAACTTTCGTAGGATTGTGTTTTAATTTTCATGCCTATAATACATTTAATTATGTTTTGAATTGTTACGTTTTGTGTATTTCTATATAATATCATGCCAAAAGAATCTAAAACACCATTCTTAAAATTTAAAACACAATATCCACATAGACTTCTTATACTTTTAGGAGTTTTGGACTTTGTAGCCAACTCCTACCATATATAAATTTATTTATATATTTTTTACACATAATGATATATACATAAAACTAAAAAACAATAACTAAAACAATATTTATGCTAATATATATAACATAATTTACTAATTAAAAACTATTGCTTAAAAATATATAAGAATTTTAGGTTTTACATATTTGTCTATGTATAGTATATGTGTGTGTATATAAATTTTTGGCTTCCTTTTACATGAGCCAAACGAGCGAGCCATGAATCGAATCTACCTTGGCTCGGCCTCGACTCATTTACAAACGGACTGATCCAGTTCGGCTAGTTTGACATCGAGCCAATTACGAGACACACTTTTTTGCGCTTTTTTCCAATGAACTTCGAGTGAGCTACGAGCCATTGTTTGTTAAACATTCCTAGTTATGTGTTTGTTTGAATCAATTATGTGTATTCGGGTTATGTAGATATGTTTTGTTTTCTGTTTTTTTATCTGTTTAGTATGTTTGTCCAACTGTGGATTTTGTTTGTAGACTACACTCACATTTGGATTATGCTAAATAAATTTATAGATATGCGAGACCTTTAACAGGCGGGACCTAAAGGGTAATAGCTTGTTATTTGCTTATCAATCTCTTGAGTGGTATACTATACCCTTTGTTCATATATAAACAAAATGGGTACAAAATAAAGGTCAATAAGTTTTAAATGAGATATTCTTCTCTTGAATCTTAATCAAATCCCTTTAAGAAGAAAACAAGTCAGGGATCACACATGGAGTTTGTATCTTTGATTAGAGGTATTATATCTAGTCGTGTTAAATGTGTCGTGTCATGTCTTTCGTGTTATATAACTTTTTGAATTCAATCGTTAAAATATGTCGTGTCATGAAACAAGCTTATATAAATGTCTGTGTAATTAGTGTCCAGGTAAATCACACTTATAGTTAAACAACTCATGTTCAAGTCCAACTAAACGTGTTGCGTCGAATATTAGTGGTTTAACATAACACATGTTTTACCAGCTTAGGTATAAGGATCTCATCATATATATTTATTTATTTTTCTCTGAATGTACTTATTGGGCTTTTATGCATACGTTGTTATCTTGGTTACATGGTCTGTTATATAAGCCTAAACTACAATCTACTAGTAAATACAACCATTGGGAACGGATGTTTGAGAAAACCGTCCTATCTTAAAAATAAAAAATAAAAAATAAAAATATAGTTTTATGTGTATTAGACAGAATCTTTAGTCGAAAGCTGTGTTGTAAAACATCCATGCATAAGAGAGAAAACAGAGACGACACTTACCAAAGTGATGAAGCTGAAAATAGGTAGAGTAGATGTTTTACATGACAAATTTCGACTTTGAAGTTTATGTTTTCACTATTGGCTTCTTTTTCACAGACCGATCATTTGGTTTCAATTTATTCGTCTTGTTGGAATACCGCTTTTTTGTACTTGAGATAGTGTTTTCTACATGTAAGGTTTTATTAAACTTTTTGGTGGTTTCTTTTTTTCTTTCCCTATTTTTTGAATGGCAAATGGTACTCTTTATTCTACTTTACATCATTAACATATAGAGGAATGATCATTTGAGAAGAAAATTTAAGTATATGTGGACAAAACATACGTGTGATTTGTAAGCGTATTCTTACGAAAAAATTATTCTTATTTAAACCCTTGATCTACTAATCCTAAAATACTCTCCCTTTCCCAGGTTTGAACCTATGACCCTCCTCAAAGAGGTATATGTCTCTACCAAATGAGCCAAAATTAATCTTTTTATTAAAATAAATCTTTAAAACCCAATTTGTTTTCTAAACCGGATTCGAAGCATAATAAATGAAAATACGAATTTCTATTATCTTTTATTATTTCAAACATAACCGTATTAATTTAAGCAACATAATTATATTCGGCTTAATAATATTAACTTTATAAACGTTAAGCTTCATTAGTTGTTTCAAATGAAATAAATAACTTGGTTAGATTGATGAGTTATAAACGATTGGGGCTATTACTGCTAAACGAGACCCAACTTCTAAATGACACAAGGTATCAAGCGACATTGACCAAATCTCAAATGATATCCCACCCTTAAAAGACATCACCACTTCCCAAACGATACCACTCCCAAACGACACTACACTCCCCAAATGAATTACACTTTCAAATGAGACCACGACCAACGACATGACCCTATTCAAACGACATCTATCATCTTCTTCACCCAGAACCTAACCCGTTAACTAGACCCCTGCCCGATCCAAGTTATGAATTCAGATGTAGTTTGCCATCCATTTTGTTTCCAAACGACAGTTCAAGGTGAAGATTGTGAAACCCGAACTTCCCGTTACGTTCCATTGATATGTTGTATTCACGAGAAGTTAAAATAATGAGACTTATATTATAATTGTTTGATTTAGTATGTGTGTAAGGATGATTGTGAATATTGTGGGTATTATCATTATGGGAAACATGTTAAGTCATATTAATCTAGCCGCACACCTCCTTTTGGGAGCACACCCCAACCGTACACTTATATTATTATACAATAATTATGGTTATTAAATTATGGTTATTAAATCTCATGGACTATCCTATCCACACACTAACAATTTATTTGAAGTCCTATGATGGCTGCACACCATTGTGCGCCCATCTTGCACACCCGCACACCTCACACACCTTTCACTTGCAGAAAACCGCACACCCAATTAAATCAGGCCCAATCCTAGCCCACAATAAACCCTAAAGAAGCCGCACACTCATTTTAGGAGGACACCTGAGTGTGTGCGGTATCTTTTGTTGGATATAAATACCCATGTGCTGCCAAACCCTAAAACATTTTCCCCCAATCATTTGTGACGGCAACCATCCTCTTTTCTCTGCAACATTCTCTTACGAATCAGCAAACATTCTTTCTTTCTTCTAGTTTTGGCAATTTAATATTTAATTGAAGATCTCTCCTCCCTCTTGAAGATTTCTCCTTTGGTTCTTACACACTATATTTCTATTTCTTTCCCAGGTTAGTGTTTATCATTTTTAGTTCATAAAATGTTTATAACTTATTTGAAAAACCTACTTGTATGGCATGATCTAAAAATGACGAATTAGTGTTTTTGAATGTTAAAAGTGTTGATGATTTGTATAAATGGTGATGTTTATACTTGTTGAGTGAACATAAATGACATGATTAAAATAATGACCTAGGATTGGTAGAAATCATGCTCAACATGCTTTAAATATATAAATGAGATGATGTGAGTAATGAACTAGGGTTTCTGTGTGTTTGCAAGATGTAATGATCTCATAGAAAATAGGGCGTTTGGTAATGTATAATGTGTTGTCTGATGAAAGTGAGGATATAGAAATCTAAATTTATCCTAATGATTATATATATATATATATATGTGTGTGTGTGGATGATCCAAGATGATGTAATGTTCTTGGATCTAGGTTGGATGATTGTTTGAATAACTATTGGTGATGATTTGCTTGTACAAGAAATATGACATTAGAGTCCATAGGAATGGATGCAAAAATCGGTACTTTGTTGTTTGTTCGGATAAAGCTGAAATAGAAAGTTGTTTGAATTAATTGAATCGCACACTCCTACCTCGTACATACGTTGATGTCCGACGTACAACCGGATAAAGCATAACCGAACACTACCAGGTGGCCGCACAATCTCATGTGTGCCGCACACCTGATAGTGGTCCGTACACCATGATTGGGCCACACACCTATAGTAGGCCGCACACTCGTGTGTGGGCCATACGCTGCTTTGGGCCGCAAACTTATAATAGACTACCTAAGTTATTGTTCAATATCTGGGTTTGTATAACAAATTCATACGAGGTTCGCGTGACTGTTTATTTATACAGTATGTTATGTCGTTGTGCTACTTGTTAAATACGTGTAAAAATACGTGGACTACTTGCATATGAATCTAATCAATATCGGTAACCATAATAGGACGCGGTTAACCAACTTTAAAACGAGTAAAATTATCTGCCAAGCTAAGCAAAGGTTTGTTCACACACTTACTAAAAGCATGTATTCCCGATGGTTAGGAACGAACAGACTACACTTTCCCTGGTTTGGGATTGCCTAGTATTCCGGGAAGGAATACTACTAAAATACTTTTTATACTTCATGTCATAGTGTACTATACGCAATTCTATCATGAAGTCCCCACTTACTTTACCGATTAATCGCCTGGCCTGGCGAACGGGATATTAGTTGATAACGCTATTAGGTCTCACAAACCCCACACCGTGCCGAGGAGGACGGGCGTGAACTAGTATGCCTTGGCAACTGTCAATGATGATAGATATTGACAACCGAGGCAACAACGAAACAACAACAGTCGCATGTCTTCGGTATTACGCAGTTTAGTAGCTTACAGATGGGGTAGCTCCCCATGACAAACATGATTTATAAATGAGTAATTTGACAACATAAGTTTTTGGAAATAAAACTGAAAAACCGTGAACTCGCCAACTTTATTGTTGACACACTACTGCATGCTTTCAGGACCTTAGGTACAGCTTGGGAGCTTGCAGTAGAGGAGTGTAGTGATTGCATTGAACCTTTGTCGGTTCTATTTAAATAAAATCCATAAACTTTAAACTACTGTTGGATTACTAAAGTGTTAAACTTTATGCTTCCGCTGTAAACCCTAAATGTTGTTTTTGAACTTTGAATTTTAGTCACTAATCGTATTGTGGTGATGGATTTACTTTATTTTATTTAACAATTCAATATGATTGGTGGCATGATCCTGGTCAAGTCACACGCCTCGCGGTAATACTCCGGATGTGGAAAATGAGGGTGTGACAAATATGATGATTTGTACTCTTTAACCATTTCATATTACCCATAATTGATACATTTAAGTCTCAATTAAACCCCATTAAAGTCTACCCATAACCCAAATCGTTATAGCCAAGTTAGTGCTAATAACTCGAAATTCTGATACCAAGCGACACCTCTCATCATTTCCAATCATTTCCCCACTCACCAATCTCATTTACACACCCAAATCCGCGAAATCAAGCAAGAACAATCCTAGGGCATGGGACTTGTTTTATCGATATAGTCTTTAATCCGAGGCCAAATCAAGTGATTCTTGAGTCCATTGTGCTTAGTTTTTCATACTCTACAAAACGCTTCTATCAATTTCCGTGATAGAAGGGCATATGAATCCGCATTTAATTTCTTATTAAACTAGGGTTCTTAGATTTTAGAATTTGGAGCTTTTGATCTTAGACACATGTGTTGGTGAAATTGGAATTATCTTACTATTCATTATCATATTAGAATAGTTTGTGTAATTTTTGGACATCGTATGGATTATTACAGGTTTATTCATGTTCATATCATATAGAAAATTATAATAAAATACAAATTTATTAAAATAAGTCCCACAAATATTATTTCTGATTTTTTATTGAAAATATACAGGACATGGAATTTTAATATAAAGTGTCATAAATTTTTGGTAATTTATTTGTTCATAAAATGATTAATCAAATTTTAAAACAAATTAATTCTTTTATCAACTTAAATTGTTTTTAAATAAAAACTACAAGGTAATTATAATTGTCTAGTTAATAAAACTGCTAGATGACTTATTGATAATTTAACTAAATTTAGCATATACAAAGTATATATAATAACATAATTAATTTTATATTATTACTACAAGTTGTCACCATTATATATAAAATTCTATAAATACTAAATTTTTATTCCCAATGGAAATTTTTTTATATATTTTTTAATTATACAAAAGTCCGCAAATAGGAGAATTCAATTTCATCGTCTTGTTTATGTTGTTCGGTTTTGTTTAGAATTTTGTTATTTTATATTTTAGGGTAATTTTTTTTATCTTTTGAAATCATTCATCTGTCCGGTATTTCTCGTGGATCAAACTACGCAAACAGTGAGTAGATCTATTTCCCAGTTTTACATTAAACGTTTAGGGGTGTATCACATGTCAAGCAAAAATCATATATTTATTTATTCAATTATCAAGCATACAAAATTAATGTGTATTTTATGTGTTATGTGTAATTGTTATAATTTTGTTTATTTAATATTTGTCTCAGTCAAGTCAATTGTGTGCAAGCAAGTCTTCACAATGTAGATCCACTGGCTGACCGGTTTCCTACGGCCATGGGTGTATAGGTATCGCCATCATCATTCAGTCCCGCTCTTCAGGGCTTGAGACTCGCATATCACATGAGTTTACGTTATTTATTGTTGTTGTTTATTGTTGTGTTTGTCTCGTTAACACCATTTGCATGTTAACTTTTTTAGATGTATTATTTTATTTAAATTCAGATTTACTCACTAACTTCTTTTAGTTGACCCTAATATTTTACGCATGGTACAGGAAACGAGTTTTGATGAAGCAAGCATGGAAGACGTGTACGATTTTTTTATGTTTTATGTCTTGAATTTTGTTTGGATTATTGAAAATTGTTATGTTTGATGTGACATTTTAATCAGTGTCACAAATAAATATTGAAACACTTAATAGTGTCATAAGTTTTGGATAAACATAGTGCTCCGACTGATAATCCACTACAGGTCGGGGTGTGACACTTCAAGTATGGAAGATTTGTGTATAAAATTGGATGATTTCAAATTGAACAAAACAGAAAAACCTTGCACCATCAATTAGAAAAGGTAGTTTGTAAAGAAGAATTTTTGGAACAAAGCTTCGAAAAGGAAAAACAAAAGGTATAAATTTCGAAACCACTCAAGTAATTATTGTAAGCAATGAAATCGTTTTCGTGGTGTTTTTTAGTCAAGAATCCAAAATTCTAAAATCTTAGTAAAGGTTATGGAAAAATTTGGTTGGGAAAATATGTGGTTTGTAAGTCTTGGTAGGAAAAGACGTGTGGAAACAAGGATATGTTCAAGTCCTTAAGAAACTCTTTTGGAACTAAAATACATTGGTATGGATACTTCAAGGAGTTCTTTCATGGAAAGGGGAAGGTTCTAACTACATCAAACGGTAAATATCACGTTACAGAATATGTATACTACATTCCTACCCTAAATAAAAACATCATAAGTATGGAACAACTATCATGCCAAGGTTTTGAAATCACATTCCAAGGTGGAACGTGTTACATCACAAGAGCATTAGGCAACGACAAACAATATGGAATATGGACATCGATACTGAAAAGCATGAGGCAAAAGAGATGTTAGAGGATTAGAAGATACTGTTTGTTGTGGAAGCATTTTGAACGAATGGAAATTGAAAAACATACGGATCCGGAGAAAAAACAAAAGGAAGAATCATGTTATTTTTCCTAAAGTGATCTCATCCATTGAAGATAGTTTAGCATTCATAAATTAATTGCAAGTTGTTGTGGAAGTTGAAGCCTAAAGAGATTTCGACAAAGAATTTGACCTCGTGGTAGAATGGTTTTTAAAGGAATTTATGAGGTTAAAAAGCTCTTCCCGGATACCCACACTTGATAACAATGGTGAGATACTAAGGTGGTGTTTGTTTTTCTAAAAAAAATATCTATGCAGGCTCTTCTGTCTGCGACGCGCTGACCACGCGCAGACATTGACATCTGCAGACTGTTTGTTTTTTCGAAGGCGTTTCATTAAATCCCTCCTAATGTCCATAAATGTCCAAATTCATGAGCGTAGGTGATAACCGTATCTCTGATACCAATTGTAGGTCCTGATCAGGCGGTTCTAGATGGAAGTCAGTGCATATGATCACTGATTAGGTAGAATGTTATTAAAAAATGAGTAGAAGTAGATTGCAGCGGAAGTCATACGTTTCATTGCATACCGAAAGAGTATACATCTTGTCAGGCTGCCGGAGTTCCTGGAGAGAATCCGACAGCACCTCCCCGTAGGGATTGCAAAAACTTAAACACAAATGAACACACACCACACATATATAGGATTACAAGTTCACAACAAAACAGCCTTGGACCAACGTCGCACGAAGTGAACCTCGTGCGAACTTGTCCTTGACACTACAAGTTCGTGCGAACTTGCCCTACTTCGTATGAAGTGCCACTTCATACGAAGTAACCCATTTACACCTATTCTCGTTTGTACTTTGGTCGTGTGTTTGATTCTAACCTATACAATATTCAACACACGCTCTATCTAGCCTATTCGACAAGTGACGAACACAAAGTGTATCAACAGATTCCCCCTTGTTCGTTACTGTCGAAGCTTGATCTTAATCTCCAAATCTCTAAGCCGTTTTTGAATATTCTGCAACTTTAATCAAGAGTATCTGTCGATGACGAAGAACGCGTCAACAAATTCCCCCTTAATTGATGATCCGGATTTGCATTATCAACTTTCAATACCCGCTGAAATCTCCAGTTCAGATCTTTGGTTTGTACGGTTTCCGACCTCCTCTGATTTGCTTAACTGACAAATTTTCTTGAATACACTAGCTTCTCCATTTCGATGATACCCGCATCCGAGTTCAGTTTTTGAATAAGCACTGTAGCATCGAGAGTTTATTCCGCACACTCCTAATATATCAAAAACTCAACCGGCAATTGATAAAAACTTCGAATCACCGCATCGAAAACTTCAAATCAACGAATACTCTCGAAAATCTGAAATCCCAATTTCCGTATCGCAGTTAAGCATACTTCCTGAAAGATTGATTAGGAAATCGGTAAACTGCTCAATTAGCAAATCTTTATGGAAACAGATAATCTGGTAACGCATCGAATCTGAGAAGCATACATCCATGATCAAAATTGTCACACCCCGACCCGCAGCGGAAAAGGTGACCGGGGCATGATTGGGTTTTCATCAAAGCTCATGACATTTATTATAAGGTTTCATATTTATTATTTCAATTTAAAAGAGATCATACAATCATATCAAACAAATACAACATGTTCTATTCATCCTTCTAAACTTCATTATTTTTCTTCTAAGGCAATTTCTTATGTTTTCCTTGCTTCATCCTGTTCACCTGTATCATGTGTAAAAATGGTTTTTGGATCAACAAAAAGTTGGCGAGTGAACCTTGTTAGAAAACATTTATTATTTATTTCTGGTTGTATTTAATATGGAAAAATTGTGCAATATTCATATATGGAACAAACGTAAATAAACATACAATAACAACAATTAGCATACAATAACAAACCATTAGCATACGATATCAAACAACAACAAACAATAACATACATTAACAAACCAACAGCATACAATCACAAACCATTAGCATACGATATCAAACAACAACAAACAATAACATACATTAACAAACCAACAGCATACAAATACATATTCAACTTGCATAAATATATAACATGAATGAAACTGTGCGATCAAGACTCAATCAAACGGAGCCGATCGTATTGCATGTACTGAAAATGATGAAATGTCTGTGCGATCAAGGCTCAATCAAACGGAGCCGATCGTATTGCATGTACTGAAAATGTAAATGTCTGTGCGATCAAGGCTCAATCAAACGGAGCCGATCGTATGTAGGCAACGCCAGGTTCACGCTCATAATGAAATGGGGAACTGCTCAACGCTCATAATGTAATGGGGAGCGGCGGCCTATGAAATTTGCATGTACTGAAAATAATAAATTAAATCTAAACATTAATCACACAAACAGTTTACACAGGCTGGATACACATTTATTCATGATATGATGTATGCACAATAATTTAAATATAATAAATAGTAAGACACATGATACACCCCAAAAACGTGATTTAAACGGGGAATTTGTAGAGATTCACTCACAGTGGTTGCGTTCGGTGAATGATGATGAATGCGCACAAGTTTAGAGGATTGATCGACGAGGAATAACTAACCTAATTAATAATGAAAAAGTAAGGTAAATAAATGGATTTTATTAACAACTTTAATAGAATTTTTGGATATATTTTTGTGAGTTTTTAGGCTATTTTCTAACTTTAAAAATGTTATTTTTAAGTATTTTTAATTGATTTTTTAATTAAAATAATAAAAAATGTTGACTTTTTGACCGTTGACTTGTTGACCGTGGACCGTTGACTTGTTGACCGGTTTTATTGTGTAAGTGTATGCGCCGGGTGAGGCTCGAACCCGAGACCTCCCGTTCGCGTGCACGCAGCTCTACCAACTGAGCTACGTGTCTAACCCGAAATAATTCTGTTTTTAATTATATTTATATACTAACTCAGTTTATTCAAATTCTTTTATTTTCAAAAATGTTTTAAATCATCGGACCGGTGTCGTCAACAGGTCTCGAACCCGGGACCTGTGACTTAATGTTACACACAGTCCACCGCTGGACTGTGTGTCTAACTTGGTTAAAATACAGATTTTTATTATACTAAACATCTAACGGAGTTAACCCGCTTCAGTTTAAAAAAAAGGACATTTTATTACTGCGAAGGTGCTTGTGTTACGAATCGAACTCGGGACGTGTAAGTATTTGTTTGCACACAGTCCACCGCTGGACTGTGTGTCTAACCCGTTAGTAAAACTGATTTTAATTAATCTTATAACATAACTGATCTTCGTCTTCTTCGTTCAAAACACAGACATCGGTCAAAGCAACTGCTACTTGATTAATTCGGTTAATGAACAAGATGAAACAATTGAAAAGTATTAAACCGAAGAGTTTGGGGAAAGAAATTACCGAACAGATCGTCTTCTTCAGAAAATCCGGCAAAGCTCGTCGGCTCTGTTTTGGTGACCTTCGGCTGTTAGAATCAATTAACAGTTTGGAGGGATTAGATGTGAAATTGAACTAATGAGTAATGATTATCAGTATGTTTGAATGATCATACCGGTTAACAGCGAGTTTCCGAAAAATCCAGAAATTTTCCGGCGAAAACAGAAAATCCGATAACGTCGCCTGGGATTGATTCTGGGTGATGGATTAATGTTAGTAAGGTTCTAACAATTGATTGAAACAGTAAAGTCGAGGTATTTTACCGTTTTGAGGTGAGTCTCGGTTTTCCGGCGACTTGCAGAGAATTCCGGCGATGATCAGAAAGTAATTCCGACGACCAGAAAATAGAATAAACGTGAAATTAGAAGCTCTGGGAATGAAATTGAATCGCGAGATGAGTGTTTTGTTGAAGTAATTCCAGAATGAATGTTTTCGGTATATAAAAACCAAACATCACCTGAATTCAAGTTCATTAACGACTGAATTGATTTAAGATGTCGGTTTTATCGGTTATGATCAAGATTCCGCGAGCACTCAAACGTCTTGGTCGGTTTGAAAGCCGATATCGGTTTCAGTTGGCGCAACAGGTTGATTCTCAGTTGAACATATGATTTAATTGCTTCCCAGAACTCACAAAAAGATCAAGTGGCGGAGTGGTTATAAGTGTGTGAGTTAAGGCTTTGCTGGCTCTCGGCTGACCCGGGTTCGAGTCCCGGCTTCAGCATATTATTTTTAATTCACTATTTTTAATACATTTTCAAAAATAAATTTTATATTCTAATATACTTATTAATTATGTATGTTTAAAATTAATTTGGGCATTAAATACGCAACGAAATTTTTAACTGGTTGTTCGGTTAATAAACGAAGCGGGTTTGGATAAATCCGGTTTTTGGCGGATGTTACAAAAATAACATTCTTCCACTTCAGTCACAATAACAGATATATAGCTATCTCCGCTGAAACTGACGCCTTGAAACTACAAAACATCCCTATTTTCGGCTTACCCGATTAAAACAGTTCATTTCCTTTGCAGAGTTAATGATAAGCAGTCGTGTATGCGCCAACCCTACATCGGAGATTAGTACCTAAATCCTACATCCCTTAAGCATCACTCTGTATCACGATCTAAAAATTATGAACTTCATGTGATCACGAAATCCCAAATGTGTAGTATATTCTACCAGCAACTGGTATACAGCTTTGTCTTAAAGATTTAGTAAATCATCTTCTTCAATAATGGTACCACGTACCCCCCAGGGCAACTGAAACTACAGAGCATCCTTATCTCCTGGCGGTTAGTCCAGTCAATAATTCATATGCAAAGCAGATTTAAAGATAGGCAGTCGTATGTGCACCCCAAATACGCACGACTCCGGTGTCAATCCACAACCATAACCTCAGAATCTGAAAAATAACTCCTCCAAACTCAGTTCCCGCTTTCAAACTAGATATCAATTTGAGATCACCAATGAATCTCGATCCTTTGCATTTCCGGATAATCTACAATCGGTAACCACCCGGATACTGTTGCAGGAGTCACGAATTTCAAAAATGTCGGAATCTTCATATAACGTGAAAGTTTTATTCCCCCTCTTTTTTGTAAATTCTGACCATACTTAAATTTTCTCAGAAATTCCCCCACAAATCTGGAAAAATCAGTTTTTAACAAATGCGGATTTGACATTTAGGCCAATTACTAGTCACGATATCAAATGATCAACATTCTGCACAGGTATCAATGACTCTCCCGTTGTCTTCAAAATTTTATGACTGTATCATCAAATCTGTACTCTGAAGCTCTAGACGATGTCTCCGAAAATGCCGAATTAGACGTTAAAAACTCGAAAAAATATCTATCACCAAATTTTTTCTGGCCACTCATTTCGTCAAAACGATCAACAAAATTTTTCTATTCCTTTTTAAGGCTCATATTCCACTTCGTACGAACTTGACCACTTTGTAAGAACTTGACCATTTCGTATGAACTTGGCCACTTCGTAAGAACTTGGCCACTTCATACGAACTTGGCCACTTTGAAGGTCCGTTGTACGGATCGTTCGGGTGCTAATTTAGCAAACCTAATGTAAACGTGTGTAATCTGTTTACATAGGCGACATTGGATACTTGTTTGTTACTGATTAATCACTGTTTCATTGATTAGTAAACGTTACAGATCCTGGAAAGACTTGGACAGAGCTTCGCCGTCCAATACGCAAAATCTCTAAATCTTACAAATGAAATGACAAGTTACCTATTTATAAGACAACAAGTTCGCTTGAAATGTGGTATGGACAAGTTCGGGCGAACTTGTTCATGCACAATACAAGTTCGGGCGAACTTGTTTCCCAACATACATAAACTTAACATTTCGCTCTTAAACACTGACTCAAAGTAATACGATAACGTAGGCAACAGACATATGTATCAACAGACTCCCCCTTGGATGTTGCCGTAGTCATTATTCTTCAATTGAATTCCTGAGTCTTTAATATTTTCTTGATCTTTATTTCTTAAATAACTTTAACTTCCATGATCATCATGACTTCTACAATCCTTTTTTCTTTTCTTGAGCTTGTCTTGATAAAACTTGAATCACCATTCCCCCCTTACTTTAAGCTTTCTGGTATATTCAATCAACGTTTTTATCTAGCTCCCCCTTAAAAACTACTTCCTGTTTCAAAGTTCCTCAAACATTCAAATAAAAATTTCAGAATCAAACTTTGAAATTTCTAAACACAAACATTTCAAATTTTAATTTCTTATCAGTTTTAAACCCTCTCAGTTAATCAAGTCCAAATTAATGACCTTGAATATCTGATTCATGTATTAAGTTCAACTTAATGATCTTGATTAAACGGTTTGACACTAAACGGACACATTTATTCAAATGTAAGTTTCAACTTAATGGACTTTTAAACTTTTCAGCAACTTTTTAGATCAATTTTCAAAAGTTTTAGATTTTGTTCAGTAACTCTAGACTTTGAAAATCAGCTTTTCATCATTGGTGGTCGAAACTAAAAGAATATAATCTTTTTGTTTTTATGTAATGAATATCATGCTCTAACTATGTACAAACATATTTACAGACATATTTTTGTTGAGTTTATGTAAAAGGATCATATTAGTTTTTGAGACAAATCACAAGTACCATTGACCTTTTCATGACGCTAAGTTTTAAACAATTTTACCTAGATTGTCGATATATTTGTCCTCTTAAACTTCAACACATTTCTCAATTGTTCCAAGATATAATAGGTAGAATTAATAAACTTGACTTAACTATAGTTCCCATCTCAGAATATACTCCCGTATCAAGATTCCCTAAATTTCATCTTACAGTTGAGTATATCGTAATTGATAACCGTATCTGGATTATGCGAAGCCTTGAGAGCTCAGGTTAATACCATCGTATCGACAAAGAGATGAAGGCTGACTTATAAGGTAGTGTTCCAAAATGGAATCTTTTTGTACTGCAATTGTAGTATCTTTCGATATTTTCAATTGAATGCAGTTTTAAGGGATTTTTGCAAAAGCATTATAGAAGTTCTAGGCCATTGCTTACGCAAAATCAGACGAACTTGTATAATACCCCAGATATCAATCATCTAGAAAGACCTTGTATCTCATAATCAGGCAATCTCTCAAACGAAATTTCGGAGTACTAAGTCCATATATCCGAGAGATTTTAATCCACAAGTTTAAGCAGTTGTAAAATTTAGTTTATATCCCGGAAACAATTTACTGAACGTGTAAAGCCTATCGACACATCCACAGTAAGACTTGTTTAAACTTTTAAACTTTACAAATCGTTAGCATACTGTGATAGTCCACTGATGTACTATCATTTCCTTTTTGACACAAAACTCTTTTTGCCTTTTTCAATGTTTTTATACTTTTTGCATTTAATATGTTTTTGGATTTTCTTAAAAAATAATTTCTCCCCCTAAAATTCAAAAACATTTTTTTGAAATTTTTGATTTATAGAAAAATATTGACCAACTGATGAGAATCACTTCAATTTGCCATCCATTACTGCTTCACAAATTTTTTTTAAACCTCTACCCCTCATGATGACAAAAACCTTGACACTTTTGAAATTTTCAACAGTGAGGGTTCTGTGAAATCTTCTCAAATTTTTCTTCAAACATTTGTAAAAATTTTCAAGTAAACGTTATTGGAACATGTTTTCGAAAAATTTTCTCCAAATTTTTTTCAAAAATTGTAAATTAAACGTTATTTGAAAGTAGTAAGGCCTTTATATAGAACTTGATACCCGGTCCGTCTTCATTGTGTGTCACGGAACTCCATTCTCAGTAATTTATTTTTATCTCAGAAGTTTCTGCACAAAAATTCACACAATTAGTTGAATAGTGACACTCAAGCATTTTTAGCCTTAGGCGTTATTCCTTTAACCTTAATTTTGATTTTCTTTACACAATCAGGTTTATTTTGGACTTTCTCAAGTTTCGGAAAATTCTCTAACTTTTAATTTTCACTGATTGTGTAAATTCTTTTTCTTTGACCAACCATGATTGATTTTTTGTTAAAGCTTTCTTAAAATACAATGTAGAAACTTTTTTGTTCATTACTATTTGAGGATTTACCAGTTTCAAAATTTGAAAACTAAGTAATAACTGGTTTTACTTTGTTAGTAGTTTCTATACATTGTTTCAAAACCTGAGTTGGTATTTTCAAATCTTCAGAATTTTTCTTATCAATATAAACAGGTTTAGGATTAATTTGTAAACATTTTCTAGCAATGTGTCAAATTACTCCACATTTATGACACTTCATGTTCTCGGACTGATCCTTTTTAGCAAACCATACACTCAAATCATAACACTGACTTGAAGTGTGGTAGCCAACTTTCCTACTTCTTTTATAACTCTTATTTGACGTTGAAGCACTGCGGCCCGACCTGCACCACTTATTTTCAATTTTTTGTGAATTTTTATAATGATTGGTTGATCGTACCGATGAGCTTTTATGTTTCTTTTGAAAGTTTTTAAAACTTTGTTTTTCCTATTGTTTTCGTTCTCAATTCTGCTTAGAAGGTTTTTGCATTGAGTATTCCCCTTTTTCAGTAAATTGTAGAACAGTTTCTTGAAAATTTTCTTTTAGTTTTAAAAATATTTCATTTTTATTCTGTTTATCAGTTTCATCATCAGTATCATCATCACAATCCTCAATTACAATATTGTCATAATTTGCGACATTGCCACTTATTGGAATTTTCTTTTTATTCTCATTGATAGGTTTTGGACAAATATGATCTAACATTAATGACGAGGTCACAAAACCTTTCAATTTTTTTTCTAAATCAACAGCTTTATTTTTAGCATTCTCAACATTTTGTTGAAGTTGCCTGATTTTTCAAGATGCGAGTTTATTATATTTTTTTTTTCAAAATCATTTTTATTTAAAACAAAATTTTCATTTTCTAAAATTTTTATTCTATTTTCAAAAATCTTTTCATTTTCTCTTAATTTTTTATTTTCTAATGTCAAACTCTCTAGATTGTTCAAGAGTTTGGCATTATCTGCCAGATAATCATTCAGATCTATATCAAAGACTGGGCAGATTGGTTTAGAACTTGAAGACTCATTTGTAAATGTACTTGAAACTTGTGCTTCACAGTTCTTTGCCATTATACTTCCTCCTTTCTTTAACTGACCATTTGAACTTTGCGTTTCCAAATCATTTCGTTGATCACTGACAAGATCAGACTCCTTTAGTAATTCCATTCATATCTCTCTAACTTGTCAAAGAAATCTGATAACTTGTAATGAGGCCAACATGGACTAATTTTCAGCACCATCAAGTATGTCGTCCACTCCCCTTTAGGAAGTGCATTCGCCAACTTGTCAATGCATTCTTTTTCTGTTTTAAGAAGATCATGTCTTCTCATCTGAACCTTCAAATGACAGAAGCGAGATAACATTTGCTTCATCCTTTCGCCTTTGATCATTTTAAAAATATCAAACTCCTTTTTGATTAGAGCCTTCTTGCTCTTTATCATCTCAGCACTCTCCATATATTTAGCACGTAGAACTTCCACAATTTTTGTGTTGTATCACATTCTGTTAGTAGAATCAAGATATCTTCATTTATCGATTGCTGTAGCAAGCTGATCAACTTCTTCTCGTGAACATTCTGGTAGAAGAAATTTGCTCGTTTCCAGTTCTTGGATTTTTCTTTCCATCTTTCTTACTTGACCATACTCATCAACTTTGGCGGCTTCACGGACCCCATTTCGTTTTCCAAATTTATCTGTCATTCAAAAACACTTGAACAATGATTAGCAAACAGACAATTTTAGTAAAATTTGACTTTTTAATCGACAATATTAACGTATCGGTTTGCTAAAAACGTTTAAATTTTTTTCGGAAACTATTTTTACCAGATTAGAGCTTTAAACTCGTCTCGTCGATACGAATCTAACGATATATAATGTCCGAGACGTTTTTTTTTGTTTTTTTAGAAACCTTTGTACAAGTTCGGGAGATCTTGTAACAGCTTATGAAAATCAGCTATTTAACAAGTTCGGGCGAACTTGTATAAACTTTTCAGAAAAATTTCACTTTGAAACAAGTTCAGGCGAACTTGTGATGTTTTTCAAGAAAAATTAGCCAAGTTCGGGCGAACTTGTGCTTAATTTCAACAAAAACCAGTCAAGTTCGGGCGAACTAGATAAAAATTCTTGAAAAACTTGTCATGTTCGGGCGAACTTGATGAAAAATCACACAAAATGTGATAATTTCAGTCAAGTTCGGGCGAACTTGATCACAAGTTCGTTCGAAAAGATGTTTTCAAACATGATTTTTCAACGTTCGACATGAATTCGTTTGTTTTAAGCTCTGATCTTTTCAAGGGTTTTACTATTATGGATTTTAAGTATTATACTTGAAAATCAGTCCATTTTGTCTGTGTAATGTTCTAGAAAAGTTAAAAAATGAAAGAAATGAGTAGAAGATGAGATGTTCTAAGTCCAATGTCTTCAAATTAGGCCAATCCTAAGGTCCGTTGTACGGATCGTTCGGGTCCTAATTTGGCAAACCTAAGGTAAAGGTGCGGAATCCGTTTGCATAGGCGACATTGGATACTAGTTTGTTACTGATTAATCACTGTTCCATTTATTAGTAAACGTTACAGATCCTGGAAACACTTGGACAGAGCTTCGCCGTCCAATACACAAAATCTCTAAATCTTACAAATGAAATGACAAGTTACCTATTTATAAGACAACAAGTTCGCTTGAAATGTGGTATGGACAAGTTCGGGCGAACTTGTTCATGCACAATACAAGTTCGGGCGAACTTGTTTCCCAACATACATAAACTTAACATTTCGCTCTTAAACACAGACTCAACGTAATACGATGACGTAGGCAACAAACATATGTATCAACACACTTCGTACGAAGTTGTAGTTCTCATCAAATCAGCCTTTTCACATTTTTCGATCCAGAATCCTTATTTCTTCGAATTTCGAGATGATTCCACCATAGATTTGGTCGAAAATGATTTTCTAACAATCCTATCCGTTCAATTTTACTTTTTGTCTGTGGATTGTTCGTTTATTTGATGATTTACGTCTAAAATCCCTCCTAATGTCCATAAATGTCCAAATTCATGAGCGTAGGTGATAACCGTATCTCTGATACCAATTGTAGGTCCTGATCAGGCGGTTCTAGATGGAAGTCAGTGCATATGATCACTGATTAGGTAGAATGTTATTAAAAAATGAGTAGAAGTAGATTGCAGCGGAAGTCATACATTTCATTCATACCGAAAGAGTATACATCTTGACAGGCTGCCGGAGTTCCTAGAGAGAATCCGGCAGCACCTCCCCATAGGGATTGCAAAAACTTAAACACAAATGAACACACACCACCTATATATAGGATTACAAGTTCGCACGAAAACAACCTTGGACCAACTTCGCACGAAGTTCACTTCGTGCGAACTTGTCCTTGACACTACAAGTTTGTGCGAACTTGCCCTACTTCGTACGAAGTAACCCAATTATACCTATTGTCGTTCGTACTTTGATCGTGTGTTCGATTCTAACCTGTACAATGTTCAACACACGCTCTATCTAGCCTATTCGACAAGTGACGAACACAAAGTGCATCAACAAAAATGATGATCAAATTCTTATGTGAAGTAAGTGTTTTCATAGTTCTCACAACCCATAGTGGTTCTTATTTGAACCGGATCCTATAATATATATATAGTGAACGGTTCAAATAAGAAGAAAATATTTGTAAGAAGAAAATGAAAAAAATCAACAATATAAATGTTTCATTTTCTATTCACATTTGATGTTTTAATATTAATATTTAATGTTATTGTAGGGTATATTAGTAAACTTACTTCGATTATTAATTTGTAGTCTTCCTCTTTAATAAATAACTAAATTAAATTTGTAACTTATTTTCAAAATATATATTGTTTCGAAAATAATTAATTAATTAATTTAGGGTGAAAGATAAATTACGCGGTATGTAGGATAAATTACGAGATGTATAAGATAACTTTCGATATGTCAATGTGTAGGATATATATGTAAGATTAAATTTTATTTGTGTAGAATAAAATGAAATTGAATAATTAATTAAATAGAGAAAAGTTATGTGCTGTTTTATTTGTACCACGTACAAATGGTGTTTTATTTGCTAGTTAACAAATGATACATATATGGAGTTTTATTTTGAAGTACTAAAGGATACATTTTTTTATTTTAAAGGTACATAATGTTTTATCCATATTTGACTAATTGTTTCAATTATGTTTATACCCTTCACCTTGAATATTAATAGTTGTAACATTTTTAGTTACTATAGACTCTTAGGTGCTGTTTGTTTCTTCTTAGGTAAAACGTCTGCAGTCTGCGGACCACATCTGCAGACATCTATAGCAGAAGAGGTGGACCAAATGTCTGCAGAGTGTAACAAAAAGAGTGTTTGATTCACCTCTTTTTAAAACCAACATCTGCATCTGCAGACTATCTTCCTTGCCAATACCCTAATTCCTACAACCACCTCTCCACCCAACCCACCACCGTATCTCCACCAGAGTCCCTCACAAAACCCTAATCCTCTCCCACTACAACCAAATCTGAAATTGACGGTAGAAAACCTGAAATCGGCGGTGTGTCGGGTGGAGGAGGTGCAACAGGTGGAGGTCGATGGGGGTGTCGGGTGAAGAAGATGGGTGAACGTGTGGGTGGAGGTGGTGGCGGAGATGTGTCGGGTGGGGGAGGTACATCAAGTGGAGGTTGATGGTGGAGGTCGTAGGTGGAGGTCGATGGTGGAGGTCGATGGGGGTGTCGGGAGGAGGAGATGGGTGAACGTGGGGGTGGAGTGTAACATTTGTATAAATCGGGTTTCCAAAACCCGCTCCGTTTTGTAATCAAATACCAAGTTATGAAATGACATTAAGTATTTATGAGTATTTTGAGTTTAAACGTTACATAATTAATATATAAACTAAACTATAAAAATTATATTTGATAAAAAGTTAAAATAAAATAAATAAAAAATATTTGGAGCTGACCGGACTCGAACCCGGGTCAACTGCCTCCAACGACTTATCTCCCCATCTCCAAACCACTCCGCCACCAATTGTTTTCTGTTAACATTATGAAAGCAATTAAATTTTATACACAAACACGACTTAACGGTTAATGATACCTGAATAACGGAAATCGGTAAACCGAATCGCCAAATCAGTTTTTGTGCGCTTAGTTAACTTATAACCGATGAATATCGGTTTCTAATTAAGTTCTAATTGAATGAACTTAAAGATCTCCTCACTTCCGGTATTTGAAACCGAAGATATACCAAACTCTAATATAATCCAAGTACTGATCATTTGCGCGATTCATAACTATCACAATAACTCTCAATTTCATTTTCGTCAAGATTCTGAACTGTAAGACCCTCTGATTTCGATCGCCGGAGATTTTCTGCAACTCACCGGAAAACCGGGACTTGTATTTTCACGGTAAATTCTTCGACTCTTTTTGTTTAAAACATGTGGTTAGTCAATCTCTAACACAATCCCGTCAACAGAATCAATCTTAGCCAACATTTATCGGAAATCCCACCCTCGCCGGAAAGTTTCTGTAATCGCCGGAATTTCACTGTGAAAGGGTAAGGCATCCTACACTTCATTTAAACCTTGTTTAGATGATTTAGTTCTATAAATAATCGATCCACACTGTTAATTGTTGCAACAGTCGGAGCTCGATTTCTGTATCGACAACACGTTCGCCGGATTTCTGTGTTTATCTTCAAACGGTAAATCCTAGTCTTTAAGCTCTTTCCATTCTTTGCTATTGAATTACTTTTAGTGTTTAAGATCTTTGAAAGTCGCGAAATCAATCTTAACCAGTTGGAATACGCTGACAGTTTATCCGACGAAGAAGATGAACCTATTTCAGAGCATAAGAGTAATTAAAATTCGGTTTATAAACGGGTTAGACACACAGTCCAGCGGTGGACTGTGTGCACATTCTATAATCACGTCCCGAGTTCGATCCTTACTACACACACTCTGCGTAATAAACATTCCTTTTTATTCATAAACTAACCGGGTTGAAACGAGTAGTTGTTAAGTATATTATAAATCAAGAATATAACCGGGTTAGACACACAGTCCAGCGGTGGACTGTGTGCAAAACAAACTACACGTCGCACGATCGAGTCCCGTCCCAAACACCGGTTCAATGAGATTAAAACGTTTTGCAAAATAAAGGAATTTTCGGTAAATTCGAATAAGTGTATAAATATAATAAGAACTGGATTTCTAACGGGTTAGTCACGTAGCTCAGTTGGTAGAGCTACGTGCGCGTGAACGGAAGGTCACCGGTTCGAATCCCGCACGGCGCAAGTATTACCGCTGACCGAACCGGTCAACGGTCAACGGTCAACGGTCAAACAGTAAAAAAAATATTATTTTTTTTTAAATATTTATTTGTTTAATTTAAATTAAAAATCAATTAAAAATACTTAAAAATAACATTTTTAAGGATAGAAAATAGCCATAAACTCACAAAAATATATCTAAAAATCCCATTAAAATCTTTAATAAAATCCATCCATTTAATATATTTTTCCCATTATTATTTAGGTCAGTGATTCCTCGTTAACTCGCTTCGTCTAAATCGTGCGCATCTCACCAACTCAAATCCAACGCACCCAATGTGAGTGAACCCTTCAAATTCCCCGTTTTAATCACATTTTTGGGGTGTATCATGTGTCTTGTTCATTTACTTATTATAACTAAGTTATTGTGCATATATCATATCATGACATGTGTGTTAGTTGTTGCTGATAAGTAGTTAGTATTGTTTGCAAGTTATTATTTCAGTACATGCAATTGCTGAGGCCGTAGCTCCCCATCCCTCGAGGTTGAGTTTGATCCCCATTTTATTATGCGGTTGATCAGGGCGTGCCCGCACGATCGGCTCCGTTTGATTGAGCCTTGATCGGTCATTTATTTACATTTCAATACATGCAATACGCTCGGCTCCGTTTGATTGAGCCTTGAGCGCACAGTTCAATTTACATTTTCACTTCATGCAATACGATCGGCTCCGTTTGATTGAGCCTTGATCTCACAGTTCATTTATGTTAATTATCATATGATGTTGGTATGTTCATGTATGTTATCGATTGTTAATGTATGTTATAATTGTAACTGATGTTGCCATTGCTTGATTTCATACATATGCTCTTTTATGATTATGCACAATATTTTATTGATAAACTAACCAGAAAATCATTATTAAATGTTTATCTATAAGGTTCACTCGCCAACTTATGTTGACCCAAAAACCTCCCATTTTACACATGATACAGGTGAACCAGCAGCAGCTAGGAACACGTAGGACCTGGATTAGAAGAAATAAAACGAATTAGTATTTGGAACATTATGTTTGGTTATTTTCCTTTGTAATGAATGAATATGTTTGAATGTTTGAGAAATGTAATTTTGACTTCATTTAATTATGAAACATAATAGTAAATGTCATGTGCTTTGGTGATGACCCAAATATACCCCGACTCTTATTTCCGCTGCGGGTCGGGGTGTGACAGATTGGTATCAGAGCCCTGACTATAGGGATATAGGATAGGTTATTAGACCCTTAGAGCCTATACTATAGTCGATTAGAAACTTATAAGAATTTTGTGTGTTATATGCCAAATTTCATGATGTTTATATGTTTATGTTAAAATGTTACATTTGATATTGTTCAAGCATGTTCATAAGTATGTATTATCAAATAATGCCTATCATGAAATCGTATGATCATAATATATCACATCCATGCAAGCACACACCACATCATGATTGATTTTACAACGATTTTCGTGTTTTCAAATCTCATCAAAGTGAGTTCTCATGACGTGCATGTAGTAACTGGAAGGGTACTAGTACAGGTAGTCGGAACGTCCTGTCTAGGCTGGCATTCGTATAAATCCAAAATAAAGGACCAGTTTGCCTACCTGGGGACCAACGATGAGAGTACGAAATACCTATTAGGCCAAAGCATGCTATACCAAACGTCGTGAGAGCTAATCCCACTTTGAGTTGTCATTGTGTCTACACCTGGACACGTTCCGACCAAACATCTCATGAACATATTTCGTGGTTAGCATTCAGGGGATGCGAGTGTTAAATTGCCAATACTAATGTGAATCCTACCAAACCAATAGCCATGGGGGCCCACATGACTATATAGGTGAAGGTATGGGGGACATTTGAGGCCCAACATGAGCGAACCCAAGACATCCTTCGGATGTAGTTGCATTATTGATATTTATGTTATTTTCATTTTTTTTAAAGACATATGACACCTAAAAGATACCATAAACTCACAATCTTCTCATTTTATGATCCTGTAGATGTCGTCTAGATCGCATCGAAGGAGTAGGAAATCGGAAAAGTCTCAGGAACGATTGGCCACTCATATCGCCAACCAAATGGCCACGATATTACCTGACATCGTAGTACAAGTACAACAAGCTCTTGCTGCAAATCCTACTAACCCTCCTCAACAACAGGACCAGATCATCAACGACCCTCCTACCAGCAAATGCACCTACAAACATTTTAAGTCCTGCGATCCCCAAAATTCGAAGGGACTGAGGGAGTCACTGCTCTCCTGCGTTGGTTCGAGGAGATGGAAAACGTTTTCTTAAACTGCGATTGTCCTGAGGATCGCAAAGTTCGTTATGCCACCGGGAGACTACTTGGTGTAGCTCTCACTTGGTGGAATACCGAGAAGGGAAAGAGGGGAACGGAAGATGCGATGGCCTTAACTTGGGAGGAGTTAAGGGAAATCATGACTAGGCGATTCTGTCCTAGGAGTGAGATTAAGAAATTGGAAGATGAATTTCATGCCCTGAAGCAAAAAGATGGTGATCACTCTACTTACAACAAACGGTTCTTGGAGTTGAACCAGTTGGTACCAAACTTATTCACTCCAACCTACCGTCTGATTGAACATTACATTCGAGGACTTCCCTCGAAAATCCAAGATTCGGTTCTCAGCGTTTCACCGGCAACAGAAACTGACCGAAAAACCGAATTCGCAATGGGAAGTTCAAGGAAGAAAAGAAGAAAACCCCTGCTGGGGGGCAAACCTCAAACCACCACACTCCTTCCTCTAAATTTGCTAACAAGAGGAAGCGTAACAACAGGAACTTTGCAGTCACCCACACCAACACCTCTGTTCCTGCTGCACCCATCACTCAAGCCACTCCTCCACCCGCGCCATACAAAAGACCATACACAGGACCACTACCAAAATGTAACCGTTGTCAGTATCACCACTCCCCTGACTATCCTTGCCAGTACTGTACCAGCTGCGGTCGCGCTGGACACATTGTACAACACTGCCGCGCACCTCAACGAACAAACCGCCACCAACCTATAACCCAAACCCACCAACAATTTATGGGTCAAGCCCAACAACAACAACCATTTCCACCCACTCAACATTTAGCCCAAACATACTATCAACCCAACTACCCTATGGGCCAACCTATGCGGGCATGTTTCAATTGTGGAGATCCAAGTCATTTCAGGAACTCATGTCCAAGACTGGTCAATATTATTCATGCTCAGGCCCAAGCCAACCCTGTGAACCAAGCAAACCAAGCTCCTCCACCTGCTAGAGGAAGGGCTTTCAATATTAACGCAAACCAGGCCAGAGCTGACGGCAATGTGGTCAACGGTACGTTTCTTATAAATGGTAGATATGCCTCTATGTTATTTGATACTGGTGCGGATAGAAGTTTCGTGTCATTAGAGTTTGAACCTATCTTAAGTAAAAATCGAGATAAGCTCGCGGAATCCATAACAGTGGAAGTTGCAGATGGAAAACCAGTTTCGTTAGACTCTATTTTACGCAACTGTACGCTCACCCTAAACGACCACGATTTCTCAGTCGATCTTATTCCTATGAAGCTGGGAAGTTTCGACATCATAGTCGGAATGGATTGGCTCAGTCAGCATAATGCGGAAGTTGTATGTCGTGAGAAATTTATTCGTATTCCTCTTTCAAACGGTCAGACTCTTCGAATTATTGGAGAAACCTCGGCGAAAGGACTCAACTTAATGTCTTGCCTTCAAGCTCAGAAATACCTTCGCAAGAATTATGTCGCGTTTTTAGCCCATATCATCAAGAAGGGACAGCAGAAAAGAAACTTGAAGATATTCCTGTTGTAAAAGATTTTCCACAAGTTTTCCCTGACGACATTTCAGGACTTCCTCCAATCAGAGATGTCGAATTTCGTATCGATCTTATACCTGGTGCTACACCAGTGGCAAAGTCTCCATATAGGTTAGCCCCCTCTGAAATGCAAGAGCTAGCCAGTCAATTGCAAGAGTTGACTGACAAGGGATTTATACGCCCCAGCTCATCGCCTTGGGGTGCACCTGTACTTTTCGTAAAGAAGAAGGATGGATCTTTTCGCATGTGCATCGATTACAGAGAGCTCAACAAGTTAACTATCAAAAATCGATATCCTTTACCTCGTATAGATGACCTTCTTGACCAACTACAAGGTGCCAGTTGCTTTTCGAAAATCGACCTTCGATCGGGCTATCATCAGCTTAGGGTGCATGAGGAAGACGTCCCTAAAACTGCTTTTCGAACTCGATATGGTCACTATGAATTCATGGTTATGCCGTTTGGATTAACCAACGCACCAGCTGTTTTCATGGACCTAATGAATAGAGTCTGCAAACCTTACCTTGATCGATTTGTTATTGTGTTCATTGACGATATTCTTATCTATTCAAAATCCAAAGCTGATCATGAGCGTCATCTGCGACTTGTTCTTGCACTTCTAGAAAAGGAAAAGCTTTATGCCAAATTCTCTAAATGTGAATTCTGGTTAAAAGAGGTGCAATTTCTCGGGCATGTAGTCAATGACAAAGGAATACATGTGGACCCATCAAAGATCAAAGCAGTTCAGGAATGGCAAGCTCCACGTACGCCAACTGAAGTAAGGTCTTTTCTTGGACTTGCTGGTTACTATCGTCGATTCATTTCAAACTTCTCTCGCATTGCGGTGCCACTCACGGCTTTAACCCATAAAGGGAAACCATTTATATGGGGACCCAAGCAAGATGAAGCTTTTCAAACTCTCAAGCAAAAACTTTGTGATGCACCAATCCTCACTCTTCCTGAAGGTTGTGATGATTTTGTAGTCTATTGCGACGCGTCAGGACAAGGATTAGGTTGCGTTCTCATGCAAAGAGGAAAAGTCATAGCTTATGCCTCAAGGCAACTCAAGACTCACGAAAAGAATTACACCACTCATGACCTTGAACTCGGAGCCGTTGTATTCGCTCTTAAGATATGGAGACATTATCTTTATGGTACGAAGTGTGAAATATACACTGACCACAAGAGTCTTCAACATATCTTCAATCAGAAAGAGTTAAATATGAGGCAACGAAGATGGGTCGAACTCCTAAATGATTACGACTGTGAAATCAGATACCACCCTGGTAAAGCAAATGTGGTGGCTGATGCACTTAGTCGAAAGGGTTATGCGAATTCCATTCATCTTCTATGTTCGCAAATTATAACCAATATTAAGGATCAAATTCGAGAAGCTCAACACGTTTCAATAACAGAGGAAGATGTACAAAAAGAGATGTCCTGTGGAGCCGAGCTAAAGCTGGAAACTAAATCTGATGGTATTTTGTATTACCTTGATCGTATATGGATTCCTAACCACATCAATCTTCGTGAAACACTCATGCATGAAGCCCATAAGTCGCGATATTCTATACACCCAGGAGCCGATAAGATGTATCAAGACCTACGATACACCTATTGGTGGCCTGGAATGAAGAAAGATATTGCCGTTTTTGTTTCCAAGTGTCTCACTTGTTCTAAAGTAAAGGCTGAACACCAAAGACCCTCAGGACTTCTGGTCCAACCAGAAATACCTGTCTGGAAGTGGGAAAATATAACCATGGATTTCATTACCGGGTTACCTCGCACTTCTAGTGGGTATGACACTATATGGGTGATTATAGACCGACTCACAAAATCAGCTCACTTTATTCCTATTAGAGAAGATTTCAAGAACGAAAAGCTTGCTCGTATTTATATCAGCGAAATCGTCAGCCGTCATGGAGTTCCATTAAGTATTATTTCTGATCGTGATGGTCGTTTCACCTCACGGACATGGCAGGCAGTACAATCCGCTATGGGCACTCGACTAGATCTCAGTACCGCCTATCATCCCCAAACTGATGGACAGTCTGAGCGCACCATTCAAACCCATGAGGACATGCTTAGAGCATGTGTTATAGACTTTAAGGGAAATTGGGACGCCCATCTACCGTTAGTCGAATTTTCGTACAACAACAGTTATCATTCTAGCATCGGCATGGCACCTTTTGAAGCTTTATATGGTCGAAAGTGTCGATCTCCTGTTTGTTGGCACGAAATTGGGGAAGCTCAAATTACTGGTCCGGAATTGATCCAAGAAACAACAGATAAGATTCATCAAATCCGAAACAATCTTCTAGCGGCTCAAAGTCGTCAAAAGAGTTACGCAGATAAACGAGGGAAGCCCTTGGAGTTTAGCGTTGGTGATCATGTGCTTTTAAAAGTGTCACCGTGGAAGGGAGTAGTTCGTTTTGGTCAAAAGGGAAAGCTAGCACCACGTTACGTAGGACCTTTCAAGATACTCGAAAGAGTAGGTCCTGTAGCTTACAAGCTTGACCTACCGGAAGAACTCGACAGAATTCATCCCACATTCCACGTGTCGAACTTGAAGAAGTGCCTCGCTGATGAGAATCTTCATATTCCACTGGAGGATATTCAGATTGATGAATCCATGCATTTTATTGAAAGGCCAGTAGAGATTATGGACTATGGAGAAAAGCGTCTACGTCGAAGTCGCATTCCTATTGTTAGGGTACGCTGGGAGTCGAAACGGGGACCTGAGTTTACTTGGGAACGTGAAGACTCAATGCGTGAAAAATACCCTCATCTTTTCCCTACTACTTCAACTGTTTGAATTTCGGGACGAAATTCCTAAAAGTAGGGGATACTGTAACATTTGTATAAATCGGGTTTCCAAAACCCGCTCCGTTTTGTAATCAAATACCAAGTTATGAAATGACATTAAGTATTTATGAGTATTTTGAGTTTAAACGTTACATAATTAATATATAAACTAAACTATAAAAATTATATTGATAAAAAGTTAAAATAAAATAAATAAAAAATATTTGGAGCTGACCGGACTCGAACCCGGGTCAACTGCCTCCAACGACTTATCTCCCCATCTCCAAACCACTCCGCCACCAATTGTTTTCTGTTAACATTATGAAAGCAATTAAATTTTATACACAAACACGACTTAACGGTTAATGATACCTGAATAACGGAAATCGGTAAACCGAATCGCCAAATCAGTTTTTGTGCGCTTAGTTAACTTATAACCGATGAATATCGGTTTCTAATTAAGTTCTAATTGAATGAACTTAAAGATCTCCTCACTTCCGGTATTTGAAACCGAAGATATACCAAACTCTAATATAATCCAAGTACTGATCATTTGCGCGATTCATAACTATCACAATAACTCTCAATTTCATTTTCGTCAAGATTCTGAACTGTAAGACCCTCTGATTTCGATCGCCGGAGATTTTCTGCAACTCACCGGAAAACCGGGACTTGTATTTTCACGGTAAATTCTTCGACTCTTTTTGTTTAAAACATGTGGTTAGTCAATCTCTAACACAATCCCGTCAACAGAATCAATCTTAGCCAACATTTATCGGAAATCCCACCCTCGCCGGAAAGTTTCTGTAATCGCCGGAATTTCACTGTGAAAGGGTAAGGCATCCTACACTTCATTTAAACCTTGTTTAGATGATTTAGTTCTATAAATAATCGATCCACACTGTTAATTGTTGCAACAGTCGGAGCTCGATTTCTGTATCGACAACACGTTCGCCGGATTTCTGTGTTTATCTTCAAACGGTAAATCCTAGTCTTTAAGCTCTTTCCATTCTTTGCTATTGAATTACTTTTAGTGTTTAAGATCTTTGAAAGTCGCGAAATCAATCTTAACCAGTTGGAATACGCTGACAGTTTATCCGACGAAGAAGATGAACCTATTTCAGAGCATAAGAGTAATTAAAATTCGGTTTATAAACGGGTTAGACACACAGTCCAGCGGTGGACTGTGTGCACATTCTATAATCACGTCCCGAGTTCGATCCTTACTACACACACTCTGCGTAATAAACATTCCTTTTTATTCATAAACTAACCGGGTTGAAACGAGTAGTTGTTAAGTATATTATAAATCAAGAATATAACCGGGTTAGACACACAGTCCAGCGGTGGACTGTGTGCAAAACAAACTACACGTCGCACGATCGAGTCCCGTCCCAAACACGGTTCAATGAGATTAAAACGTTTTGCAAAATAAAGGAATTTTCGGTAAATTCGAATAAGTGTATAAATATAATAAGAACTGGATTTCTAACGGGTTAGTCACGTAGCTCAGTTGGTAGAGCTACGTGCGCGTGAACGGAAGGTCACCGGTTCGAATCCCGCACGGCGCAAGTATTACCGCTGACCGAACCGGTCAACGGTCAACGGTCAACGGTCAAACAGTAAAAAAAATATTATTTTTTTTTAAATATTTATTTGTTTAATTTAAATTAAAAATCAATTAAAAATACTTAAAAATAACATTTTTAAGGATAGAAAATAGCAATAAACTCACAAAAATATATCTAAAAATCCCATTAAAATCTTTAATAAAATCCATCCATTTAATATATTTTTCCCATTATTATTTAGGTCAGTGATTCCTCGTTAACTCGCTTCGTCTAAATCGTGCGCATCTCACCAACTCAAATCCAACGCACCCAATGTGAGTGAACCCTTCAAATTCCCCGTTTTAATCACATTTTTGGGGTGTATCATGTGTCTTGTTCATTTACTTATTATAACTAAGTTATTGTGCATATATCATATCATGACATGTGTGTTAGTTGTTGCTGATAAGTAGTTAGTATTGTTTGCAAGTTATTATTTCAGTACATGCAATTGCTGAGGCCGTAGCTCCCCATCCCTCGAGGTTGAGTTTGATCCCCATTTTATTATGCGGTTGATCAGGGCGTGCCCGCACGATCGGCTCCGTTTGATTGAGCCTTGATCGGTCATTTATTTACATTTCAATACATGCAATACGCTCGGCTCCGTTTGATTGAGCCTTGAGCGCACAGTTCAATTTACATTTTCACTTCATGCAATACGATCGGCTCCGTTTGATTGAGCCTTGATCTCACAGTTCATTTATGTTAATTATCATATGATGTTGGTATGTTCATGTATGTTATCGATTGTTAATGTATGTTATAATTGTAACTGATGTTGCCATTGCTTGATTTCATACATATGCTCTTTTATGATTATGCACAATATTTTATTGATAAACTAACCAGAAAATCATTATTAAATGTTTATCTATAAGGTTCACTCGCCAACTTATGTTGACCCAAAAACCTCCCATTTTACACATGATACAGGTGAACCAGCAGCAGCTAGGAACACGTAGGACCTGGATTAGAAGAAATAAAACGAATTAGTATTTGGAACATTATGTTTGGTTATTTTCCTTTGTAATGAATGAATATGTTTGAATGTTTGAGAAATGTAATTTTGACTTCATTTAATTATGAAACATAATAGTAAATGTCATGTGCTTTGGTGATGACCCAAATATACCCCGACTCTTATTTCCGCTGCGGGTCGGGGTGTGACAGATTGGTATCAGAGCCCTGACTATAGGGATATAGGATAGGTTATTAGACCCTTAGAGCCTATACTATAGTCGATTAGAAACTTATAAGAATTTTGTGTGTTATATGCCAAATTTCATGATGTTTATATGTTTATGTTAAAATGTTACATTTGATATTGTTCAAGCATGTTCATAAGTATGTATTATCAAATAATGCCTATCATGAAATCGTATGATCATAATATATCACATCCATGCAAGCACACACCACATCATGATTGATTTTACAACGATTTTCGTGTTTTCAAATCTCATCAAAGTGAGTTCTCATGACGTGCATGTAGTAACTGGAAGGGTACTAGTACAGGTAGTCGGAACGTCCTGTCTAGGCTGGCATTCGTATAAATCCAAAATAAAGGACCAGTTTGCCTACCTGGGGACCAACGATGAGAGTACGAAATACCTATTAGGCCAAAGCATGCTATACCAAACGTCGTGAGAGCTAATCCCACTTTGAGTTGTCATTGTGTCTACACCTGGACACGTTCCGACCAAACATCTCATGAACATATTTCGTGGTTAGCATTCAGGGGATGCGAGTGTTAAATTGCCAATACTAATGTGAATCCTACCAAACCAATAGCCATGGGGGCCCACATGACTATATAGGTGAAGGTATGGGGGACATTTGAGGCCCAACATGAGCGAACCCAAGACATCCTTCGGATGTAGTTGCATTATTGATATTTATGTTATTTTCATTTTTTTAAAGACATATGACACCTAAAAGATACCATAAACTCACAATCTTCTCATTTTATGATCCTGTAGATGTCGTCTAGATCGCATCGAAGGAGTAGGAAATCGGAAAAGTCTCAGGAACGATTGGCCACTCATATCGCCAACCAAATGGCCACGATATTACCTGACATCGTAGTACAAGTACAACAAGCTCTTGCTGCAAATCCTACTAACCCTCCTCAACAACAGGACCAGATCATCAACGACCCTCCTACCAGCAAATGCACCTACAAACATTTTAAGTCCTGCGATCCCCCAAAATTCGAAGGGACTGAGGGAGTCACTGCTCTCCTGCGTTGGTTCGAGGAGATGGAAAACGTTTTCTTAAACTGCGATTGTCCTGAGGATCGCAAAGTTCGTTATGCCACCGGGAGACTACTTGGTGTAGCTCTCACTTGGTGGAATACCGAGAAGGGAAAGAGGGGAACGGAAGATGCGATGGCCTTAACTTGGGAGGAGTTAAGGGAAATCATGACTAGGCGATTCTGTCCTAGGAGTGAGATTAAGAAATTGGAAGATGAATTTCATGCCCTGAAGCAAAAAGATGGTGATCACTCTACTTACAACAAACGGTTCTTGGAGTTGAACCAGTTGGTACCAAACTTATTCACTCCAACCTACCGTCTGATTGAACATTACATTCGAGGACTTCCCTCGAAAATCCAAGATTCGGTTTCCAGCGTTTCACCGGGCAACAGAACTGACCGAAAACCGAATTCGCAATGGGAAGTTCAAGGAAGAAAAGAAGAAAACCCCTGCTGAGGGCAAACCTCAAACCACCACACTCCTTCCTCTAAATTTGCTAACAAGAGGAAGCGTAACAACAGGAACTTTGCAGTCACCCACACCAACACCTCTGTTCCTGCTGCACCCATCACTCAAGCCACTCCTCCACCCGCGCCATACAAAAGACCATACACAGGACCACTACCAAAATGTAACCGTTGTCAGTATCACCACTCCCCTGACTATCCTTGCCAGTACTGTACCAGCTGCGGTCGCGCTGGACACATTGTACAACACTGCCGCGCACCTCAACGAACAAACCGCCACCAACCTATAACCCAAACCCACCAACAATTTATGGGTCAAGCCCAACAACAACAACCATTTCCACCCACTCAACATTTAGCCCAAACATACTATCAACCCAACTACCCTATGGGCCAACCTATGCGGGCATGTTTCAATTGTGGAGATCCAAGTCATTTCAGGAACTCATGTCCAAGACTGGTCAATATTATTCATGCTCAGGCCCAAGCCAACCCTGTGAACCAAGCAAACCAAGCTCCTCCACCTGCTAGAGGAAGGGCTTTCAATATTAACGCAAACCAGGCCAGAGCTGACGGCAATGTGGTCAACGGTACGTTTCTTATAAATGGTAGATATGCCTCTATGTTATTTGATACTGGTGCGGATAGAAGTTTCGTGTCATTAGAGTTTGAACCTATCTTAAGTAAAAATCGAGATAAGCTCGCGGAATCCATAACAGTGGAAGTTGCAGATGGAAAACCAGTTTCGTTAGACTCTATTTTACGCAACTGTACGCTCACCCTAAACGACCACGATTTCTCAGTCGATCTTATTCCTATGAAGCTGGGAAGTTTCGACATCATAGTCGGAATGGATTGGCTCAGTCAGCATAATGCGGAAGTTGTATGTCGTGAGAAATTTATTCGTATTCCTCTTTCAAACGGTCAGACTCTTCGAATTATTGGAGAAACCTCGGCGAAAGGACTCAACTTAATGTCTTGCCTTCAAGCTCAGAAATACCTTCGCAAGAATTATGTCGCGTTTTTAGCCCATATCATCAAGAAGGGGACAGCAGAAAAGAAACTTGAAGATATTCCTGTTGTAAAAGATTTTCCACAAGTTTTCCCTGACGACATTTCAGGACTTCCTCCAATCAGAGATGTCGAATTTCGTATCGATCTTATACCTGGTGCTACACCAGTGGCAAAGTCTCCATATAGGTTAGCCCCCTCTGAAATGCAAGAGCTAGCCAGTCAATTGCAAGAGTTGACTGACAAGGGATTTATACGCCCCAGCTCATCGCCTTGGGGTGCACCTGTACTTTTCGTAAAGAAGAAGGATGGATCTTTTCGCATGTGCATCGATTACAGAGAGCTCAACAAGTTAACTATCAAAAATCGATATCCTTTACCTCGTATAGATGACCTTCTTGACCAACTACAAGGTGCCAGTTGCTTTTCGAAAATCGACCTTCGATCGGGCTATCATCAGCTTAGGGTGCATGAGGAAGACGTCCCTAAAACTGCTTTTCGAACTCGATATGGTCACTATGAATTCATGGTTATGCCGTTTGGATTAACCAACGCACCAGCTGTTTTCATGGACCTAATGAATAGAGTCTGCAAACCTTACCTTGATCGATTTGTTATTGTGTTCATTGACGATATTCTTATCTATTCAAAATTCAAAGCTGATCATGAGCGTCATCTGTGACTTGTTCTTGCACTTCTAGAAAAGGAAAAGCTTTATGCCAAATTCTCTAAATGTGAATTCTGGTTAAAAGAGGTACAATTTCTCGGGCATGTAGTCAATGACAAAGGAATACATGTGGACCCATCAAAGATCAAAGCAGTTCAGGAATGGCAAGCTCCACGTACGCCAACTGAAGTAAGGTCGTTTCTTGGACTTGCTGGTTACTATCGTCGATTCATTTCAAACTTCTCTCGCATTGCGGTGCCACTCACGGCTTTAACCCATAAAGGGAAACCATTTATATGGGGACCCAAGCAAGATGAAGCTTTTCAAACTCTCAAGCAAAAACTTTGTGATGCACCAATCCTCACTCTTCCTGAAGGTTGTGATGATTTTGTAGTCTATTGCGACGCGTCAGGACAAGGATTAGGTTGCGTTCTCATGCAAAGAGGAAAAGTCATAGCTTATGCCTCAAGGCAACTCAAGACTCACGAAAAGAATTACACCACTCATGACCTTGAACTCGGAGCCGTTGTATTCGCTCTTAAGATATGGAGACATTATCTTTATGGTACGAAGTGTGAAATATACACTGACCACAAGAGTCTTCAACATATCTTCAATCAGAAAGAGTTAAATATGAGGCAACGAAGATGGGTCGAACTCCTAAATGATTACGACTGTGAAATCAGATACCACCCTGGTAAAGCAAATGTGGTGGCTGATGCACTTAGTCGAAAGGGTTATGCGAATTCCATTCATCTTCTATGTTCGCAAATTATAACCAATATTAAGGATCAAATTCGAGAAGCTCAACACGTTTCAATAACAGAGGAAGATGTACAAAAAGAGATGTCCTGTGGAGCCGAGCTAAAGCTGGAAACTAAATCTGATGGTATTTTGTATTACCTTGATCGTATATGGATTCCTAACCACATCAATCTTCGTGAAACACTCATGCATGAAGCCCATAAGTCGCGATATTCTATACACCCAGGAGCCGATAAGATGTATCAAGACCTACGATACACCTATTGGTGGCCTGGAATGAAGAAAGATATTGCCGTTTTTGTTTCCAAGTGTCTCACTTGTTCTAAAGTAAAGGCTGAACACCAAAGACCCTCAGGACTTCTGGTCCAACCAGAAATACCTGTCTGGAAGTGGGAAAATATAACCATGGATTTCATTACCGGGTTACCTCGCACTTCTAGTGGGTATGACACTATATGGGTGATTATAGACCGACTCACAAAATCAGCTCACTTTATTCCTATTAGAGAAGATTTCAAGAACGAAAAGCTTGCTCGTATTTATATCAGCGAAATCGTCAGCCGTCATGGAGTTCCATTAAGTATTATTTCTGATCGTGATGGTCGTTTCACCTCACGGACATGGCAGGCAGTACAATCCGCTATGGGCACTCGACTAGATCTCAGTACCGCCTATCATCCCCAAACTGATGGACAGTCTGAGCGCACCATTCAAACCCTTGAGGACATGCTTAGAGCATGTGTTATAGACTTCAAGGGAAATTGGGACGCCCATCTACCGTTAGTCGAATTTTCGTACAACAACAGTTATCATTCTAGCATCGGCATGGCACCTTTTGAAGCTTTATATGGTCGAAAGTGTCGATCTCCTGTTTGTTGGCACGAAATTGGGGAAGCTCAAATTACTGGTCCGGAATTGATCCAAGAAACAACAGATAAGATTCATCAAATCCGAAACAATCTTCTAGCGGCTCAAAGTCGTCAAAAGAGTTACGCAGATAAACGAGGGAAGCCCTTGGAGTTTAGCGTTGGTGATCATGTGCTTTTAAAAGTGTCACCGTGGAAGGGAGTAGTTCGTTTTGGTCAAAAGGGAAAGCTAGCACCACGTTACGTAGGACCTTTCAAGATACTCGAAAGAGTAGGTCCTGTAGCTTACAAGCTTGACCTACCGGAAGAACTCGACAGAATTCATCCCACATTCCACGTGTCGAACTTGAAGAAGTGCCTCGCTGATGAGAATCTTCATATTCCACTGGAGGATATTCAGATTAATGAATCCATGCATTTTATTGAAAGGCCAGTAGAGATTATGGACTATGGAGAAAAGCGTCTACGTCGAAGTCGCATTCCTATTGTTAGGGTACGCTGGGAGTCGAAACGGGGACCTGAGTTTACTTGGGAACGTGAAGACTCAATGCGTGAAAAATACCCTCATCTTTTCCCTACTACTTCAACTGTTTGAATTTCGGGACGAAATTCCTAAAAGTAGGGGATACTGTAACATTTGTATAAATCGGGTTTCCAAAACCCGCTCCGTTTTGTAATCAAATACCAAGTTATGAAATGACATTAAGTATTTATGAGTATTTTGAGTTTAAACGTTACATAATTAATATATAAACTAAACTATAAAAATTATATTGATAAAAAGTTAAAATAAAATAAATAAAAAATATTTGGAGCTGACCGGACTCGAACCCGGGTCAACTGCCTCCAACGACTTATCTCCCCATCTCCAAACCACTCCGCCACCAATTGTTTTCTGTTAACATTATGAAAGCAATTAAATTTTATACACAAACACGACTTAACGGTTAATGATACTGAATAACGGAAATCGGTAAACCGAATCGCCAAATCAGTTTTTGTGCGCTTAGTTAACTTATAACCGATGAATATCGGTTTCTAATTAAGTTCTAATTGAATGAACTTAAAGATCTCCTCACTTCCGGTATTTGAAACCGAAGATATACCAAACTCTAATATAATCCAAGTACTGATCATTTGCGCGATTCATAACTATCACAATAACTCTCAATTTCATTTTCGTCAAGATTCTGAACTGTAAGACCCTCTGATTTCGATCGCCGGAGATTTTCTGCAACTCACCGGAAAACCGGGACTTGTATTTTCACGGTAAATTCTTCGACTCTTTTTGTTTAAAACATGTGGTTAGTCAATCTCTAACACAATCCCGTCAACAAAATCAATCTTAGCCAACATTTATCGGAAATCCCACCCTCGCCGGAAAGTTTCTGTAATCGCCGGAATTTCACTGTGAAAGGGTAAGGCATCCTACACTTCATTTAAACCTTGTTTAGATGATTTAGTTCTATAAATAATCGATCCACACTGTTAATTGTTGCAACAGTCGGAGCTCGATTTCTGTATCGACAACACGTTCGCCGGATTTCTGTGTTTATCTTCAAACGGTAAATCCTAGTCTTTAAGCTCTTTCCATTCTTTGCTATTGAATTACTTTTAGTGTTTAAGATCTTTGAAAGTCGCGAAATCAATCTTAACCAGTTGGAATACGCTGACAGTTTATCCGACGAAGAAGATGAACCTATTTCAGAGCATAAGAGTAATTAAAATTCGGTTTATAAACGGGTTAGACACACAGTCCAGCGGTGGACTGTGTGCACATTCTATAATCACGTCCCGAGTTCGATCCTTACTACACACACTCTGCGTAATAAACATTCCTTTTTATTCATAAACTAACCGGGTTGAAACGAGTAGTTGTTAAGTATATTATAAATCAAGAATATAACCGGGTTAGACACACAGTCCAGCGGTGGACTGTGTGCAAAACAAACTACACGTCGCACGATCGAGTCCCGTCCCAAACACCGGTTCAATGAGATTAAAACGTTTTGCAAAATAAAGGAATTTTCGGTAAATTCGAATAAGTGTATAAATATAATAAGAACTGGATTTCTAACGGGTTAGTCACGTAGCTCAGTTGGTAGAGCTACGTGCGCGTGAACGGAAGGTCACCGGTTCGAATCCCGCACGGCGCAAGTATTACCGCTGACCGAACCGGTCAACGGTCAACGGTCAACGGTCAAACAGTAAAAAAAAATATTATTTTTTTTTAAATATTTATTTGTTTAATTTAAATTAAAAATCAATTAAAAATACTTAAAAATAACATTTTTAAGGATAGAAAATAGCCATAAACTCACAAAAATATATCTAAAAATCCCATTAAAATCTTTAATAAAATCCATCCATTTAATATATTTTTCCCATTATTATTTAGGTCAGTGATTCCTCGTTAACTCGCTTCGTCTAAATCGTGCGCATCTCACCAACTCAAATCCAACGCACCCAATGTGAGTGAACCCTTCAAATTCCCCGTTTTAATCACATTTTTTGGTGTATCATGTGTCTTGTTCATTTACTTATTATAACTAAGTTATTGTGCATATATCATATCATGACATGTGTGTTAGTTGTTGCTGATAAGTAGTTAGTATTGTTTGCAAGTTATTATTTCAGTACATGCAATTGCTGAGGCCGTAGCTCCCCATCCCTCGAGGTTGAGTTTGATCCCCATTTTATTATGCGGTTGATCAGGGCGTGCCCGCACGATCGGCTCCGTTTGATTGAGCCTTGATCGGTCATTTATTTACATTTCAATACATGCAATACGCTCGGCTCCGTTTGATTGAGCCTTGAGCGCACAGTTCAATTTACATTTTCACTTCATGCAATACGATCGGCTCCGTTTGATTGAGCCTTGATCTCACAGTTCATTTATGTTAATTATCATATGATGTTGGTATGTTCATGTATGTTATCGATTGTTAATGTATGTTATAATTGTAACTGATGTTGCCATTGCTTGATTTCATACATATGCTCTTTTATGATTATGCACAATATTTTATTGATAAACTAACCAGAAAATCATTATTAAATGTTTATCTATAAGGTTCACTCGCCAACTTATGTTGACCCAAAAACCTCCCATTTTACACATGATACAGGTGAACCAGCAGCAGCTAGGAACACGTAGGACCTGGATTAGAAGAAATAAAACGAATTAGTATTTGGAACATTATGTTTGGTTATTTTCCTTTGTAATGAATGAATATGTTTGAATGTTTGAGAAATGTAATTTTGACTTCATTTAATTATGAAACATAATAGTAAATGTCATGTGCTTTGGTGATGACCCAATTATGCCCCGACTCTTATTTCCGCTGCGGGTCGGGGTGTGACATGGAGGTGGTGGCAGAGATGTGGTGGTGGAGGGGGTGGCGGAGATGTGGTCGTGGAGGTGATGCAGAGAAGAGGATAGATGGGTCTGTGTTTTGAAATGGCAGAGAAGAGGAGAGAAGAGGTTTGAAGACATGAGTCCAAATCTGTTTGGAGAAGAGGTCTCGCAGACCTTTTTTAGTGAAAGCTCTTTCAAAAACCAAACACGCTTCAGACCCAAAGATCTACGTGTGTTTGCGCGACGCAGACATAAGTGGCCAGAAGAGCTTTTCTTCAAAAAAACAAACACCACCTTAGCCTTCTTAGGAATTTAAACCTTTATAGACAAATCCTTACACACACACATATATATAGGTTTAGTATTGGTATGAAACCTAAGTTAGGGAGAAAGCTCTCCTATTTAATATTTTTTTGGAAAAAAATAACACATATAATATACATGTTTGAAGGGGTTTGTACCAAAAAAAAAAATACGCATAGCCATTTAAAAAAAAACACGTTTTCGGGTAACAGTGCCTAACTTTTCTGTTACATAAGTTACACATATTTTTTTATTTAGATGGCACAAAGTTTTTTTGAAAATTATTTGTGTGCAAAACCTTATAAACATGTATATTACATGTGTTAATTTTTTTTAAAAAATTGTTATATAGGAGTTCACAGAGATTTTTCATTAATTATGGGTTTATTGTATATCCCAGCTTTTATATATATATATAATATATTATATATATATATATATATATATATATATATATATATATATATATATCCTTTTGATTTTTATAGTGTTTTACTTTGATTTCCAACTTTTTCTTATTGTTTATTTATGATTTATTTTTTGGAATCGTGGTATGCGTAAAATTATACATATTTTTTATATCATTCAAAACCTAATTTTTAATAGTTTTCTGTAAAATATAAATGAAATAGGTTTAATTAGTGTCTTCTTAATCTTTAGAAGAATCTGGACCATGAACGAACAGACGAAGCAAAATAGACATAATAATAATGAAGTTCTATCAAGGAAGTTGGCCCCCGTGCCTCATCCCAGAAACTACAAAAGCTCGTGGGGGCCACAAGAGCTAACCACACCCGTGTTCGTCTTTGTACCAAGATCCGCTAAGATCTTGTACTTATCATGGGCCAAGCTTGGTGGGCACGAGCCATGGCCACTCACCAGCATCGGTCTATAGATTGAAAGCTTCCTCTTCCATTTTTCTTGCTCAATTATTTCCTCTCTCCCTATATTATTTTGTAATTCTACATTCTTTCTAGATTGGTTTTGTAATCATTGTAAGATCAAATGTAATATATTTTCAATCTAGTGATAATTTATAAAAATCAAGCAAGTATGTTAATGTCTATCATTAAAGCCATGAGTGGCAAGGCTCTTTTGGACACTTGGGGGGGGGGGGGGGGGGGGGGGGTTGATGTGTAGTTAACTAAACAGATTATGGATAACCTTAAGGCATGTGTGGGTGAAGATAACTTTAAGTACTAATTACCGTATTGACACTGAATTTTCTAAACTCCTAAAACCAAAAATTAACCTTATGTTTGTTCAATCATTTATTCATGTTTTCTATGTCTATGTACCAATAACATGTTAATTGCTTGAAAGAGGGTTAAAGTTTATGGTCGGCCTTAAGGTTTGGAAATTATTGCCTTCAGGTATTGGGAAAATCTAAGCGTTAAGTACTTGGTCTTTTTCATCTCCACTACTCTTGAAGATATAGTATCAAATCAAGAGGTGCATAAGGATTGGTGGACAAGATCTCTTTGACTAGTTCTTACTTAATACCAAACCCCAACAATGGATGGTCGCCCTGCTGCTTCTTTTCAATGTTGTCGGTTTGATTTCGACATTGCGGATAATCGTCGTCTTACTAATTTCCAATATTGTTAAGATGTCACAATGCCCACAAAATGGGTTCCTACGACTTTATTGCATTAACGTACATAATTTTTACTGTTCTTCAAAGAATGACTTTAGATGGTTGTCTCATATAGTACTCGGAAACAACTTACCAAAAGGCTTATGGTATTTTTGTATAGTAAACTTTTGGGAGCCTATAATTGATTTGTTAACGGTAACATGAAGGGAGAGTTAAAGGCTAAGGGATCCTTTCTGAAACGGAATTCAAAACCATCTATCCTTTATTTATTTTTTATAAATACAACAAAACCAACTCTTTTGATGGTTTGAGTAGATGTTAATAACATTTTTCTACTAAAAACTCTTGTATCTTGACCTAGATATTTTACCATCACTATATTACATCAACGATGGGCGCACTTGCCACATGAAAGGGGAGTTAAAAGCTAAGGGATCCTTTGTTAAATGGAATTTAAAACCATCTATCTTTTATATATTTTTTATAAATACAACAAAACAACTCTTTTTATGGTTTGAGTAAATGTTAATAACATTTTGGTACCAAAATCTCTTGTATTATTGACCTTGATATTTTAACAATCATTATATTACGCCAACGATGGTGCACTGCCATCATGTTGTTTTGAGTGATCATATTTTATCGTTTTTACTAATTTAAGACTAGATTTCGTGCAAAATCCGGATAAAATTGATTAATATTTATATACACTCAACGTCACATCAGAGAGACGGGTTTGAGACGTGTATTAGTACCCCGTGTCAGCTAAATAAACACTGGGTATCGGGCATACCAGTGAGTATCAGAAGTATACACGTTAGTTTCAAAATATATGTTTGGATTTTGACATACAATTTTTTCTTACCATTCTAATATTTATACAAATATATGTTCTTCGAAACTCTAATAATTAAAACATGATTGATTACATATATATCATTAAGAGTAAAAGTTAAAAGTTTGAAATGTCTAAAATTGTTTAACTTGAGATAAAATAAAGAATAATATGCTAAAATAGTTCATGAGGTTTGGCATTTTGTCAGTTTCATCGAAAACAATTTTTTTGTAATATATTTCCTTTACTTATGGAATTTCTCGCAATTTTTATCCAAACATTTACTTTGTTTTATTTTTTTATCAGACATTTGGATTTGGATGAAAATGACAAAAAATCTCAAATCTCAAAGATGGTTTTGATATAAAAAAAAAGTTAGACGTTAATATGAAAATGACCAAAAAACATCAAAAGTGAAGAGCAATATGGAACAAAAAAGTTGCTTTGGATGAAACTGGCAAAAATGCCCAAATCTCAGGGACAATTTTGATAATTTACTCCAAAATAAATCTTTAAAAAAAAGTTAATGTTTCAAATGATAAGAAATATAATTAATATATTACCTATAACAACAATCACCATGGTAGGGAATAGTGTTTCACTGCCATTAGTTGAAATAGAAGGCCAGCTGCTACGCTAGTATCTCCCCATTGGTCAAGTTAAATTACATTTTTTTTCCTTTTAAATTTACACTTTTACCATTGTTATTTTTCTTTCCAACCAAATTACGATTTTACCCTTACTTCAAATTTATAGTTTTGTCATCCTTTTTTATGTTCCCATGTGAAATTACGATTTTGACCCGGTGTAACAACAGTCATGCCATCGTTTTAGTTTTTTTATAAGATTATGGTAATGTTTTATTTTAATTGCTTGAATCGGTGTAATTTTTATTCCTGTCAGTCGGCTGTCTAGCACACGCTCATTTGTCATGAAAAATTACAATTTTGTCCACAGTTTAAAATTATAGTGTTTCCATCAGTTAAGTTTTTTTAGCAAAACTATGTTAGTATTTTATTTTAATTAGTTGACTCGATGTAACTGTTTTTAAGTCGTGTTATGAGTACCATGTACACGTAACCAAAGCACAAACCTACATGTTATGAGAGACAAATATTCGGTTTAGTGCCCCGTAACGCGAGTGAGGTAAAAACTAGTTCAAATACATATTACAAAAGGAAAAAAAATCATTTTATACAATATAAACCTATTAAAATAAACCATTAATAGAGTATGGTTTGTAATAACAACTAGTAATATGACCCGTATGGTTTGTAATAACAACTAGTAATATGACCCGTGAGCGATGCGCCGCGGGCCGTTGCAAATATCAAATAGATTATCCAAACGTTATGTCATGTGTTAACCCTATGAAAACATATGTTTCAATATACTCGATTCAACCCCGTGTAACCTATACAAGTATTGGGGTTGAATTAAAACGTAATGTAAATCAAATTTATGTCGTACAATTATAATGTAACGTACCGTACCAAAGAAACATAAAGCGTGAATAGAAAGGAAAAATGAAAAAACATTCATATTAAGGGTAATCATAAGTGTTTCGTAAAGTGAAAGGACCAAAGTTGGGAGGAGTGAACGTCAACAAATTTGGTCTTTAGTTAATAATAATAATAATAATAATAATAATAATAATAATAATAATAATAATAATAATAATGATAATAATAATAATAATATATAATTGTAATTTTACTTGTCTTGCGTCGCAAGAGGTTGAAACATAGAGTAACTCGAGTATATACCGTCGAATGCTAATGTATTATATTTAACCTCGCTTGGGCCGCAACAAAATTTACGTCAAAACGTACCCTAACTGTAAACATACATAAAATAAACACGGAAACGTATTATATTTGAGTTGTCTTGTTTCCAAAAAAAAGGTTTACATCTAACGTAAACCAACTCGAATTTATACGAACACGTACATAAAAAATATCATTTTTTTAGTAAAGAACAAAAGGGGTAATCTTGAAACTTAGAAACTAAAAACGTTTACGTCTAAATGTAAACCAACTCGAATTAATACCGACACCTAAATAAAAAGATAATTTTTTTAAAGTAAATGAACGAAAGTGGTAAACTTGAAACCTTGAAACTCAAAGATGTTAGCGACAAATTAGTTCTTTCAAAACAAAATTAGTGAACAAAAGTTATTGAAGAAAATAATATGCTAAAAACGTATATTATATATGGTATAAGGGTAAAGTTGGAATATTAGAAATCTAAGGAATTAATTTACAAAACTCGTAAAATAAAATAGCAGTTTATGGATTAAAAGTATTATTTTCTAAAACTTTGAGGTTATTAAAGTAAGGGGCTTACATTGCAACTTTAGAAAACTTTAAGGGAAGAGGAGGCAAAGCCGGTGAAACCCCACCGACTTTGCCTTTTAAGATAGTTATTTAATAAGAAAATTCCGGGCATATGTATCGGGTATGTGGTGCGAGAAAATGACTATATGTTTTCGTGTAATCGATCAGGTATCACCTAATCCTAATCTGGTACCTGTAAAAAAATTTACAAGTCTAATACATGGTCCATACTTTGATATTGTCCCGAGTTGGTTTCAGGTTTGGGTTCAATCATCATCCCTATTTATAGTAGTATTTTACTTTGATTTCCAGTAGAGAACTGCAATTTCCATCCATTTTTTACTTCAATTTCTAGGAACAATTTCTGATTTTCTAGTTCTTTTCTGCGATCCTTCCAAACAATTCAGCGTCATCCATTATAGAGAATATCATACTAGAGAATAAAAACAACTATGCATATCCATAATCCATACAAGACAATGAGACAAACAATTGGTCATCCTCCTGCCACTAAAATTTGAAAGTTCTGTTTCTGTATTCTATCGAAAGAAAAGTTCTGTGTCACACAGACCATTATTCATTTTGGTATTTTAATATTTTCATTTCCTTGGGTCTACTTAACTGGTGTTCAACATAGAAAACATGCGAGTGCAATTTACTATGCTATAAGAAATGAAAAATAGGACCATTTGGTGCTGCATTAAAGAGTAAAAACAAACCAACAATCAAGATGAACGGAAATTTACATAACGGTAAGCAAAATACATATAGGCAAATCAATTTTTACTGTACGCAAGATATATATAAGTGTATTGATGAAGTAATATAAATGGGAACTAATACAAGGATGAATTAAGTTTTTTATATTGTACCTAATTCCTCAACCTATTATCATACTACATTGGGAATTATATAAATATAGCTACAAGCCTACTTGATAGAGGCATATGCCTCTTAGAGATGAGGTTCCAAGTTCAAACCTCGGCAAAAGCTACAAGCTCACTTGGTAGAGACACATGCCACTTAGAGATGACGTCTCAGGTTAAAATCTGCGCAAAGACGATTTAAAAAATAGTGGAGTAGAGTAAGCCTTGTCATTCAAAAAAATACGTATAGCTAGAAGCATATGGAACGTCAAAAGGTATTTACAATGTAATACACGTAATATGGAATGTGAAAACCAAAGGTTCATTAATATCCTTGCGCATGCCCATTGTAGAGGTGCAAAAATCGGGTTAGGGTTTCAACCCGAACCGGTTGAAACCGGGTTGGGGTTAGGATGAAAATATTCAAACCGGGTTGGCACTCAAACCGGGTTAGGAGACAAGAGAATCGAACCCTATGAAACCGATTCGGGTTGTGTTGGGACCGGGTTGTGTTCTCAAACCGGGTTCAACCCTATTGCCCAAACCTGTTAATATAAAATTCTTAAAAGTAAATAATATACATAAATTACTTAAAATTTTATTCTTTATTTGTTTTTTTATAAGTAAACTAAAACATAATTCATGAAAAAATAGGACACGAAAACAACTTTTTCTACATTTTTCTTAAGTCTTCGGTAGGTTCAGTAATGGAATAATCCATATTGACAAATGGATACACGCTTTCGATTCCGTTGCTTTTTGGGACCGTTTTTTTTTTTTTTGCGTTTTTGAGAATTGTGATTTAACCAACACCATAAATATATATGTATTATAATAACATTTTGGATGAAAAATGTCCAAGAAATCAACATCAAATGTACTCTAATCGTCACAAAGCCATTAAATAGCCATTGGGTAATAGTTAGTTCCATTTATATGGACCCGTGATATCGGGTTCAAACCTGGTTCTCAAACCGGGTTGAGTGATCGGGTTGTCAATTGTCGGTTTGAAACCGGTTTGACTGTGAAATACTCAAACCGAGTCCTACCCTACGGGTTGAAACGGGTCCAAACCGGGTTGGCTATAAATCAAGTTCAAACCGGGTTCGGGTAGGGTTAGGTTGTCGGGTTCGGTTTCTAACCCGGTTTAGGGTTGCACCTCTAGCCCATTGTGAAATTAGCTCGAAACAAAGAATGTCAAAGCTAGCGAAATACACGCTTTTAATCAGAAGATAGACAATTTGTATAGCAGTAGGAGTATATTAAGCTCAATGTCTGTGACAGCATAATATTACGGTGAAACATAATTCAATCTCAAGATCTTTCCTAGACTAAGTAAACACCATATTGGCTAAAAAAGTAGCGCCAATCAGCGGACCTACAAAAGATATGTTGAACTTTGAGAATAAAGCCAGCAGGGCCGTCCCTGAGAATGGTACAAAAAAAAAAGAATTTGAGTCTCGTGCGAGACAAAAAAAACCGGGCTCCCTCTCTATAATATATCCAAAAACCATAATACGACAAAAAATGATTAGTTGTTTCAAACAACATAATAGTAGTGTGGCAAAATGAACAAACTAACTTACTTCAGCAAATCGTGAGGCTCTTCTAGCGTTTTTAGAAGCAAAACTTTAGATCTTGTTTTTATATTTCATACCTTATAATATTTCGTTTTCAAGAGATAACATCGCATGTCCATTAAATCTTTCTTGGGACATTGTCGATCGCAAATAAAACCTCAACAACTTTAAATTTTAAGAAGCTTCATTCTGAAGATGCCACCGTTACCGAAAGTGTCACTTGATATGCAATTTGTAGCATTAGAAAAATGACCAAGCCGCATGATACTGTTTAAAGCATAATAAAGGCTAACAATGTGATGTGGTAAGAATATCTCAATCAACTTAAACTCCAAATAAAGTTCATTAGCATCAACGTCCGATTCTTCTTTATATTTCAATGCAACTTGAAGACGATAACAACAACACTTAAGATCTTTTTCATCAAGTGTCTTCAACTTATTTGTAAACAAACACCCAAATATTTTTTTTAGTTGGTGGTATTGATCGTAACTCGTTTCAAGAGAAGAAATAACTTGATCAACAATACGTAAAAAGTAATTTACTTTAAAATCCTCCTCCGGTGAAAATATAACTTCTTCTACACTTGAAGTCTCATCGAATTGTTTTTTTGTATGTATCACCTTTTTTTATACATAATATACAATAGCTTTCAAACACTTGTTAGGCCCCTTGGAGTTTTGGGCCTTGGGTTGTCGCCCGACTTGGCCGACCTAATCCCCCCTCCCCGCGTGGAAGACATAATCCAACGAATCTCATTTGTTGTATGAGCAATCAAGTGATACTCTGCCATGATGCTTGATCTCGCAAAGGTATGTTATTTTTTGGAACTTTGTCTAAAGAGGTTGGATGCAAGAAAAAACAATATCTAGTGGTAGATCGATAATCAGTTAAGAGAACCCTTAAGATACCATAGAATAGACTTGATTGCGATCTAGTGACAGGCAATAAGTGAGCTAATGTATTTAGAAACCTTACTAACAACATATCTAATCTCTAGACGAGTCAAGACAAGGTACTAAAGAGCACCAACAATGTTGTAGTATGGTGAAGAATCATCCATACACAGATATACCATGATAACTAACATCTATGAGCCACAGGAGTAGACAAAAGTCGACACTGACTAAGGCCATGCATTGTAAATTAGCAAGAAAATAATGGTATTGTAAAAGATGAAGAACGACATTGGCAAGTGTGTCCCGAATTCTTGAAAAGCTCAGAATACATACCCATGTCCTCAATCTCAAAGTAAGATTGGTAAACACCTAATCAACTCTGACACATATCGAAGAGCTTTGATGATAATGATATCACTAACGTAAAAAAGGATGTAGCAAATCACAGAGTTCCAACAATAGAAACACAAAGAGCCTTATAGAGCAAACACACATGATGTTGGCTAGTGCAATAAACAAAGTACGACGTTGTGCTATATAAATGGTGACAGATAAGTCAGCATGAGGAAAGATATTGTTAGATAAGTCGGCATGAGAAAAGATATTGCTGACATCCACTTGTCTAATATCTCAACCACAAGAAAAACAACGAATAGAACCAACCTCCTAAAGGTTGGTTAGTCAACTAGGCTGTAAGCGCATTACACCCAACATTATTAGCCTAGTAAATAACATGCACAAATGCCCAAGTGTAGTTGGAGTGTAAAGCCACATTTTTATTACTCATGGAAACCCACCATATCATCTAGTTATGTGCTTGAAGAAATGTATGAGGTTCGGTGTTAGGAGTGGAAGAGACATGAAGAAGAAGATAATTAGGGAAGTATACAAGCCGACATGTGTGATCATGGGAACGAGTGACCATGGGATAAGAATATTTGAGGGAGGTGGTGGGGTAGGTGGTTCGTTAGAGGTCAGGTGTAGTGGGTGTAGTGTTGAGGTAGGAGGTGAGAACGAAGTTGTAGATTTGGGGAATAGAAGGTTGAATAACCAAGAATTAGGGTATGATAATAGTGAGAGGTTTAGAAAGAGAGTTTAATGAGAGCATCGAAAGGATAGGATCATGAAAGACTACATTATAAGAAACTAGGTGGAAAAAATGTGAGGATTATGTTATAGATATCCTCGATTTTGGAGCATACCCAAGAAAAATATAAGGAATGTACTTAGGGTAAAAGTTTATCTCTACAGGTATCCCGAAAGAATGGATGGGAAAGACATCCAAAGGTGTGTAAGAGGGTTTAACCAGGCCTATATTGAAATAAGATCTCATAGGTAAGAGAGTTGGTTAAGAGTTGAGGGTTATGAGGTAATAAAGAAAGTTGTTATGGCGTATGCGTCATCCCAAAATATTTAAGTAGATACGCATGAAAAAGTAAACCTTAAACAATCTCGAACACATGATGGTTTTTTTTTGCTCAACTACCCCATCTTATTGGAGTGTGTTTGGTGGAGTGTTATATGTAATGCCCACATTAGAAAGAAACCAACCCAACAAACCTCATGTGAGCTCAGGATAACCATCACACTATAATTGTTTGATGGTTTAAGAGAAAAGGTTTCCATTTAAAATGTTTGGTATAGCAAAAATAATATGGTCCGGAAAAATGAGATAACAAATAACAAGAGTAACAAGTATTGACAAACATGTATTACAATTAATGATATGTTGAGGTATAGTGATACAAGGAAAAAGTGGTGAATATGACAATCGAGAAAACTTGAAAGTACTATGTCATGACAATGACTATGCAAAGGTTTACGAGTAAAGGGGAGAAATGAATGACACTGAGAAAAAGATTTAGGCGGATGACCGAATTGAGAATGACACCACGATATGATGTTTATGCAATAATATATAGTGAATAAAGCTTATGTAGTCTAGGTGATATGCGATGAAGAATGTGTCCTCTCATAAAGCAGTTAGACAAGCCATAGTTTGAGAATGGAATATGAGGAAGATCAAGTATTAATAAGGTTTGGAAGAAAAGATTTTAGTATGACCGGGAACTACAAGAACATATTAAGTGTAAGAGTATCGTGAGATAACAAAAGCACAAGATGGCTAATATGACAAATTATAAATGAAACACAATTGTCTACAATGATTTTTTCATGCTAAGGTCGGGTGTCACATCATAAAGCATAGCAATATTTGATGGTGTGTAAGTTGTAGCAACGGAGTCAGGAATTGATGTGTTGGTCATGCTATATGTATCCTATAAAGATGAAATGGGCTAAGTTGTTGATTAAAAATATAAACGATCTGGTTATTAGGGTACTCTGAATAGGCTCGGCAACATGCCTCTGCAAGCAGGGACGCATTGCGGTAAGCTAACATGCACCAACCCATGTGATTCGACAAACAAGGTTCGGCAATGGTTGTGCAGAATGTTTGGTGTTATTTGCTGAGCATGACAAGGAGATTGAACTGTCGGGGTGGGTCCCCCCAAAAGTAGCCACTTGGTTTAAAAAAAATCAACTCCGTTATTTAAAAGTGGTTCGAGTGGGCGAACTGATTCCACACGTGAAACAAACCCTCCATAATTTTTGGAACAATTCGGTAAACTCATGTAATGAAAAAAACTACAATATATGCAACAACCTACACAACAACAATAATTTGCACAATAATTCCCCCCGCAAACTCCAAATAAACCTACACATGAAAGCTTATGTGATGGAGCAATCGTACATACCGTAGAATGTTTAACCCAAGGGAGCTACACAATGATGACTCGGATGAAATCACATTAGAGACACAAGAGGACGCAGAAGTGGGAACCGAGAAGATGAATATGAATCGGTGAATATATCGCGAAAAGGTACTAACTTAAATTTGTATGATATAATGTGTTTAGTTTTTTTTCTTTTCTTTTTGTTATTTATTTGATAGTTAATTTATTTGTTTAGATTAGTATTTTTATTTTTATTTTTATGGTATAGTATATTTATAAAATATTAATTTGCAAGATGTTTATAAATAGTGTATCTATACATCATACTTGACAAGTGTTATGTTGGAAATTAGTAAATGGATATCTAGTTAATTTATAATTAAGTGAAATTATAATTACTAGGTAAACTCTTCATATGGTAAAACTCTTAAGTAGAGTTTTAATGATGACATTTGATGAGTTTTAATAGAGTTTAAGTCTATGATTATGGTGACTCTTAACTCTTCTTATGGTGAAACTCTTGATGACATTTGATGAGTTTTTATTAGAGTTTAAGTACATAACTATTGAGACTCTTAACTCTATAAAAGACTCTTGGATATTTAGAACATGGTGTCTCATATGAAAAGTACACTAGAGAAATACAAGAGAAACCATACAAGAAAAAATCATGAGTACATGGAGAGTTTTTAGGAAAGATGAAACACTTGAAAACCCATGTGTTGGGTACTTAGAGAGATATGTTTTCTCTATACGATTTCATCGCCTTCGTATCATAATTTTCCACAAGTTCTAACACTATAATTCTATCTGGTGTAACCTTGGGCGTGTGGCCATCTCCGACAGTACATACTGCTTCGGCTATTGTACCCTGGGAAACAGTCGCGTCATCCTTAGTAGAGGCACGGAATCTTTTTTAAGGGAAGCATGTTGAACACGTGCCTCAACCAAAACCGTCAACAATTTTTGTTTATTTTGTAGCAGAGTTTCGAACAAGAAGGTGCGGTTGAAGTTTTCCAAAGACGTCGACTTAAATCAAGATTGGTACAATATATTTGTATTTCATTTATTTTCATATAGTTTTGTAACCGGATTGTACTATCATATTTCATATGAATAACGAGAGTCTCGTTATTATATATTTCGCAATATAATTTTAAAAAAAAGGTGAACCTAGTTCCAAAAACTTAAAACAGATTCCGTGAGATTGTTGCTACAATCTTAAACTTTATAAGTATTTTAGGTTCACAAAGGATTTATTATAAAAAAATATTTTTAGAGATTATGATCTTATAAATATTTTCTTTGTGAAATATGTATGTAGTACAACTTGGTGTGTTTGGATTTATTGAGATTGTGGTACAACCTTAAATCCTATATCGTGGTACAAAACGAATAGTTTTGGTTGAATCGTTTGGTTTTGAAACGATTTTGTAATCGTTAATTTTTCTAACCTTGTGTTAGAATGGGTTTATTGTGTAAACCGTACGTTTTTTGTAAACGTTAAATTTCTCTAACTTGTGTGTTAGACCGGAATTATGGGTGTAAACTACACGTTTTTTTGTAAACGTTAAATTCTCTTGAGTAGAATTTCCATGTCTTTAAAGAAGAGTTTTATGTTACTTGATTGGAGTTTTATGTCTCCATTTAAGTCTCTATTTAAAGTAGACTATTCATCCACCCATGGATTGATATGAACAACTAAGACTTATAATGATTTTTGTAATCATTTGTCTTCTAACATGTGTGTTAGAAACGTTCATGGAAAGTGTTAGTTTGGAAGCAATTTTTTAATTGTTTATTTCTAACGTGTGTATTGGAAATGACTTATTTATTTGAACCATATATGTGTTTATAGCAAGTCGAATTAACATTTTGTGGAAATGTTAATATTTCTAACGTGCGCGTTAGAACTTCGTTCATTTTAACATGATTGTTAAAAATGGTTAAAATACAAATACTTTGAAATGTTTTATGTAAACATTTTATATAAGTATTTTGTTGTAGCATTGATTTCAATGAATATAAACACTTATAATGCTTTGTATGGTTTACAAATAAAAGGTCATACATTGAAGTTGATGTTTGATTGGCTTCAAGAACTAAATCACCATAAAGTGATGGTGTGGTATTTATATGAATTTAATGAAATTAAAATCATTACTAGACTCTTCCATATGGAAGATAAACTCTTAAGTAGAGTTTTATGTCAATTTACTAGTTTTTATTAGAGTTTATGTCTCTAATAAAATCTCTAATTGAGTATGGAAGATAAACTCTTAAGTAGAGTTTTATGTCAATTTATTAATTTTTATTAGAGTTTATGTCTCTAATAAAATCTCTAATTGAGTATGGAAGATAAACTCTTAAGTAGAGTTTTATGTCAATTTATTAGTTTTTATTAGAGTTTATGTCTCTAATAAAATCTCTAATTGAGTATGGAAGATAAACTCTTAAGTAGAGTTTTATGTCAATTTATTAGTTTTTATTAGAGTTTATGTCTCCAATAAAATCTCAAATTGAGAATGGAAGATAAACTCTTAAGTAAAGTTTTATGTCAATTTATTAGTTTTTATAAGAGTTTATGTCTCTAATAAAATCTCTAATTGAGTGAGACTTTTCTCCACCCTATGTCTCTTGTATTAAAAGTCGGCTATGTGCCTAACTTGATGAGATTGGAATACTACAAGAGTAAGAATATAAGAATTAAATCACCATAAAGTGATGGTGTAGTTGTGTGGGATTTATCACCAACTTTAATTTGTGATTTGTAAATCCAAATGGTCATGTATGTATATATATATATATATATAATGACTTAAATTTTCTAACACGTGTGTTAGAAAACGTGTATCACAAATACAATGTTAGAGATTGTACATTGTATAAGCCATAATGAATGGAAATGTTTTATGTAAACATTTCATTGCCTATCTGTACATTAAAAATGAAGAGAAATGGTTTATTTTATAAACTCATCCTTGTAAAACGTTTTATGTAAACGGTTCGTTCTCGTGGATATTATTTGGTGGAAAACAACTTGGTGTTGTTGTGAACAAATTTAATTGTTCAAGTTTACTACTTAAATGTAGCCTTTGTAACAACTTGGTGTTGTTTTGAGCAAACTTGTCCAAGTTCAAAGTTTCAAGATGAAACGGGGAACTTGTACTTACAAGTGCATGGAGTCTTATTGAGGGAGTACCTCAAGACATACCCTGGGCCGATATCGTTGAGAAGATTTCAATCAGATTATAAAGTGTTAAAGATATAAGCACTTTATATTTGATGTCTCCATTTCGTCTATGTTTCCGTTTAAATTTCAAAAGTGTTTGGCACTTATGATTTAGTTTCTAGTGTAATTATTGTTTTGTGTTCAATATCTTCGGATAACACATGCAATGTTTTACAAATAAATAAATCACTAATGTTTTGTGACTTATAAATTATTTTGTGGAAAATAATTATAACGTCAAAACGGATAGTACATGAAAATATTTGGACATGAACAACTTGAGAGTTGTTGCATTGACTAAAAGTCAAAGACGAGACATCAGATGTGTAACCACGTCATGAGTGAGTGATGAGTGTATTGAGATGAAATACACAAACGAGATTCATGTTGAAGTACTTTGTTAGAAGTCATTGGAAAATTCACAAGTGTGAATTCTAACATATGAATGAAAAGTACTATATGTTATTGTATACCTTTGATAAATGTTGCGAGATTTGTTCCAAGTGATCTCTACGGAGATACGTACACCACTTGATTATTGTTAGAACTATATGGAGATTGTTTGGGAGAGCATCCTAAATATGCATATCTCCTAATGAATAACAATAGATGTGTACAAATAACTTATGGAAAAATTATGAATGCCATGTTGTTGAGTGTCGATCTAGTTGACTCTATCTCACACATAATAGTGATTGTAGATGAGGAACATTCATCTTGTCGGTGATGAATGTGTTCGCCAAGTGACTTGGATTAAGGCTTATGTTTAAGTCTTTATGAGTCAATGGTAAAATGTTGGAGATCAAAGGTAAACAAGTTATGTTCCTTAATTGAATGATAAATTTTAGCTATGTGCTATATACAATAATTTGTGAGACTTTCCTAAATATTGTTGTTTTAGGATTATGAATAAGTCTCATTATTTTGTCTTAACAAGGGATGAATGTTGCAAAGTGATACAATGATATCCTTGGGGCTGTGAAGAATCAAAATGATGCATCTTCTGTTCACATGCTAAAGTATTGTAGTCTAAAGCATGCTAGACTAGTACTTGGTTAATTATGGGTCTTGATAGAGACTAATTAACTCTAAACATTCAAATGTGTATGAACACAATAATAATTTGTGTATAGACAAAGTTGAGGACGGATTTTCATTCATTATAAGGAAAAGACATGTAACTTTTGAAAAGTTTGTTCGAAAAGCTGATGAGGAGAATTCATTGTCTAGGCTTATTCAAGATGTTAAATTAGAATGATTCTAATTTGGTGACAAACTTATGACAATGGCATGTGTTGCTTTGGTTAGCTTGGAAGCATATGTAAGCTAATGCAATATGAGTTGAATTCACCGATACAATGAGGTTGATCTTGTTCAAATCATATGTGTATAAATATCGTCATAAGTGGAGTTACGGAAATATTGATCAAAAGGCAAGAAATGTGGGGGAGGATCCATTTGGAAACAACCCTCTAAGGGTATGTAGAAATGGTTTTCAGTATCCCATCTGGATGATATCCTATAACGCTTAAATGTGGGGGTGTCTTGCATTTGTATCATAAAAGTTTGGCAATAAGGATTTTGTAATCCAGTTTATCATTGTAAACAAGCGACTAACTTGAGGACACAAATGTCGTAGTGCATAATGGAGATTAATTTGCCTTAAATTATACGCGTATCTTACAAAGACGTATATTATAACCAGATTCAGATGGCCACTAAGGTTATAGTCTTAGAAGTTGACAATAGGCAAAATTAACTTACGAGTTAAGAACACATCATGACAACTAATCTCAAATATCCAAAGTTATTTGTTAATGTTATGGATCTAACAACCTGAGGGGTTATTAGAGATCAAGTTGTGGAATGAGACTGAAGCCCATGGAAAAAGGGTATGTGAAGGACACCTAACTTAGTTGACTGGAGATCCCAAGATCTAAGTTCAATAGCACAACTAACTCATATGCCTAAGGGTAGTCATTGTGTGGGCATAAATGATATGCATAAGCTAGTATATATGGTTATACATACCCCCAAAGTATAAAAGGGTGTTTAAATACGTCCTAGTCTATTCCTATGATATTCGGTGACAAAGAGTAAGGCTTAGCATAATATGTGGTAAATGATTTTGATAAATCACGATAACACAATGCTTTTAATGATCTAAGGAGAATCACCTATGTTAGAAAGAAGTGTGGTCGCTTCGAATGGAATTGAGGGCACAATTCCTAGAGCTCTCACGGAACCAGGAAAGTGTTCCATGACCATTATTGGACACGACTATGAGGAGATGACCCGGCTAGGGAGAGTCTTGTGTGAAGTGTATTGTCGTCTACACAAACGGCAGACGAGTTCAAAGACATGGAGATCTACTCAGAGCTAGTGGGCTAAGTGCATTTCATGAGCGAATGTTCAAAGGGTAACCACCTACCTATCGTATGCAAAACTCAACTGTCGAGGTTCCATTAGAAATTTTATATGTTTTGAACGATCTCCATTCATGTGGGGGATTGTTGGAAAATTAGTGAATGGATATCTAGTTAATTTATAATTAAGTGAAATTATAATTACTAGGTAAACTCTTCATATGGTAAAACTCTTAAGTAGTCTTTTAATGATAACATTTGATGAGTTTTAATAGAGTTTAAGTCTATGATTATGGTGACTCTTAACTCTTCATATGGTGAAACTCTTTATGACATTTGATGAGTTTTTATAAGAGTTTAAGTACATAATTATTGAGACTCTTAACTCTATAAAAGACTCTTGGATATTTAGAACATGGTGTCTCATATAAAAAGTACACTAGAGAAATACAAGAGAAAACATACAAGAAAAAATCATGAGTACATGGAGAGTTTTTAGGAAAGATAAAACACTTGAAGACCCATGTGTTGGGTACTTAGAGAGATATGTTTTCTCTATACGATTTCATCGCCTTCGTATCATAATTTTCCACAAGTTTTAACACTATAATTCTATCCGGTGTAACCTTGGGCGTGTGGCCATCTCCGGCAGTACATACTGCTTCGGTTGTTGTACCCTGGGAAACAGTCGCGTCGTCCTTAGTAGAGGCGCGGAATCTGTTTTAAGGGAAGTGTGTTGAACACGTGCCTCAACCAAAACCGTCAACAATTTTTTATTGTTTTGTAGCAGAGTTTCGAACAAGAAGGTGCGGTTGAAGTTTTCGAAAGACGTCGACTTAAATCAAGATTGGTACAATGTATTTGTATTTCATTTATTTTCATATTGTTTTGTAACCGGATTGTACTATCATATTTACTACGAATAACGAGAGTCTCGTTGTTATATATGTCGCAATATAATTTTAATAAAAAAAAGTGAACCTAGTTCCTACATGTTATGTGCATTCGGGGTTGTATGTAACATTTGTCAAAAAACGGGTTTTCCAAACCCGCTTCGTTTTGTAATCGAATATCAAGTTATAAATTTTTCGTTGCGTATTTATGTTTATTTTAATCTTAAACGATGCATAATTAATAAACAAATTAGAATGTAAAAACTATAATTGATAAAAAGTGAAAATAAAATAAATAAAAAAGAAAACCGGCTGCCTGGATTCGAACCCGGGTCAGCCGGGTGAGCCTAGCAACTTAACTCGCGCACATATAACCACTCCGCCACTTGATTTTTTGTGAGTTCTAGGAAACCATTAAAACATATGTACAACCGTGAATCAACCTGTTGCGCCAAACTGAAACCGATATCGGCTTCCAACCGTCCAAGACGTTTGAGTGCTCGCGGATTCTTGATCATAACCGATAAAACCGACATTTTAAATCAATTCAGTCGTTAATGAACTTGAATTCATGTGATGTTCGGTTTTTATAACCGAAAACATTCACTTCTTGCATTACTTCAACAAAATCCTCATCTCGTGACTCAATTACATTCCCAGAACTTCTAATTTCACGTTTACTCTATTTTCTGGTCGTTGGAATTACTTTTTGAACTCGCCGGACTTTCGCCGAAAAACCGTGTCTTTCATCAAAACGGTAAAATACCTCGACTCTTCTGTTTCAATCCATTGTTAGAACACTACTAACATCAATCCATCACCCAGAATCAATCCCAGACGACGTTGCCGGATATTCTGTACTCGCCGGAAAATCGCTGGAATTTCCGAAATCACGCTGTTAATCGGTAAGATCATCTAAACCTCCTGTTAATCATTGATTAGTAACTCAATTTCATATCTAATCAATAAAAACTCTTAGTTGGTCCGCTCAGACGAAGTTCATAAAAACAGAGCCGACGACATTGCCGGAGTTCTATGAAAAGTCGTCATTCCGGTATGTTCATTCCCAAAACCTTTTCCTATCCGTTACATTTTAATCATTCATACGCCTGTTAATCGAATTAAGCAAGTTCACTTGATTAATCGTTGTCTGTTTTCGTGAGCGAAGAAGACGAAGTCGATTATGATTATAAGATTAATTAAAATTGGATTATATCTCAGGTTAGACACACAGTCCAGCGGTGGACTGTGTGCAAACAATAAACATATGTCTCGAGTTCGATTCCTATCACGACCCTATTCTCGGAAATAAAAATGTTTTTTTTAACAACCGAACCGGGTTAACTCATTGAAGATGTTAAGTATAATAAGAAATCAGTATATTAACCAAGTTAGACACACAGTCCAGGGTGGACTGTGTGCAACACTAAATCACAGGTCCCGGGTTCGAGACCTGTTGACGGCACCGGTTCGATAATTAAAATCTTTTTTAAAAATAAATGAATTTTGAATAAATTAAAACAATATATAAATATAATTAAAAACATAAATATTTCGGATTAGACACGTAGCTCAGTTTGTAGAGCTGCGTGCACGCGTACGGGAGGTCTCGGGTTCGAGCCTTACCCGGGCATACTTGCACACTAGCGAACCGGTCAAACAGTCAACAGTCACGGTCAACGGTCAATGGTCAACTCAAAAGTCAACATTTTTATATATTTTTATTTATTTATTTAATTTAAAAATCAATTAAAAATACTTAAAAATAATGTTTTTAAAGTTAGAAAATAGCCTTAAACTCACAAAAATATATCTAAAAATTTTATTAAAATTATTAATAAAATCCAATCTTTTACCATACCTTTTTTTTCTCGTTATTATTTAGGTTAGTAAATTCTCGTCGATCCATCCTCTAAACTCGTGCGCATTCCAACATCTTCAACCGAACGCACCCAATGTGAGTGAATCTCTACAAATTCTCCGTTTTAATCACGTTTTTAGGGTGTATCATGTGTCTTATTATTTATTACATTTAAACACTTGTGCATCCATCATATCCATGAACAAATGTGTATTCATCATGTCTCAACTGTTTGTGTGGTTATTATTAGATTAAATTTATCATTTTCAGTACATACATTATCATAGGCCGCCGTTCCCCATTACATATGAGCGTTGAGCTGTTCCCCATTACATATGAGCGTGAACTAGGCGTTGCCAACATACGATCGGCTCCGTTTGATTGAGCCTTGATCGCACAGACATTTATCATACGTCGTCCGTTCCCCATTACCTATGAGCGTGAACGTGACGTTGCAACATATACAGTATCATTCGTGTTAACCATTCATGCAAGTTGGTTTGTTATTGTATGTTGTTGTTTGTTGTTGTTATTGTTATTGTATGATTATTTACGTTTGCTCACATATGATTATTGCACAATTTTCCATAATAAATATAACAAGAAATCAATAATAAATGTTTTTCTAACAAGGTTCACTCGCCAACTTATGTTGACCCAAAAACCCTCATTTTTACACATGATACAGGTGATCCAGCTGCAGCAAGAAATACATAGGATGGCTTAGAAGAATAAACGGATTTAGACTTTGGATTGTTTAGTTGATTATCTTTCTTTGTAATTGTATGAACATGTTTGGAATATTGAGGATGTAATTTTGAATTTAATAAATATGAAACATATTAGTAAATATCATGAGCTTTTGTGATAACCCAATTATGCCCCGACTCTTATTCCGCTGCGGGTCGGGGTGTGACATTGTACTCATATGTTTAGTGGGTTATATCCACTTTTGGGTTTTTTTTTTGTTTTTATCTTTAATGTTTTATTTTTCACCCCATAATTTTACATCTTTTATGATTTAACCTAATAACTTTTTAACTTTCAACTTTGGTCCTCTATATTTTTTGTCTTTTATAATTTTTTATATATAAGGTTTCGTTCTAAATGTTATGGCTTAACATGACACAATGTGTGTGTCGTTCAATGTTTTATACGTCTTTTTTTCTCGACTAACAGCCTGTTACAATGCGCGGGTCTAAATCGACTTTGTTATTATTTTCTGTGTTTTATGTTTGGAGTGTGTTGTTCAACGTTGTTTCGTCTACTTTTCATTCAGTTTTGTATTTTCATTTTTTTATTTCTTATTTAATACGAGCTTTTCCGGTATTAATATTCGTGGGGGTGCTGTGACATTAGTGCTACTTGGCACAATTTTATGCCCCCCGCCGCAACAAGAGGGGCTTACTACTAGTTTATTTTAATTTATATGGTATAGTATGTTTATTTGATTTGATTGATTTTGTATTCTTATTTATAATATGTTTTTGTAATACTTAGTTTATTTCATAGTTAATTTAGTTTTTTTAACTATTTATAAAGCACAAGTAAAACTAAAAGTAAGAAATGGACCAAAAGCGAAGAAGTGGTTTTTGCGTGGATTGAGAAGTCGTGTGACTTGATCCACGAGAATCAACGTTTAAGTTCTTTTTGAAAAAAAAAGTGAGTCAATTTTCTAAATCAATTAGAGATAGCAAAAGGTGATGAACCAAAAGATTACAAGGTTTAGTAGGATATACAGTAGGAGGGATCTCGATTGGAAAGTGGTGAATTAAAGAAAACCGTTTTCATGGAATCGTTAAAAAGTTTCAATGTCCCAAAGGCAAGAGAGGCACACAAAGAAAGTTGACTTCTAAGAAATGAACAAAAATGACATCGGGTTGAACCAATGGGTTTTAAGTTTCAAGAGTCGGCAAAGAGAACTAGACCTCAAAGACAAACACTTACACAAGGTCATCCGGAAGAAACTTTGAACCAATTGGGGTTGATGGATAACAAGACGATGATGACATTGTAAATATAGGAGAAGCATCACAACTAAAACGAAGGGTAAGGAAAGCGACACCTACACCGACATCGAGTGAGAACAAGAACTTGTGAGAATAGCCTCAAACATGTATAATACCACACCTACACCGACATCTAGATACCAAGAACATTAAAAGGGTTGTGACAAGAAGTCGCAGATCAAGGAAGTGATAAAAGAAACAAAACTTCAAGCACTACAAAAGCAAGCTGAGACGTTGGAGAAACAAAAGGAACAATGGGAAAGAGACGCTAAAATGAAGGACCAACATTAACAGAGGGCGGATTTGCAGTTCTTTGAACCACATGATCACTTTACCGGTAGTTAATTGGAGTTGATGCTAGAAAAAAAGGAAGGTAGCGATGCGTTGGAGATGAATGTGACTTTTAAATTTTTGCAGTTGTTTTTAAATATATTGTCACCTAGTTTTAAATTATTATGTTAGTTGTTTTTTTAATTTATGTTATGTTTAAGTTTGAATTTTTTTTAACCAAGTATTATAAGTTAGTTATATCTCTATTAGATTTAACTTAAAAATTAGTTGTGGCATGAGAAACGTACGAAGCGTGCATTCTTTTCTGTGATTTGACAAGTAGTAAAAATAGCTTGTATGGCAGTGATATGAAAAAGAGAGAAGTTGTGATAAGTGTGGCAAAAGTAAGAAGCACTCTTACATCCTTATAAAGTTAAATTCATAAAATATTTGAATCTATGTTTAAAAAATGCATTAAAAGTTGGTTACTTTTGGAGCTCTTGAATGGGTTTGTTAAGCCAAAAAAGGTCATTCTTAGGCTATAAGAGTGGTCATAAAGATTATGGTAACCATGATATTTCACATCAGCGTTATGTCACCCACTTTTAATCAATCATCTAACTATTACTCTAAAAGTATGGTCATGACTTAAACCACTATTCCTTTTTTTATTAAATTTTGTGTAAAGAAAATGGAAATATTGAAAAAGGAAATAAGGCTTATGGTTGTCATGGTTTAATCTATTTAAACCATAATGAATGAGACAAAGAGATGGTGTACCAATCCATTATTAATCCTACGTGACGATTGATGACCCAATCCATGCTCATCACATCCTTCAGTCTTATAAGAATTCTACAAATGTCACTAGAATGGTTAATAAAGTAGTTTCACTTAAAAAAAACTGTATATAATATTTAGAAAGTTTCTAACAATAGTTCTCCTGTGAATCCAATAGAGAGCTTCAACAATAATAAGAATAGTTCTCCTGTGAATCCAATAGAGAGCTTCAAGAATAAAAAGGCACCACTCCCCTCGCTCTTTCCGCAACCTCACAAAACTTAACACACAGACAAAAAAGTAAAGTGTGAAAGAAACCATGAGAAGATTGCTTCTAAAATTCCCTTTTTATTCATCAGTCGTTATTCCCTAACTACATCCACATCTCATTTCATTTTACACTTTCTAGTCGCTTCATCAACACATGCACTGCATTAATCAGACAATGGATATTTACGATTGTTCATCTATGTTCCAACCATCACCATCATCACCAATCCCTCTAGTCATTCATCGTAACCATCACCACACCACCTTCAACCCATGCCCAACCGGAGATAACCACCAGTTTCACCTTCCTGCACCTCCGTATTCTGCTCCAGCATCACTCCTCCCTTCCCATGATGGTTTTTTTAAGAGGGTGGTTGATGGCTTGCAGTTTGCATATGAGGGTGGCAGTACTATTACATCATCGTCCACTGACCACCACCTATGGTTTCATGCGGATCACCATGCATCCGACCCATCTAGGGTCGAAACTGAAACAAGTAAGACGACTGCTCAAGAGATGGTGGATGCCAAAGCCGTAGCAGCCTCGAAAAGCCACAGCGAAGCAGAAAGAAGGCGTCGAGAACGAATCAATAATCATCTTGCAAAGCTTCGTAGCTTACTTCCCAACACTACTAAAGTAAGTCTTGATTGGTTTTGTTAATAATCCAAACTATGATTCATTTGGTCAACGTGACCGATGACGCTCATAACTTTTAATTTTGTCGCTAAAGGCGAACAAGTCTAACGGAAAAGTAACTCGACTAACCCTAATAAACAATTGAATGATTTTTGTTTTCATCAGAATGTGTAATTTTATTCTGTCATTAGTCACGTTAGCTGTATAGATTATAATAGGCCAATATGTCTTAGTTTGGATTATAATTTTTTTTGTTTATCTTTGACTATTATTATCGTGTTATGAATTTACATCGAGATAGATGGTAAACGGGCAACAAGCTGCGCCGCTACCTCTTTTTGAGTAACAAAACTAAGTATTTTAAAAACTAGATCCATAGATCTCGGGGTCATTATAATGAAAATTGATTTTTCTTTATTTTTATTAGTTAAAAGTTCATTAAAATAATGAATTGCTTTAGACAGATAAGGCTTCATTACTTGCTGAAGTGATACAGCACGTGAAAGAGCTCAAGCACCAAACCTCCGTCATCGCTAAACAAAGTACAATCCCAAGTGAGATAGACGAGCTGACCATAGAAAACACATCGGATGAAGATGGTCGCGTCGTGATCAGAGCATCATTATGTTGCGATGATCGGTCAGACCTCTTAAAAGACCTGATCAAAGCATTAAAATTGCTACGATTGAGAACCCTAAAAGCCGAGATCACAACACTTGGACGACGAGTCAAGAACGTTTTGTTTGTAACAGGTGAAGATTACCATTCGATAAGCGCCATCGAAGAAACACTTAAGTCGCTAATTGGTAAGAAAACAGACGATGGGGATGGATCTTCTTTTGTGAGTATTAAGAGGCGAAGAACGAATAACATTGACATCTTCGAGCATCGTAGGTATCCTTAATCGAATGCATATATAGAATAAATGTAGCTAGTATTTATGAGCTTTTAATACCTTCAACAATCTCATGCACGCCGGTTGTTTTGCATGAATCGTTTGAGTTTAAGTCATTGTTTGTTTCCTTTGCATGTGTCGTGTTTTATATTCAACTTATATTTCTGTTTCCTGTATTTAAATTGATAAGCAGGTGTGGTCTTATATATTCAATTGAGTATGTGTTCATATTGCAAAACATTTAATATTCAAGACATTTTCAATGGTTTGATTTTAGGTGTTTTTAGAGAAGGGAGAAGGTGGATTCGTTCATAGTGAAAAATGCCCAAAACCAAATATGTGAGGGGGAGGTAGGAGAGATAGTCGGTTTTAGGTAGAGAGATCGACTAAATACAACAACTTTACCAACAAAATGTGTTTGTTTTTGATCACTTAAAATTGAGCTTATCGTGGATGCTCTAAAACATGTGTATATTCCATAGATCTATGTGAATATTGTCTACATTTATATTATGCATACGAGATAGACTAAAACCAACAACTTTACCAACAAAATGTGTTCGTTTTTGAGCACTTAAAATTGACCTTATCATGGATGCTCTAAAACATGAGTATATTCCATAGATCTATGTGAATATGGTCGACAGTTATATTTATACATGCATACGAGATCGACTAAAACCAACAACTTTACCAACAAAATCCAATGCAAAAAGAATTGAAATAATGATTTTACGAGAAATTTGTTTCTATGAGGTTATATGTCGAAAGGAACACAATACTCAGTCATCTACATATCAGTATCAAGTATCAAGTATAAAGTCGTTTGAAACATTGCGGTAAGATATATTGTCACACCCCAAATTACCACCGATGAAGTTTTACCGCGAGGCGTGTGATGTACCAGGATCCAGCCACTAATCATATGGAACTAATTGAAATTAATATAAAACACTAACGTCAAGTCCAACATGAATAGTGTATTTCAAAATAAAAGATTCAAATCAAGTACATGTTTAGCAGAAGCAAATGTAAATATCTCAACAACTGAAATCAAAATGTTTTAAAACGTAAAGTATTAATGTTTGCAATCAAGTAACATGCCCCATGACACTTCAAAGTCCTTATACTACACATTCCCTTGCATGGAATATCTAAGAGACCTGCGAGCATGCAGAAAAGTGTATTAGCTATTAAGCCGGTGAGTTCACAGTTTTGTTTAACGAAAACAGGTAGGTGTTTAGTTTAAAGACATGCCAATAATAAACTCAATTCCGAAGTGACTGTTATGTTTGTTGTGCCCTCATCAATGTCTATCAGCATTGATCATGTGTTTAAGGTCCTTAGTTCACGCCCGTCCTCCCAGGTACGGTGTGAGGTTTGTCAAGCCTAATAGCACTATCAACTAATATCATATTGCCTCCAAGGCAACTAGTTTCGATAGTAAGTAGTGACTTTCGTGATACAGTTTGCTCGTAATTGTTATGTGCCTCAACATGTTAACTATATGTTAGGTCCGTTGCAGGCGACCTAATGTAGTTTAAATGTAAGTATGTCTACAAGTAGAGTTTTTGTAACACCCTAATCGTCCAAACAACCAAGTGTTTGTTGTGATCAGATTAACATGTTTTATTACGTAGTAGCACACAATGGATCTCTCTAGTTGGTGACTAGTAATGTGATATAAGAAACTCGGATATAAAGTTTACCAATAAACATAGAGCAAACAATGAAAAACCATGTACCCTTCACACAACCCGGAACTCAACATGTAATACATCAACTCAAATAGCATGTATGTACATAAAATCGGACATACATGTGTATCTTCATGGATATTCGAAAACCTAGGTGATGTGTATATAAGTTCGGACTTCACTGTACTAATCTCGGATTGGTAGGTGTAGGCATTAAACTCCGAATTGTCAACTTACACAAAAACTCGGATCCTCTTATATATAAAATCCGGAACTTACATCATATACACATAAATTCAAAATCAACATCATCTCCACAGATAAATTCGGAAGTCCCCCTAGACACAATAATAAGTTCATACTTTATATATAAGTAATTAAATCCGGACCAATTAATCTACGCAAGTTCGGATTCTATTGTAAGCACAACATAAATTTGGACTCCACCCTTGAGTCCCTCTTAAACTCGGATTCCAACAACTGGTTGACAAACTCGGTAATATGATTACCTCGGATCCCTGTGACTTCACAAGGTCTGACGATTATCTCTGAATTTACAGAAAACACAGTTTTTAATGTAACAGTATCCATACAAACCCTAATTTCAACATTGTTATCAATCAAATCATCAATTCAACAGTTCTGTAATAGGATTAACATCTCTAACGTCTAGCAACATCATATGTTCATTCCATACTAATAACAAATATACATTCAGCAGACATAGCAGACATGATCAATTAAACATAAATGATTGTTTGGATGTCTAGGATTTGCGTGAATCAAAAGAACAGGTTATTAACATAAGCATAAACACATACCTTAGATTCAATAAACACCTCTTAACTATATAACTTCTACTCAAAGCTCATATTTATCATGTAATTCACATTTAAGACACATAATTCACGTATTTGACAAGCAACGTGTAAATTTCATGTACTAGTCCGTTTTTAATTATTCATGTTAATCACCAACGTTCAAGAATGTGTGTGTGTGTTCCAGTAACTCCCCGAATTACCAACGTAGACCATTTAACTAACCCTAGTTAAAAGCAGTAATATGAATGTATGTCTAAATTGATTGCGGATTATGATATATATGACTAATCAGACGTCAACCAAAAGATAACAAAATAATATAAAAAAAGTCTGATAGAATTAGGGTTAGAGATATGAGCAAACCTTTATCTATAAGATTTTTTCCTCGTGTCGCATCATGGTATATCAAATTTTAAATATTGGATTTTAATAATCTCAACTATTCGCCTTTGCCCGCCAACAGTCCCAACTTAAAATAATCGCTGACAGTCCCATTTATTAGCATATTTGCCTCCAACGGACCCTGACTAATAGAACCCTAACGACGTTAGTTTCCGGTCGGCGGAAAAACATTTTTTGCCAGAAAACTCAACCTTTTCGTCCCAAACCTCTTTCTAACCTTATTTCAAACTTCTAGGAACCTTGTTCTAGTAAAAGCCCCGATTATTAAAGTCACCGGAAAACTCAACATTTTCGTCCCAAACCTCTTTGTAACCTAAGATCAGACCTTTAGGAACCTTTTTTTCTGGCCAAAACGGTTTCCGGCGACCGGAGACTAGCGTCGTTAAAGTTCTGTTAGTCAGGGTCCATTGGCGACCAATATCTTAATAGTTGGGACTCCCAGTAATTAGTTTTAAATTAGGACTCTTGACGGCCTACGACGAATCGTTAAAATTATTAAAATTCAATGATCAAATAATCCTATGTGTAACTTATATAAAATATTATTTAATAAATAAGATTACCTTCCCTAGCATTACTTTATACTTATCAAACAATAAAACCTTTAAATGCAAGCTTAATCATTGATACCATATTGTGGGTGATGTTATATTATCTCTATATAAACCTGAAAGGGCTATGCACGATTTCCTTAATCTGTCAACAAATTGGAAAACAAACGTCATGATTTCATATAGATGATGTCAATATAAAGTTAAATACTTAAATCCATTCATCTCACGAGTGGTGGTGTGGTTCTCATCATATGTTGGAATATAACAATATTAATAGTAACTCAAGACATATATAATAGTGGGGGACCAAAGTAGACATGCGTATGACCACCACTTAGGCTCCCAAAGAATTTAAAACCTAAATGGAACAAGATATTACGTTCAATTAACTAAATGAACAAACATGAATAAATGTCTCGTTCATTCGATTGCGTTCGTAAGCGTTCGATAATGTGTTCGTTTACGTTGGTAATAGTAAAAGTCGTTGAACCACGCACACACATTGCAGCATGTTAATTCGTAAAATTGACCGATACGTAAAACAAAAAGAGAATAAATAACTTGACGTAGAAGCCATACGTTGTAACCGGGCCGTTAAACCATTAAAAAGTTGTGACCATAAACTCTTTGCGTGAAATATAAAAAAATTGTGACCATAAATGTACTCTTTGTGACAAACACATAAAGTTTTAAAAGTATATGATTAAAACGGTAAAACAAAATAGATGAAAAATATAAGGGTTAAACATGGAAAGTTTAAAAGTATAATGGTTAAAAAATAAAAAAATGAATGAAAAGTTTAAGGGTTAAAAATGAAAGGTTGAAAAGTTAAAGGGTTAAAAATGAAAGGTTGAAAAATTAAAGGGTTAAAAAGAAAAGAAAAAGGGTTAAATATAGAAGGTTAAAAAGCTAAAGGGTTAAAAACAAAAGAAAATTGAATAGTATTTATGTGAGATGAAGAATATTTGTAAATTAATATATAGTTAACTTCATTGCATTTGTAACTTTGGTATTTATGGTTGTACCTACTTAGTTTTTATTTTTCTTTTTCTTTTCTATTCTTAATCTTTGTTTTACTTTTAAGTTATATCTTTTAGAGTAAATTGCACAAAACATCCTTTATGTTTTCACAAACTTGTAGGCTCCAGCCTTAATGTTTAAAAATTGCTAAAAACAGCCTTTAAGTTTATTTTTGTTGCAGGTTCAATCCTTTACAGCTAACTACGTTATTTTCTTCAGTTAAGTTCCCTCACATGCATAACATGTGAGGATATATTCGTCATTTTGGTTGATCTTCCACCCACTTCAATTATAAAAAAAAGAATATTTAAGTTTTAACCTAGTTTAAACAAAGTTTGGTAAAATGTACGCGACTACAGAGGAGCAAGATTACTGTTTGATAGTGTTTAAGTCTAACTTGCGGCGTCCTAAGCGTCACCAGTTGCTGGATCTGACTACTGAACACGGTGTTACGAAGTTCTCTAATTTGACGGCACCGGAGTTCCGTGAGAGGTATCTAGGGTTGAAGAGTCGTTTGTCGTTTCCGTCTTATGAGAATAAGGCGCCGATCCTTCCAACTGATGATAATCCTGAAGAGTTTGATTGGCATGATCAAAATCTGTGTTAATCTTTACAGCTTAGTGGGCTAGCTTAACAAGATTCCTATCTTAATTTCGGGTTCGCCGAAATCCGGCGAAGTCGCCGGAGAAGAAGACCGGAAAAGAGGGTGTTTGGTTTTTAAAAGTTTGGTTTTATTGCACATTAGTCCCTACGGTTAGAATTTTTTAAAATAGGTTAAACTTTAAATATTCTTTTTTCTTATAATTGACGTGGGTGGAAGATCAACCAAAATGACGAATATACCCTCACATGTTATGCATGTGAGGGAACTTAACTGTAGAAAATAACGTGGTTAGCTGTAAAGGATTGAACCCGCAACAAAAATAAACTTAAGGCTGTTTTTAGCAACTTTTAAACATTAAGGCTGGAACCTGCAAGTTTGAGAAAACATAAAGGATGTTTTGTGCAATTTACTCTATCTTTTACAATTTAACCTGACACTTTATCAGTTAAGTTTTGTTCCTACTTTAACTTATATATTTTACAATTTAACCTAACACTTTATCAGTTTTAAGTTTTGATCGTATACTTTTCACCTTTACAAATTTTTCATTTACATTTTGGTATAAATTTTGAGAGTTAACACGTTGCAACATGCGTGTGTTGTTCAATCGTTTTTACGTCTGTTTTTTCTGGTTTAATGGCCCCGTCGCAGTTCGTAGGTCTACATCGACTTAGTTATTTTTTTCTATATTTTATGTTTCACGTGTATGGTTTAAGGTTTTTACGTCTACTTTTCTTTTCGTTCGGTTTTTATTTTTTATAAGAATTTTTCCGACATTGGTGGTCGCTAGCAGTAGTGTGACATTAGTGCTAATTGGCATAGTTTTATGCCCCCACCGCAACGCCAAGGAGGAGGAGCGGGGCTTAATGCTAGGTTAAAATAAATTTGATTAAGTGGTTATACTTATTGTCATAGTAATAAGTCTTAAATTATATATATATATATATATATATATATATATATATATAGTTAGGTTCATTAGTGAACAACCCCTTTGATTGTGAACACTATACTAATCCTAGCCCTTGATTATCAATACACAAGTTTACATCAATGACCATGATTTAATGATGAAAATACAATAGTGTATTTTACAATTTGATGATGTAAATAAAGAGTAAAATGCCCATATAGTCCCTGTGGTTTTGTAAAGTAATACCTATAGTCCCCAACTTTTGGAAATTACATCGGTGCTCCATGTGGTTTACTTTTTTTCACTCGGATGGTCCCTGGAGTGGATGACGGTTAGTTTTCTCCGTTAAGTCCATTTGAAATTACAAACTACTGCTTTTATTAAAATATAAGAAAAAATATACACACACATACATATAGCTACATAAACACACCACTGAGTATCTCTACTCTCTCTCTAAAACACACACACTATCTCTACTCTCTCTCTCTCTCAGGCAAACCCCCACCACCACCTGCCGCCACCCCCTACTGAAAAACGGTAATGGAGGAACATGACGAAATGAGTTTCCAATCATTTCAGTTTGTTGATGATTAGATTCAGAGCATGTTTTTAGCGCAACATTTACAGGAGATCAACAATTCATAACGAATCTTCTAGATCTATCGCCAAATCAAGCAGTTAAGCTCCTACACTCGCCGGGCGGCTTCTGTTTCGTGTTTCCGGTGACGGAGATGACGTCAGCGTCTGATCTACCGCTTTCGAGCCCTAATTTCTACAATTCGGTGAAACGAGAGCCAATCTAAATAAACGAGAGAAGGTTTGTGAAATTATAATACTCATTTGTTTACCATTTTTCAAGTATTTGAAGTGAATTTTTTTGCTGCAACAAATTAGGTGCGATTATCGGTGAAGAAAATGAAAAATGATGCGAAATTCAATGAGAGAGAGAAGGTTGAGTACATGCATGTTCGTGCTCGGCGATGTGAAGCAACAGATAGTCATAGCTTAGTCGAACGAGTAGTTAGTGGTCGCAGGTGTTGGTGCTGGTGACGGCAGGTGGCGGTGGGGGTTGGCCTGAGAGAGTGAGAGTAGAGATAGTCAGTATGTGTGTGTTTATGTAGCTATATATATGTGTGTGAATATTTTTTTCTTATATTTTAATAAAAGCAAGGTTAGTTTTGTAATTTCAAATGGACTTAACGGAGAAAACTAACTGCCATCCACTCCAGGGACCATCTGAGTGAAAAAAAGTAAACCACAGGGAGCACCGTGTAATTTCAGAAGTTGAGGACTATAGGTGTTACTTTACAAAACCGTAGGGACTATCCGGCCATTTTACTCTGTAAATAAATGGTCAGGATTTTTTTACTCAGTTACAAATACACTAGTACTCACTCTAGAACTCACCCTATATTTGGATCAGATCACTTACAAAGTACAAAATTCATGCAAATGTTACGAAGCCACAATTTCACCACAACTGTACTTGAAGACAGTGGTATAATCGTCCATATAATCACGTAACAGCACTACGTAATGGTATATAATCACCTAGTGTATATAAATAACGTAGGGTTATATTTTCCTGAATATGAGGCATATTATGCAATTATGCAATGTTATATAATCACACAATCATGTATTGGTGTATAATCATATAACATGTCAAAAAAAGGAATGGAAAAAAACAAAAAAAAAACAATAGCAATAGCCCACTAAAGTAAAGAGAATAAAATGTTCGCTTTATGGTGCAATATATTTTTTAAAATATTATTGTATGAAAGAATTATAGTCATTTAAAAATCATGGGAAAAGTGGTTTTAAAAGTCAACAATATTAGCTATTATTTTTTTTTGTCTTTTTCCTCACTTGTTTTACTTCTTTTTGTTGCGTGATTTCAAGATTCTAGAATCACTTAATCTCAATCATTGGATTGTTTGATCAATGGTCTAAATACTCTTTCTAGTTTTCTTAATCCTTTTACAAACTACACCTCGAGGACAAGGTGTATTTAATATGGGGAGTAATGTTATAAATCTTATGTGCCCAAAACAAAAAGAACCGAGTCCTTGGAAGATGTGAATAAACCTAGCTATATATGGGATTCAGAGAGAGGATTATGAATAATGTTAAGGAAGTGGTTGCTCTAATTCCCCGTCCTTTTTATGCAATTCTTATATTTTCATGACTCTTATTAGACACTATGTAAATTAGTCAAAGTTTGGGGTAACTTTATGTGAATTAGGGTTAAGTATATAACCACTTCCTTTTGTAAATCCTAATTACAATTTGTCAATACAAACACGCAATTACACATTTTTCCAACATACACTTATGACTACTTATTCTTCATGTATTTGGTTATCGATATTTTCCTCATCTTCGACAATACAATCCTCATCTTGTATCTTCCTTGGATAAAATCCCTAATATCATGGGTATCGATGTCATGATCCCATAACAGATCACATCTATATTGCTCGACATGATTGATTTCTGTAACACAACTTTCCTTTCCAAAACTCTCCTTAGCCTACTCCTCAAACTACTTCCTCCAATACTTATTCATCCTTTTCAGACTTTACTCCTTTTGCTAAGGACACCTCTATTCTACATACTACACCCCCCATGACTCCAACCTCACCTACACCACCCACCACACCCCCTGACTACTTCACATAGTCCTTCTAATTCTCAATCTCCTTCTCCACCAACTCGTCTACGTCCTCCTAATCTTTGACCAAATTCATCATATTGAACCCACCTCCTTTATCATTGCAAAATCAATATTAAGAGTCGCGTCAAGCCACGACCGACGAATTTACATCTCTTGCCTAAGAAGGTACCTAGACACTTGTTCCACATGTTCCTAAAACTAATGTTTGACTATAAATGGGTCTATAGGATCAAGAGAGGTCAACATGGTACCTTTACGCGTTACATGGTTCGCGTTTTGATAAAGGTTTTCGCCAGCAATTTTGCATTGATTTCAATGAAATATTTAGCCATGTTGTCGAGTCAAAAAAAAATTAATAGTTCTCTATCTTACTATTACAAAGTAATGGCCTCTTCAACTTAACGTTCAAAATGTTTTTCTACATGGAAATCTTACAGAGATAGTTTACATTAGACAACCACAAGGCTTTGTTGATTCCAAACATCTGGATTATGTCTGTCTCTTACGTAAATTGCTTTACGGCCTTGAACAAGCCCCACATGCATTGTTTCATCGCCATTCACAAGCCTTCCACAAACAAGGTTTCCGGGGCACCAAAACAGATTCTTCCTTTTCACATACAAAGTGGCAAAGCTCTTTTGTATATCCTAGTTTATGTAGATGATACAATCGTTATTAGAAGCGACCCCACTGTCGTCAATCGTGTTATTCAACTACTCAGCCTAGCATTTGTTGGTAAGGATCTTAGTGTTCTTGACTACTTTCTAGGAATTGACCTGGTTCCTCAAGGCAAGAAATTCTTTCTCAAAAGAAATACATCTCTGATATTCTACATAATATTGCCTTCACTAACTACAAGCTCGTACCATCTCGCATAAGCATGTCATAACAATTATCTTTGGGATAGCCCGTTGCCAGATCCAGTCAATATCGCCAATGGTTAGGGCACTTTAATATATAACCTTTCCAGACTGCACATCACTTTTGTACTTAACAAGGTATGCTAATACATGCACACTCCTACAGAGAATCACTGGTCTACTGCAAAACGCATCCTTCTACACCTAAAAGGCACAACTGATTATGGGTTGCCAATTCGTCATGACTCCATCTCTAATCTACAAGCGTTAACTTATGCTCACCGGCAATATTGTGTAAAATATTCTTCTTTCTCAAAGGAATTACATCTCGAATGTTGACAGACTGGCTATCTGGGTGACCATCGATCCACAGGGTATTCACTATATATATGGATTCCAACCTCATCTCTTGGATCCACGAAAAAAGAAGACAATTTATCGGTCCTCCACAAAATTAGAATACAAAGCTTTGGCAGACAGTGGCTTAAATCCGGTGGTTAGAAACATTATTTAAAGAACTTGGGACATATACAACTTCCGCCCAACTCTTTGGTGTGATAGTCTTGGTGCTACCTATCTCTCCAAAATTCACATCTTCCATGCAAAAACAAAACATGTTGAGGTTGATTTCACTTTGTACGAGAGAAATTTGTACTAGGAAAACTACAAGTTCAATTCATATCCATAGACATCGAATTGCGAACATCATTACAAAGTCTATACCTATCATATATTTACAGTTTTACGATCCGAACTACAGGTCATTACCCGACCTTAGCTTGCGAGGAAATATTACACAATGTAAATTCATCAAAGTTAAAGATAGCTTTATGTAAAAATGTGTTAAGTATATGACTCTTTCCTCTTGTAAACCACCCTAATTACAATTTATGAATACAAACACACAAGTACACCTTTTTCCGACATATTCTGATTGACGGTTTCAGTTCATCTAATTGGAGACCTTTCATTATATCCATCAAAATCTAGCCTCTAATTTCCTAATTCGTTTAATACTTGGGCACTGGGTTATGTTAATATCAATTAAGAACAATTTGTGTGAAAGGTCACACACATTGTAATCAATCATAGAGAGGCAAAGAGCATGTAAATAGTTTATGACTCTTGGTGTCTTTTAGCACTTGTTTTTATGTGATTTCAGTTTGTCCCATAAACAATCATGTGTTTCAATAGTTTCATTTAGTGCGCCAAATGAACATTAGTTCCTTTTTTATTTGTTCAAATGTATAGACGTATATGTTGATACTTTTATCGTGTCTCTTTCTTTTTGTATGCTATTAAGCCAAGTACCAACCCCTTTTAATTTGTTGATTTGCATTACTATGTCTCCGACAATCTGGACCAAAATATGATACCCACACCGATACTTAATGGCTACACAACATATTGTTTAACATTTGCTTGTTCAGTATTTGCTTCCCCCTTCTTTATGAACTTTTTTTTTTATATAATATGACACCTCTCGAGCTTTTCCAAATCACAAATACAAGAATTGCAAGTGTTGGGGTGGTCAATAGAGACACTAGACATTATTAACATAAAAAGTATATATTCGTAGGAGCGCCACTAGTTGTCGAGTCCAACTAAGTGATAAACTATAGATTTAGTAGATGGATTCAAGAACTACTTCTCATTTCTTCTTAAAGATTTTATGTTTACATATTTCCCCTATTTTTGATATTACAAAATAGAAGCATCAATTGTAGGTATCAACAAAACGACGCTAAATCAGGAGGGGAATGCAATCCTTCTCATTATCTATCATAACCTTCATTTGTGGTCGTTGAAAATCTTGATGAGATATATATTTTTACAAAAACCTGTTAGATGTTGTAATTTGGTTAAATTCCTTCATGAACTAATAGTCTTTTGTTTTAACTATACCGAATGTATTACTAAAGATTAGGGCTAGCATAACGGGTCAACCCGATCTGTTAAGACACGAACCCGAAACACGTAAACATGAACATGACACGAAATCTTATCGTGTCAGATTTTCGAAACATGAACACGAACGTGTTAATAAACAGGTTACATGAATATGTTAAGACACGAAAAAAATTACCAACGTATCATACAACCTGTTTAAGACACGAATACGACCTGATAAGACACGAACACGACTTGTTTAAGACACGAATACGACCGAATTGGGGAAGCTGTGAACTGAATTGGGAGTAGTGGTGTTTGTGAGAGATATTTAAAATTAGTGTTTGGATTATGTAAAAAGAACCATGTGTGTTTGTATATAATTCATCCTAGGTCCACGACTGTTGACCCCATGTCCACATCCACATATAATATTTTTTTAATTTTTAATTATTAACATGTACTTAACGGGTTTTAACATGTTTAGACACGAAACCTATTACGTTCTTATCGTTTTGACCTCTTTTAGACACGAAACATGTTAAGATCAAATACGAAACATGATAACTTCGTGTAGGTTCGTATCGTATTCGTGTCAGAATTGCCAGCCCTACTAAAGATTATTCATCAAATTACAATAGTCAACCTTGTAAACTAAAATCCTCAACCAAACTTCAAACTAGTGGTGCACAAATCGGGTTTTTTAAATACCCGGTTCCGGGTATGGAACCGGATTCGGGTATGACCGGGTTCTACAAAATCGGGCATTGACAATACCCGGGTCGGGTTCGGGTCCGGGTTTTATACAAAAAATGTATACCCTATATACCCGGTTCGGGTAGGGTCCGGGTCGGGTTTTCTAATACCCGGGTTCGGGTAGGGTCGGGTATGGATCAGGTTGGGTTCGGGTATGGATCGGGTTTGGTTCAGGTATGCCTCGGGTATTCATTTTTTTTGTATAAAATATAGAAATATAAAATGCAAAATCTTTTTATTTCATAAAACATAGAAATACATGATGAACATAGATAGTTTCGAATAACTTGATCATTTTCGTTTATTGTTCGTCTCGAGAATAACACTTGCTGTTAAACCAAACATCAAATACCCTTTTATAGGGTATAGAGATGTAATGTAAACAAAAAAAATGGTCAAAATACTTTTTCTAATGGCTATATAGCCGTTACAAAGGTGCAAAACTCGAAAAAACACAAAATAAACGAAAAACCTGAACAGGGTATTGGAAAACCCGGATCGGGTATTAAAAAAAGCCGGTTTTGGGTTCAGGTTGAAACCGGGTATTCGTAAAATCCGGGTTGAAAACGGGTATAAAAAAACCCAGTTCCGGGTTCGGGTTTTATAACATAAATGTATACCCGGTCCCTACCCTATGGGTAGGGTCGGGTTCGGGTATAAAAAACCGGGTTTTATAATACCCGATTCCGGATTTTTTTTTTCGGGTCCGGGTTCGGGTTTTTTGTGCACCACTACTTCAAACCAATCATTTTGTGTTTAAATAGTTTGAAAGCATAGTGATTGGGCATTTGGACCAAATGTTGGGTTGGGCCATGGTGGAGCTGATCACACGTTGGATTGAGCCGTGATGGGCTGACTGCACGTTGAGGGTTGCTAGCTTTAACCCTGATCCGCTATTTAGGTGTGGCCGACATCCCGACAAGAATACTTCAGTCAGTAACCCCCTTTTTCTTTTCCTCGGTTTACGTTTTGGACATTTAACTTTCTACATCTGCGCATTGCTCTAGTTTCGCAAATAAAACGAAAACATACTAATATTTACAAAAGTAATCATTTGACCAAGGGATTTTTAACTTAAAAAATACGAAGGCAACATCACCGTGTTTGTAATGTTTTTTTTCCATTTCAAATTACATCATAATTTTATTATGTGTTTTCGTGAAGATATTAACGTATTTTTGTATGATTTTGTATGTTATTATGTTCAATATTAACGTTTAGTGGTGAGAAATATGACCACCGAAAAAAGATAAACCCATAGGAAAGAAATTATGGATCCGTCAGTGACATCACGTTTCTTTTAGTAACAATATTGTAACATAGATGGGTTGATTTTAATATTCGTGATTTAATTTTGTAACTGCGGGTTCCAGTTTCTTGCTGGCCTGGTTTCTCTATTTTATAAAGAAGTTTCGCCGTTCAAAAAAAAGGCAACATCACGTAACGTGATTTGTAAAAAAGGATCAAATAAAATGGACACCTGTTTATCTTTCAGTTAAACTTTTTTTTTTATTACTGATATTTTTGTATAATTATACAAAGTCAAGTGGCTTTGTAAAAAAAATTCGTATGTAAAAAGTCTATTTTAAAATTGAGTTGGTCGGAGGCTATTCGGGTGATTTTCCTGTATTTTACACTTGTGTGAATGAGTGATTGACAAAACATTGGTTTTGAAAATTAACGTATTAGTATCTAATCTCCCCCACCCCAATGTTAGTAACATGTGATCATGTTAATATGGATCATTATTGTCCAATAAGAATAAATGCGGTCATGTTAATAAGGATTATTGTCCAATAAGAATAAGATGGATGTAGAACATACCATGGTAAAGATAATTTTTTCCAGGGTTCGTTAAGGATGATCTGCCTAGAACTAAACCTATGGAGTTGCTTTGTCATTTTGCCGCGATGAGTATGCACAAGTTAACGACATAACTTCTAGGGAGTGCCATCCAAGACTCGAGGCATGTAAATTCAACCCTATCGAGTGTTTTTAGCTTACCGTCCTTTCATACATTGGATATTCTCCTAAATATGGTGCTATAGAAACATATTCGTAGTATCCATTAATCTTCGCATAAAACACTAGTTCATCCAGGCTATCGCATCTACGTGTTTAGTTGCACAACATCCTACATGCATAGCTTCACTACATCTTGGAGGCAATTAACTAATCACTTATAATAAGTTGTTCATAAGAAAATAGAAGATGAAATTGCTTTTAAAAACATTACTTAGCTTAAAATTAAGAGGTTTATCAATCATGTAATCTATTTTCAACGACAGCAAATAACATTCTATATGATGCACTTGTTTTATTCTTGACAAATATGCGGTGCACATGTGAGTCAGTGTTACTTCTTTAAATCATCATCATCATCATCATCATCATCATCATCAGTTAATCCGACCAATAGCAAAGTTAAGGTAGAGTCTGAGGAGTGTAAGATGTAGACACCCTTACCTCAACCCCATAGGAATAGAGAGGCTGCTTCCAGTGAGACATCCGGCTCGATAGAATGTTACTTCTTTAATTGTTGACTAAAATAATACTACATATTTGAGTCCTTTGAGTTGATATTTATTGGTGATATTATCACTCGTGAAGTAGTATAGAATACCTAAATTATTGATGTTGTTGAGATATCTCTATCATGACAACCATCTTGGATAAGTCTCTTTATTTATAGCTTGACTAAACTAAAGTCACCCATGCTTTGTATAATCCCAGGAATTTGATGATAACTTTATTCTTTGCTTGACTAAATAGTCATCACATTGTTATATAATTTCTTGATCACAATGTCAATTATGAGATTGCATTGTTATTATCCTTGTGAACAGTTGTGAAATACTAAAGGTTGGTAAGATATGCTTGTCAGAACAACGTTGAATAGGTTCACTTAATTTATTGTTTGACCGAATAAAGTGAATTGTTGATCGAATATCCTAATCCTAATCAAATCAACTTGTCGTTTATTTCTTGATTTAGTAAGTAGCTAACGATGGTGTTTATGTATGGTTTTTAGTTCGTAACTGAACTGAAAGAAGTAGCTGTCAAAATTTGTGAATAAATTTGTTGTTTTGGCCTTAAAAAAAATGCACAGGGTTAGATAAATATGTGACAGCATAAATTTAGTTAACTGATTTTTTAGATTTCAATTCCAAAAGTTGATGACATACAACTTCGTTTATCATCATAATATCTCGGTCTGGTGCCGAACACTAACTTATGATTCCATTCTTAATATTTTTAACACACCCAATAAATTTTGGAGAAGTTCTATTTCAAGCCCAACAATTGACAACATCTGGTTATAGTTGGTTTTAATTAATTATAGGATAAACTACCTAGTGAAACTTCTTCTAGTGAAACTTCTTCTTCTTCATTTTTTTTAAAAGTAAACTTCATTAAAACACATCTCCGATCTGAAAGGGCAAAAGGCCAACTTACAACACGCATCCGACCCAAACGGGTAAAAGGCACACAAATTACAACATGTATAAGGAATATTTACACTATTCCTCCCGTCTAATAGAGTTATAGGAAGACCTGTTTTTTAACCACCCAAACCCTCTAGATTTAACCTCCTCTAAAATGTCTTGTGGACTCCGCTTGATGTTTAGGAAAAAACATCATTTCTTTCTCACCAAATGCACCAACATATTATTATAATTAGACCATGAATAATCATCTTAATTTTCTTCCCCAATTGCAAAAAACTGTGCACTTCCATAAGATCTTGAAACTCAAAGACGAAAATTGGCGGGATGTTACACCACGCACTAAGGTCCATCCAAGTTCTATTCGATAACATACAGACCGTAAATAGATGATCCGTCGATTCCTCATGCTCCTCACATAAAGGGGACAAATCGGGGTATTTACGTTTCTTTTACTCAAATTCTTCCTGGTGGCTAATCTATTAAGGTTCGCTCTCCAAGCCATGATGTTACATTTGAGAGAAACTCATTTGCACCACTGAAAGACCCGCAACATTAACAATTAAAAAGAGTACATTAAATGTTTTGTAAATAAAATAATTCAAGGGTGTTCTATCTTTATATTGGGACATAACCAATTAACTATTACACATGGGATGCCTCTTATAGGCAACTGACTACGAGACTAATTGTTATTTTCATTTAACTAAGACCATCACCAGTGCAAGGAGCTAAACGCATGTTCAGTTAGCTGCCACATCAGATTTTCACAAATGCATCAAAAACGATTATTTTCTCTCTAACCCTACAAACATACTTATCAATACTTAAATTTGCACATCATCACCGTATTTTACATTTATTTAGTACTATTGTATAACTAATACATTTCTTATAATTTGATTTTAATAAAATATACTTAACATATTAACTATAACTGTAATAATTAAAATATTAAAATATATTTCAAATATATTTATCATTAAAATTTTGAAACCAAAAAATTAGACATAGCATAAATATGCATATTAATTATTAAAATACATTTCAAATAAATAAAACTTTAATCACCACCACTTTTATATTTATTTTTAATAACTAATTTATTTCTATAAATATACATTTTTTATTTTCACATTATTTATATCGAAAGTTATAGAAAAACATTAAACTTCTAAACATGAACATTTATATATATATATCTTAAACTTTTGTATTATTATTATTATTATTATTATTATTATTATTATTATTATTATTATTATAGCATCAATAAACTTATGTTTTTAAATAAAACATTACAATTTTTTTGTTATTTTGCCGAATTACTATATTTGAAATAAAAAATGATATACAGGTAACTAAAGCTTATAGTGTATAACTTATTTATACATATTAAAATAAATTAAAAAAAGAAAAGAATAAAATAAATACAAAACAAACCTAGGGGTCCACCATTCCACCAAATGCACCATTTTCCCCAAGAACACTCATCTCAAATGCAAACCCCTCCAATAATTCAATGCACTCCCACTCATATGTTAAATCCACATAAACCAATGCAAGTTAAATGTTTTGCATTGACCATAGTCTAAGGTCTTTTGCATTAGTTCACATGGTTCTTGTAATTAATATTTACTGTTCTCAAGATAATCTTCTCTAGTATAAGGTTTGGATGAAAACTTATAGATTTGTGAGAATCACAAACACTGTAAAAAACCGATCAAAATCGCACTGTCATTATTATTAAAATATAGTATGAGAACACAAATCTAGATGTTTAAATTTTTATATATTCGAAACTAAAAAATAAATATACGAAAATTTACCGTTTAAACATGTGTCAATGCATAGGTATGAAATATTGTTAAAAGTAATTTAGATATGAGTGATGTGTTAATGGAGAGTAATTATTTTTAGATGTATTTTTGTAATGATGACAGTTGTTTTTTTTATCTTGATTAGTTTTTATCAATTTTGCACGATTCTCACCAGACATATACGAGTTCTAATTTAAGTCAAGTCTACTTTCCTATAAAGTGTAGAAAGCAATATCCTTATGACATGTGACATTGGTATAATGGTAATTGGATAATTATTTTAAGTTATGGAATATTCAACATCCTAAACAAATTAACGAGATTTTTAAGAAAACTGCATATCGTCTTTGATTTCAAAATCGACAGTTATCTGTTATATTATGATGATCGCTAATTCATATTCACATTCCATTATTTATTGACGAGTGTGTTTTATCTGTTTATGATTTCTTCACACTGTGTTATTTCAATTTTCACCATTAAACAGACCCCTCACACAAAATTCGAAACATAAAACACATTCATTATTTTCTTGACGTTGAGTTTTCTCAGTTTCTAAGTTCTTCACATTGTGTTATATCAGTTTTCACAATTAAACACACCTCTCACACATAAAACACACCATTGTCAGAAATTCAAAATCTAAAACACACCAATGTATGATTTGATTTAGACATATTTGTAACAATCCTCAAAAACACCTTATAAGGACCCCCGATCATATCCCCGGACTCGTACGACGTGAACCAGCATGAAAAACGAAGAAAACTAATCTGGGCGTCCCAGACGCCATGCGCCAGAATCCCTAGCATCTCCTGCGACGCGCGGGAGAGTACCAGGTGACGTGTCTCCGTTTCGCGACGTCTGGCATGCATGCAACGTAGCCTGTCTAGGCAATATACTCTTTCCCCGCGCCACGCGAGGGAGTCTCAGAGTGTCAGCGCAACGCACGGGAGGTGCCAAAATTGAGTATATAAAGGTAGCCGTGGGACAAAAACTGTTGCTCAAAATCGAACAATCAAATCGTTCGTATACCTTCTGTATCTCCGTTTCTTTGTCCAATACCCCTAAACCCCTAAACCTGCAAAGCATTGCCGTGTTGTAAGTGTTTTAACCCTAATCACTGATTCGATACTCTGCCCTATTGATCTAAAATCCAGCAACGGATGCCAAAGTAATGCCCGTTAATAAGGCTATGCTTTGTTAACTGCGTTGGGATTTTGTCTCGGGAAGTATCATTCATGTTAAGTTGGGTTATTGCACTAACACGTGTTGCATTGTAATTTTATTAGGAACTCAGAATTAGTACCAGGAAGCTCTAAGATAACAACCATAAATCTACAAAGTGAGTCATTTCTCTTCTTCTCACAGTTTGTGAGTCATTCTCTCTTTTTACTAAATTACTTTACAAAACCTCAAATGTTTTTCAGTTATACTCACAGGGATTAAGTCTATGTAATCTATAATTATTGCTGGTAGTTGGGGTTTTGTACATTACTAGTCCACAGTCACCAAGGGTGTGACAGGAACCGTTACTTGTTGGGAGACAGGTCCCACAGTAATATGACCATAAGCACAGGGGAGTGTCCCCAGTCGCCTACTATGTTGAATAATTGATAGAAAACTTACACTGTAATCGCCCTTAATACTGTAAAGTATAACAATGTGTCATTTTATAAAATGAAATGAACTCGCCACTATTTCTTGCTGATAAAATGTTTTCAAAACGCGTTTCATGTAACTTACTGTGAAAGTCCTAGAAGCCAGCTATGGAGCACTGAAGGCTTAAATAAAGTGGCTATGTTTACCTGAATAAAAGAAGACATTTACATTTTATTAATTAGGGTTTATCCATACAAAAACATTCGAAATGAAATATGGGTTTTATCCCGTTTGTTTAATATTAAACTTTGGTGTTTTATAAACTCTGAATTTATTTTCCTAACATCAATCTTGATGATATTTTCCGCTGCCAAATTAATAAACACCGGTACCACTTGACTATCTCGCGGCACCCGCTCCCAGGGTAGGGGTCGGGCCGTGACAGAAGGTGGTATCAGAGCCATTGGTTTAAGCTATTTAGGTGTTCCTCTAATACCTAAACTTAAACATTAATGTTAGGAATTTTGTAATTAACTTATGGATGATATTTGTGAAAATAAACTTCAAAATATATTATTTAAATTTCTATGTTATTTTAACAATTTATGAGTCCGCAGCATGAGTGATAAAAGTGTATCCAATGCTTTTCTCCACATGGCTGATTCGGAAATGGAGGAAGGACCCTCTGGAGCCACCTCAGGATACGAAGCCGAAACAGAAGGATCTTTTGTTTTCCGAGCCAAATTAGCTGAAACTCTTCCACCAAAGAAACGTGGATGGTTTAATAAGGAAAAAGAAAAACGAAGAAGCAACTATAACCCTACCAGAAGGACCAGCTCAGATAAATGTAACCACACCTCTGTGGGAAGATTTGGATCGGAGACTGGCAAGTTGTGATCTCTTCCAACTAGCAGAAGACCAGCTAAATCTGAACTTACTAGCAAATCCATTTCACTATTTCAACCAGAGCAACTAATAGCACCCATACCAATGTACCCAGAACCTTAGTAAACCAACAACCAATACCCGCATTCAACCCGGAGGAAATCCCTAGGTTTCCTGCACCAGCACCAAATGCCCTGGAACAGTGGATGTCAAATGATTGGGCATTCCAAAATTTAATAAATGATCCATATTTTCCACCAATGGAACCTGAACCCGAGATGTACCCACTAATGAACCCTGACCGCATAGCAGAACTTCGTCACTATGGCGAAGAACTTATAAACGAAGGAACCCGAATACGCACCATAGGAGAGAACCTCGTCTGGAAGTATGACGAGAGGGATGGGCATTTCTAAAAACAACAAACTTAATATAATACTATATATATATATATATATATATAATATTTTGATAAAAAAAAACTGATATGTAGCATATATGATGCATAATATAAATATCACCTATATATATATATATATATATATTATATATATACGATGCTAATGTAAAATATCAACCTTTATAATTGTAATAGTTTGTACTGATGCATATATAAAAAAGAGTAGAAAGTCGCAATGTTCGACGATTTTGATCAAATGTGTTTGAAGATTTGTCTATCATTATTTTCTTTCTGTGATATTAATATTTGATAATATTTGCAATCCAGATGTCGAATGAAGTAAATCAGGAAGCCCAGAATAATAATGATAACGGAAATCACGTGGATAAAAGTGCTATAGAACATATAGTAGCTCAAGGAATAATTGACGCCATGCCATTTATTATTAATGCTATTAAGAATCCTGCGCCTTGAAAACAACAGTAATACTGTAGGCAGTAAACATACTCACCCTGAACCTAGTCACAGTGTCAATGGAGATAACGACATTATTGTCAAAGCTCCATCTCCTAAACGAAAGAAAACCATCGCTTATGGTTGTTCTTATAAAGAATTCTTGTCCTACAAACCAATTGAATTATCTAGTAATGAAGGAGCCATTGCAGCTTTGCGCTGGCTAGAAAAGACTGAAGCCGTATTAACCATTAGTAAATGCGCTGAAGTAGATAAGATAATGTATGCTTCCAATCTTTTCAAAGACGAAGCATTGGAGTGGTGGAATACCATTCTTCAATCAAAAGGGAGTAACAAGGTTTATAATATGGAATGGAATAATCTTAAGGATATAGTTGAAAGGAAATTATGTCCTTCTCACGAAAAGGAACAGATAGCTAACAAATTCCTAAACCATAAAATGATTGGGGTAAATTGTCGTGAATTTACTACCAAAATCTTTGAATATGCAAGAATAGTACCTACCCTAGCATCGCCAGAACCGGTATTAATTTCTCGTTACATATGGGGATTAATTAGCGAAATCCGAGACATAGTCAAAGCAGCTTGACCACAAACAATTGAAGAGGCAGTAGAGCTTGCTAACACTCTGACAGATGGACTGATACGCACAAGGGAAGAAAATCAGAAAAAGGATTTAGCCCAAAAGATTACCCAGGAACTACGTTCTGATTATTTCTACCGTAAGAAAGGAGCAGGTTCATCTTCTTCACCTCTATGTAAGATCTGTAAAAGAAGGCATACAGGAAAATGTGCTAAGTACTGCAATTTCTATAAAATACTGGGACATAGGGAAGAAGAATGTAAAAGGAAAATGAACACTAATGTATGCTTCAATTGCGGAGAGGCAGGTCATATTCGATCAAACTGCCCGAAACTAGCCCCAACAACCAACAACAAGGCAAAGACAACTGAAGGACCTAAGAAGACCGCTAGAGTCTTCGTACTAACAGACAAAGATGCCGAGTTGATTCCCGATGTGATTACCGGTACGTTCCTAGTTCATGATGTTTATGCTAAAGTATTATTTGACGCTGGCGCAAACCAGAGTTTCATAAATACTACTTTCTGTAAATTTCTCAATCAGCCTTTAACCAAACTTCGCCAAGTGTACGCGGTGGAAACAGCAAACGAAGATTCTTTCAATATAATCGAAATCCTTCAGGAAGGAAAGATAGAACTTTTTGGTCATAAATTCAACGCTAACCTATTACCAATGAATCTAGCCGGATTCGATGTCGTATTAGGAATGGATTGGTTGTTAGCCAATTATGCGCGAATTTTGTGTGATCAAAATTCTGTGGAGCTTTGTACGCCGACAGGAGAAAGTATCATAATCCAGGGAGAAAAGCCAACAACATCTGCAAAATTCGTCTCTGTAATGAAAGCTGCAAGTTATGCTCGAAAAGGAGGAATAGTATATATGATCTCTGCGATCATTAGTACTAAAGGAAAATAATTTAAAGATATTTCTGTAGTATCGGAGTTCTCAGATGTTTTCCCAGAAGAACTACCAGGACCGCGAGGTTGAATTTAGAATTCACCTAATACCCGGAACTGCATCAATTGCCAAAGCACCCTATCATCTAGCACCAACGGAGATGCTGGAATTAAAGAAGCAACTAGACGAACTATTGGAAAAAGGTTTCATACAACCTAGCTCATCGCCTTGGGGAGCGCCTGTGTTATTCCTCAAAAAGAAAGATGGATCGATGCGCATGTGTATCGATTACAGAGAATTGAATAAGGTTACAATTAAAAATCGGTATCCACTACCGAGAATTGATGATTTATTCGATCAACTTCAAGGAGCTCGATTCTTTTCCAATATCGATTTACGTTTAGGATATCATCAATTAAAAGTACAGGAAGAAGACATTCCTAAGACCACTTTTAGAACAAGATATGGTCGTTATGAGTTTACAGTCATGCCATTTGGTTTAACAAATGCTCCAGCAGCATTCATGGACATGATGAATAGAATATGTAAACCATACCTAGATAAATTTGTAATTGTCTTCATAGACGATATACTCATTTATTCCAAGAGTAAGGAAGAGCATGCTGAACATTTAAAACACTTCTGACACTGTTGAGAAAGGAAAAGCTTTACGCTAAATTCTCAAAATGTGAATTCTGGTTGCGAGAGGTACAATTTCTTGGACACAAAGTTAATCATGAAGGATTTCATGTGGATCCGCAAAGATCGAGGCTATTACTAAATGGAAAGTCCCTAATTTACCAGCGGAAGTAAAAAGTTTCTTGGACTCGCAGGATATTATAGACGTTTTCTTCAAGATTTTTCTAGGATAGCCATCCCATTAACCAAGTTAACATGCAAATCAGTTAAGTTTGAATGGGGACCAAAACAGGAGGAAGCTTTCAAGATTCTAAAGCAAAGATTAACTAATGCACCAATCCTTGCCTTGCCAGAAGGAACTAAAGATTTTATAGTATATTGTGATGCATCAAAATTAGGATTTGGATGTGTACTGATGCAACGTCAGAAAGTGATTGCTTATGCCTCAAGACAACTCAAGAAGCATGAGGATAATTACACAACACATGATCTAGAATTGGGAGCGATAATATTTGCCCTCAAGATTTGGAGACATTATCTTTACGGTAGTAGTTTACTATCTTTACCGATCATAAAAGTTTAAGATATATTTTTGCGCAAAAGGAATTAAACATGAGGCAAAGACGTTGGATGGAAATCCTCAGTGATTATGATTGTAATATTGAATATCACGAAGGAAAAGCTAATGTAGTCGCTGATGCTCTAAGTCGAAAGTATCATGAGAAGCCAAAAAGGGTACGTACTCTCAGATTAAATCTGCATATAGATTTAATGGAACAATTAAAGAATACCCAGGAGACAACAATCAAGGATGATTCTGAAGGGATGAAGGGAATGATAAAGGAATTGGAACAAGGATCAGATGGAATTTGGAAATTCCATAAGAAAAGAATTTGGGTACCTATCCAAGGAAATTTACGAGACATAATTTTAGAAGAAGCTCATAAATCCACATATACGATGCATCCTGGAAGCAACAAGGTGTATCAAGATTTAAAGAAAAGTTACTGGTGGATAGGAATGAAAAAGGACATTGCAAGTTATGTTTCTAAGTGTTTAACTTGCTCACAGGTTAAAGCTGAACATCAGAAACCTTCAGGCTTACTCCAGCAATTAGAAATGCCAGTTTGGAAATGGGAATTGATAACAATGGATTTTGTTAATGAATTACCCAAGACGCGAAAAGGTAACGACACAATCTGGGTGATTGTGGACAGACTAACAAAATCCGCACATTTCTTACCAATGAAAGAAACCTTCAGTATGGAACGACTAGCTAAACTGTATGTAGATGAAATAGTTTCACTACATGGAACCCCTTTATCTATTGTGTCCGACAGAGATAGTCGTTTTACTTCTCATTTCTGGACGAGTTTTCAAAAAGCTATGGGAACTCGATTAAATTTAAGTACAGCAAAGTGAAAGGACGATTCAGTCACTGGAAGACATGCTTAGAGCCTGTGTGATAGACTTTGGAGGAAGTTGGGATGATCACTTACCATTAATTGAATTTTCTTACAACAACAGCTATCATACAAGCATTAATGCTGCACCATTTGAAGCACTCTACGGACGAAAATGCCGAACACCTGTATGTTGGGCGGAAATAGGAGAAAAACAATTGTCAGGACCGGAGATTGTACAAAAAACAACTGACAAGATAATTCAAGTCAAGGAAAGACTGAAAACTGCCCGAGATCGCCAAAAGAGTTATGCAGACCATCGTCGAAAGCCATTGGAATTTCAGGTGGGAGATAAAGTATTGCTAAAAATTTCACCTTGGAAAGGAATTGTCAGATTTGGTAAACGAGAAAAGTTAAGCCCAATGTATGTTAGACCTTTCAAAATCATTAAACGCATTGGACCGGTAGCTTATCAGCTAGAGCTACCTGAAGAAATGACAGGAGTACATGATGCATTTCATATATGTAACCTAAAGAAATGTCTAGCCGATGAATCATTAATAGTACCACTTCAAGATGTAGAGGTAAATGAGAAGCTGAAATTTGTTGAAAACCCTATACAAATTGAAGATAGAAAGATTAAGAACCTCAAGCATAAAAGGCTAATACTGGTCAAAGTAAAATGGGATTCAAGAAGAGGACCTGAATATACATGGGAACTGGAATCAGAGATGAAGCGAAAGTATCCTCATTTGTTTCAGTGAATCTCGAGGACGAGATTCAAAACAAGGTAGGGAGAATGTAACAATCCTCAAAAACACCTTATAAGGACCCCCGATCGTATCCCGGACTCGTAGGGCGCGAACCAGCAAGAAAAACGAAGAAAACTGATCTGGGCGTCCCAGGCGCCATGCGCCAGAATCCCTGGCATCTCCCGCGACGCGTGTGAAAGTACCAGGTGACGTGTCTCCGCGGCGTCTGGCAAGGCTATGCATGCAACGTAGCCTGTCTAGGCAATATAGGCCTCCCCCGCGCCACGCGAGGGAGTCTCAGGGTGTCGGTGCGACGGGGGGGGTCCAAAATTGAGTATATAAAGGCTGCCGTGGGACAGAAGGTGTTGCTCAAAATCGAACAATCAAATCGTTCATATACCTTCTGTATCTCCATTTCATTGTCCAATACCCCCTAAACCCCTAAACATGCGAAGCATTGCCCTGTTGTAAGTGTTTTAACCCTAATCACTGATTCGATACTCTGCCCGGTTGATCTAAAATCCAGGAACGGATGCCAAAGTAATGCCCGTTAATAAGGCTATGCTTTGTTAACGACGTTGGGATTTTGTCTCGGGAAGTATCATTCATGTTAAGTTGGGTTATTGCACTAACGCGTGTTGCATTGTAATTTTATTAGGAACTCATAATTAGTACAAGGAAGCTCTAAGATAAGAACCCTAAATCTACAAGGTGAGTCATTTCTCTTTTTCTCATAGTTTGTGAGTCATTCTCTCTTTTTACTAAATTACTTTACAAAACCTCAATGTCTTTCAGTTATACTCACAGGGATTAAGTCTGTGTAATCTATAATTATTGCTGGTAGTCGGGGTTTTGTACATTACTAGTCCACAATCACCAAGGGTGTGACAGGAACCGTTACTTGTTGGGAGATAGGCCCCACGGTAATATGACCATAAGCACAGGGGAGTGTCTCCAGTCGCCTACTATGTTGAATAATTGATAGAAAACTTACACTGTAATCGCCCTTAATACTGTAAAGTATAACAATGTGTCATTTTATAAGTGGAATGAACTCGCCAGTATTTCTTGCTGAATAAAATGTTTTCAAAACGCGTTTCAGGTAACTTACTGTGAAAGTCCTAGAAGCCAGCTATGGAGCACTAAAGGCTTAAATAAAGTGGCTATGTTTACCTGAATAAAAAGAAGACATTTACATTTTATTAATTAGGGTTTATCCCTACAAAAACATTCGGAATGAAATATGGGTTTTATCCCTTTGTTTAATATTAAACTTTGGTATTTTATAAACTCTGAATTTATTTTTCTAACATCGATCTTGATGATATTTTCCGCTGCCAAATTAATAAATACTGGTACCACTTGACTGTCCCGCGGACACCCGCTCCCAGGGTAGGGGTCGGGGGCCGTGACAATATTAGTGTCTTAAATATACAATATAAAACACATTAGCGTCTGAAAGATACAATATAAAACAAACCAAGTTCGGATGTGTAGATATTTATGGTATAATAGATATTTTCTTATTAAAACACAATAGTTTTGGAGGATGAGATAGAAACTTGCGGGAAAGGTATGAGGTTTATTGTATGACAGTTATTTCCTTATTTAAAATAAGGTAAATAACACTTTTACTCCCAATCAATTAAATTAGCCTATTTTTAAGACGCACATATAACCAAAATGTCACCAAGATGATCTCAACCATCAAAACACACTTATCCAACGATCAAGATCATTTTCCTACATTTTGTAAGAAAAACACTCTTTGTAGAGGAACCCCACCCTTATATATATATATATACATATATATATATATATAAAAGAGAGAGAGAAAGGGAGGGAGAAGTGAGGTTTATTACAAAACACAAACATATAATTGCGAGAACAAGAAAAACTTAAACTATTTCTTGTCAATAGTTCATATTTTTCAATTTTTTTTTTACTTTTTTTTTGTACAAATGTGTATATTATACACTGAAAACCATCAATCTAGTTTGTTCATATGTATTAAAAATTTTAAGTGTCACATAGTCTAAAGCTAATATCTAATACTGACTACTCCAAGTTTAAGCACTTTAATTAAAGTCGAAGACTGAAAGATTAAGTAAACATGAGTGGAAGCATGGCTACGTGAAAAAAAGGTAGATTGAGATTTGTGTTAGTTAAGACCTAACCAATGCCTTACAAACACCCAGAAATTTAGGAAACTGTTTTTACTAGAGATTTTGGTTACTCGCAAATCTCTAATTAGTAGCCTAGTTGATATATAACAAAATCGCGAGTTACATCTGAATTGCAATAAATCAGGAAAATATTATATAAGTACAAATTTGTTTCATAGAGATTTGTGGGAAGGGTTACACACATTGTAACTATTCATAGACTACAAAAATTGTATGTGGATAGTAAATGAATCGTCCCCAAGGGTTACACACATTCGTTTTATCTAAGAGGTGAATGGTTTAAATTATGCAAAGTTCAGGCATATGAGTATTTACAAGTAAGTTAGTTTGTCCTTAAAAAAGTAAACGAGTATGGGTGTGTGTTTAACACCTTTTGTAATGTGATTCTGGTTTGAGACGTCTCCTTCTTTTTATACGCTCATAGCCCAACGGTTTTTAATTTGTTGATTCTAGTTGAGACGCTTGATGGCTTTAAGAAGCAACACAACATATTGTTTAACTTTTTCTTGTTTCATCCAATCTTCTTCTTTGTAGATCTTTTGGCTAAACTTGATACCTCTCATTCTTTTCTTAATCACAAAAAACATGAATTGTAAGTTACAAAAGCCCACTAGGAAGATCAACTAATTATTATATTAGCTATTACAACTTTGGTACGCAAACGTAAGAAAAGAAGATATTATTCTTCATCGGTTATAGGCTTAAATACTAATGCTAAATGACTGCATTCCCCCTCTTCTTTTCTCACCATTTGACGTTTCCAATACCTCGGTCATCTAAAATCAAATACGGAAGTCATTAGTAACTAAGTGATAAGTTATGGTTTAGCTACTAAATGGTTCATGAACTAATTTTAAATTCTTTGTAAACATTTGTTCAGTTACACATCTTTTTCTGTTATTTTTAATAGGTCAAGTGTTGAAAGGCTTACATTTCTTTGGGAGATGCAAGTTCAACTCTCATTTGGCGTGGAGTGAGACATTGGTGGACAATAATAGGAGACCTAGGGAAACCTACATTCAATTCTTGAGGCAAACGGGTTCTACCGGTAATTTCACCGTCGTGCCTAGGGGAGGGTGGGTTACCGGGTTTTTCCTGGAATTGGTGGTGGACTTGGGTTACTCTCGGAGTACTCCGTTTGGTCTGATGGGTACCCCGAGAATGCTTATGATTGATATTGTTGGCCGTTCAAAAAAAGAAGCATTGGAGGTATCAATGGGGTTAGAACGACACTAAATCCGGTGGGGAATGATCTCTCTCATTAACTATTATAGCATTTGCATGTGATTGTTAAAACTCTTAATTAGCATTTATATGTGATTGTTAAAACTCTTAATGATTCTAAGTTCTTACTTAAATACTCTAGCTTGCTACAAGTTGTAATTTTGATTAAACTAGAAGTACCACCCGTCGCAATGCGACGGAGATTCTTTAGTTATATATCGTATTAGATAAAATGTAAATGTTTATTACATGACCGTGAGACTGTGTGTAAAACACAGAAAAGAATAACAAAGTTGATCTCTGACCCACGCGTTGCGACAGACCTATCAAACAGGAAAAGCAAATGAAAAAACGTTAAACGAAAAATTTACAAAAGATGAAAAGTCCAAGGGATCAAAAGTGAAAGTAAAAAAGTGGTGGAGTTAAAAATTGTTAAAGATGAAAAACTTTATGTTAAAAGCAAAAAAATCAAAGGGGTTAATTGCAAAATATGAAAACTTTAGAATTAAAAGTGAAATATCAAATTAATCAGGGGTTAAATTACTTAAAGATTGAAACTTCAAACTTAATTTGCCAAATATGTAAACTTTAAAGTTAGAAATGAAAATTTTAAATTTATTTTTGAAAAACTCCCAAAGCCAAACAAACAACCACCTTAAATATAAACATGTTGCTTTTATTTATACATGGTTAATTTCCTTTATGAACTATTGAACTAGTAGTCTTCGCAAGTGATTAAGTTGAAATAAATAAGCTTGTGAGATGACCAAAAAATATTCATCAAATTCTTATACTAAGCTTTTTGAACTAAAGTCCTAAAGACCTCGGTCAAACTTTAAACCAATCATTTGTAGTCGTTTGTTTATAAATAGTTAAAAAAAGAGTGATTGGACCAAATGCTGGGTTGGGTCATGGTGGAGCTGACCTGACCACACGTTGGGTTGGGTTGGGTCGTGGTGGGGCTGACCACACGTCCGCATGTTGAGTTTTGGTAGCTTTAACCCATTAAGGGATCCACGATTTTTAAGTGTGGCCGACAAGCTTATAACCATTTCTTCTTTTCCTCGGTTTAATTTTCAGAAATTAATTTACTCCGTATGTCAGCATGTTGCTCTTCTTTATGTAAACAGTTTCACAAATAAGACAAACATATATTAATATCTTTTACATAAGTAATCATTTTGATCATAAAATTCATGCATAGCCCTCACATCACTTAAATTTTGGGAATCATGCTGAAAAAATAAATGAAAAGGTGCCACTTGCAAGGATTTTTATGAATTTTTCGGAACCATACTGAAAAAATAAATGAAAAAGGCTTCACTTGTAAGAATTTTTATATTTTGAGAATCAAGTAAATTAGTTAGTCAGTTAGGCTAGATGGTATAATTCACTAGTGGAGGCTAATTATCATCTTTTACCTCGATTTTACATCAGCATCCTTTTCCATCATCTATTTCCTCCGCTAGCCATGGGCGTGGCTCACTATCCCCTTCTTTTTTATTCATTTATTTTTTTTAATAATTCATTGCTAGGTTCCTCCCCTCTCTCATTCATGGCCTTCGTGGACATCATCATGTCCTTCACGATCACTAGTGAGGGAGGCGGTGTTCCACAAGTGGCTACTAGTGCCATGTCACTCCACGAGCTACTTCACGATACCACACAAAACAACCTTATCGAATTTTCACCCGATTTCTAATTATTCACATGATTTTTTTTATTTAATTAGGATAACAAAGGCAATATCATGTAATGTGATTTTAAAAAGTTATGTCATTTGGAATTTTTGGACACGTCTTTTTTATTAACCTTTTTGGTGATCCATCACACAAATTATATCATTTTGTTACTATTTTTATTTTATATATAAAATTACACGAATTCAACTGAGTGTGCTTTTGTACGTGAAAAGTCTATTTAATAAAAATATGAGTCGGTCAAAATGGTGAGTAGGGTGACTCTACATGAAGAAAAAAATTGATTAATGCAAAGCGATCTCTTGACAGATCATAATGCAAAGCGATCTCTCCCTCCTAAACATACATGAAATTTTAGTTAGAAAGATATAGAAAATGTTTTAAAGACAAAGCAACTTAACTAAACAAGAAATCGTCCCATAGTTTATTGATCAAGCAAACTATTTTTAACGATAAGAAATAATCAACCATAGGGTACACTTGTTTCATTCTTAAGAAATATGCGATGTACATGTAAGTCAATGTTACTCATTTAGTTTTTGACTAAAGCTAGAGGACAAGTTTGAGACCTTATTAGGTCACTCAGTTGTTGAGTTGATCTTTTGTTGGTGATATTATCACTCGTGAACTAGTATGGAATACCTAAATTATTGATGTTGTTGAGATATCTCTATCATGACAACCATGCTAGATAAATTCATTTATTTATAGCTTGACTAACTAAAGTCGCCCATTCTTTGTATAATCCCATGAATTTAATGATTACTTTATTCATTAGTTGACTAAATAGTCATCACAATGCTATATAATCCCTTGATCACAATGTCAATTATGAGATTGTGTTGTTGATAATATTATCGCTTGTGAACGGCTGTGAAATTCTTCAGTTTGTTTAGATATCCTTGTCATAACAACAATATTATTTAAGTTATATTTATTTATTTCTTGTTTGACGGACAAAAGTTTACTGAATTATTTACTGCTTGAATAGTTAATGATTGTTTTTGTGTCTCTTTAGCTCGTAAAAGAACTAAGTTTCAAAACATGAGTAACAACTTCAATATTTTGAACTAGCGATGGTAATGAGTCGGTTTTATCACAATCTCATATCCCAGTATAAAACAATGCCTTATACCTTTTGAGTACATGTTACACACCATCCATTTGGTTTACGGGTATCGTTATAGCCATTTATGGTGATGTTCAATTAATGTTGCTCATTTTGACGTCCATTACATGAAACACAGTCTTTAACTCACCTTAAAAATCGGCTTAATATATATAACATTCAACTACCCACACTTCCAAATGTTCTGAACTTTTAATTATATCAATTTTCTTACAATTTCAACATACCATTATCATATATTTGTTTAATCTTATATCATATATTAATATATTCTGTTTTGATGCAGGTAGATGAGGGATTTGGATAATCAGATAGTATCACTTTTAACCACACATACCATTCCGAAAACCTATACTATTTTTTTTTAGAAATTATACTCATGCATAGTCATACTAAATACCCATCGTGCTATTCTTTACGAGTGCTTCGAGTTTACCATCATGTCTCTTGTTTTGACCTAGTATTTCTATTAGAAAAATACAAGCGTCGAGATACAACATCAACATGTGAAAATTATTTTTGGTTTGAGATATTTCGGATTTCTTCCCAAAAGTTGACTATGTTTCATTGACATGCAACTTTGTTTGTATCTTAAAACTAACTTATGATTATCATGGTAGAATATTTAAAACACCTCCTATATTATACAAAAGTTCTACTTCAATTTTCAAGTCCAGACGTCCAGTAGTTAACTATCCGATTGTCAATAGCTAATTATTGGTTTAGAAATGGTTTTACGTATTTTCTTACTGATTGAAGGTTGAACTGCCTAGTGAAAACATGTATTGACATTAAGAATATAAAGAATACATGATGGAATCTTTAAAGTTAACTTGGATGAGTCCAATCCATATATTCAATTCGACCATAACCCATTACACGTGGGATGCCTGTTGGAGGACAATAATGCAATGGCCATGCAACTAAATCCATTTTGGTTTTGATCACCAAATACCATTTTTTAAGGTCGTGTTTGGATGCATTAGTAGGTTAACTTAACTTGTTAGTTTGGTGGATAACACTCTGATTATTGGCTGTTTGGCTGCAGACAGCAAAATCATACTAACTCAAAATGTTACTTCTCCATATTCTCACATTCACAATATGTATGTGTATCTAGCCCACTCACACATGACACACACACGCACACTATGCACAAGATGGAATATTACTTTCATAAACAATTGATGTCCACTTTGTATCCAAACTCATACAAAAAAAATATGAACAATTTTGCCTGTATGTCCAAGTGCAATGTTTTTCTAGGATTTATTTAAACTATAAAATTGGTTTTGATATAAAATTATAATTCAATTGTGGGTCTATAAACTATATATGTATATATGGTACATACTTTGCTAATTTTGAGTTAATTGTACCATTAGTCCATGTGGTTTATGGAAACTAACAAAGCCAAGTACTAATAGTTTAAAGTCACACTTTAAGGTTTCACATTTCATATTGTAACAAGTCCTTTGCGCTTTGGTACTAGCGTCACGCAAAGGCTAGAGCTTACCAACCTGAAGTCCCATTCCAAAACCTTTAATCACCTCTCGGAGCATAACATATTTTAACTCTGCATAGATATAGAAAACATGAATGACCCAAACTAATGGCGATACCGATGTTTCAAAAACCTATTAATCAACAAAAGTCATTAAGACCCCCCGCCCCCTATTCACCCATGGTTTTCCTTAGTTAACTCCCCACGAAGGGGGTAAGTTTCCACCAAAATACCCTCAAGAAATCTAGGCAAGAATGGCCATCGAACTAGTTTTCATCAAACTTGAAAAATTATATTAATCATCAAAAGCTTGATTATACTAATGATTCTTGTCTTTTTCTTAATGATTGCAATGATTATAAATAGTAGGTAGAAGAGAAATGTGTTGTGAAGAAGAGAGGAGTGAATGAGCAAGTGAAAATGTCAGAGACATGGGGTGTGTCTTGGAGACATGGGACGTGGTCAACTCTCAGAATCTTCATAAATCTTCAAAAGATCGTTCTAATTTGAAAAGTCAACTTTTGTCATCTTGTGTCGAGACACGACCCGTGTCTCACAGACAGGTCGTGCTAAGTTTTGACCATAAAACCATTTTTTACCTTCGTCTCATCGAAACACCAAGATCATTATATAGTCCCCGTAACTCATTTCGTAGCCCAACATATCCTTCTGAAAAGTTTTAGGCTTTTTCTTGTTGTCCCGTTGACTTTTAGTTGTCTAAGGAACCACCATTTTGTCTTGTATTGAGGAGATCAACATTTTTTCATGACTTGTGGATCATGCACGGGGCATGTAATGTAGGCAAGACCCGTGTCTTGAGCTGCAACCTGACTTTTCTCTTGATTCTTCTTCGTTTTTCGCTTCTTTTGTCACTTTGCAACCCGATTGCCCTGAAAATGAAAAGTAAACAAATTTAGAACTAATTTACTAATATGTTCAAGAAAACAATCTTAAACCGGGTATCAAAATGATGTGAAAACAATGTGTAATTATGTGTACATTAGTTACATCCATTATTAGACACAATGTAATTATGGTTAGTTAGATATAGTATTGTGTAAATATGGGTATTATATATAGCCATCTCTTCTAACCCTAATCATCCTCTATAACATTCAATACAACAATCATATTACACATACATACTGGTGTTTGAGGTTGGTATCAGAGCTAACCACTGATGCTGCCTACCGCCGTCGGCGACACTTAATTTATGGACATTTAGTAACACTCACATGATAATTTGGTGAAAACTTCAGGTGACACTCCAAGTGACACTCTCTCTTTTGAACGCAAGTTCATTTCGCAACGACATTGCTAGCGACACTTCCTGCTGACACTTACGACGACACTTGACTCAGACGACATTGCCTAGCAACACTTCCTGATTGCAAGTTGAAACTTATCGATACTAGCTCAATGAACTCAGATGACAGTTTTAATTACTATTGATATACATACAACACTTCTTAGGCGAAAATCCTAGATCACTGGTGAAACTTCACAAATGGCCACAATTTCCTTGCTAACTCCACAATAAAAAGCCTTATACAAATTTGCCTTTAACCTCTCTCCAACAAACTATGGGTACTAGAAAACTATGATTAAACCTTTTTTTATCACAGCCAACTTATTCGGTTATATCTATGGTTCTATTACTTATCTGAGTCTTACTATTGCAATAGCTTCAGACTCTACCACTACTATTACAGCCAACGCCAACTATCAATCCTGGATTGCAAATGATGCTCACGTCCACTTGATCATCTCTATTGTTTTAAAGCATCATTCTCTCATGTCCAAGGCATCGCTGCTCAAGAACTATGGAATCCCTTGCTTGAGCTTATGCCCACACACTGCATCCAGGGAATACATACTTAAAGCACAACGCCTTAAGCTCAAGATAAGGGGATGAAACACCGCTTGCTTATCTTTGTCATGCCCAAGAATATTCATCTACACTTGTCAACATGAATATTCATCTACACTTGTCAACATTGGTGAACCAGTAAAAGACAAAGATTTTTTTCTCAGTGTTATATCTAGCTTAAGTTAAGAATACAATGGCCTAAAAGCCATTGTTCTCACTCGCTCAATTCCATTAGCATTCAATGAAATTTTTGGGCTCCTCACAGATCACGACTACATGATTACAAAGCCCCCATAATCTATTGATGTTGTCGCCTTTGTTGCCTTCACCATTCCTGCCCATTCTCCACAACAACTCTTGAATCTCTAATAAATGGCTTCTCAATTTGGCTATCAACTCATGTCACACCCCGACCCGCAGCGGAATAAGAGTCGGGGTATAATTGGGTTATCACCAAAGCTCATGATGTTTACTAAAATGTTTCATATTTATTAAATTCAAATTACAACTTAAATGTTCAAGCCAAATTCATACAATACAAGGAAAGGAAAATTAAATAAAACAATTTCAAAGTCAAAACTGATTTATTCTTCTAGGCTGTCCTATGTGTTTCTTGCTTCAACTGGATCACCTGTATCATGTGTAAAAATGGAGGAAATTTTGGGTCAACAAAAGTTGGCGAGTGAACTTTGTTAAAAACATTTGTTATTGATTTCTTGTTGTATTTAATATGGAAAAATTGTGCAATAATCATATGTGAGCAAACATAAATAAACAAACAATCACAAACCACCTTGCATGAGTATATGACATGAATGATAATGTATTGTGAGATCAAGGCTCAATCAAACGAAGCCGATCGTATGTTGGCAACGTCACGTTCCGCTCATAGGTAATGGGGAACATACGAGCCTATGATGATGTATGTGAGATCAAGGCTCAATCAAACGGAGCCGATCGTATGTTGGCAACGTCACGTTCCGCTCATAGGTAATGGGGAACAGACGAGCCTATGATGATGTATGTACTGAAAATGATAAATTTAATCTAAACATTAACCACACAAACAATTGATACATATTGGATACACATTTGATCATGGATATGATGGTTGCACAAGTGTTTAAATGTAATAAATAATAAGCGACACGTGATACACCCAAAATGTGATTAAAATGGGGAACTGGTAGAGATTCACTCACCTTGGGTGCGTTCTTTTGATGATGTTGAATGCGCACGAGTTTTGGGATTTGATCGACGAGGAAAAACAAACCTAAAATAATAACGAAATGGTTCGGTAAATAAGTTGATTTTATTAACAATTTTAATAGGATTTTTAGATTTATTTTTGTGAGTTTAAGGTCATTTCTAACTTTAAAAATATTATTTTTAAGTATTTTTAATTGATTTTTAAATTAAATAAATAAATAAAAAATAAAAAAATTGACTTTTTGTTGACCGTTGACCGGACCGTTGACCGGTCGGACTGTGGTCTGAGTGTGCACTGAGTGAGGTTCGAACCCGGGACCTCTCGTACGCGTGCACGCAGCTCTACTAACTGAGCTACGTGTCTAACCCGAAATATTCTATGTTTTAATTATATATATATACTAATTAAATGTTAATTTATTTGGTTTATATTAAAAGGATTTAAAATGGTCGAACCGGTTGCAGGGAGCCGGATCGAACTCGGGTCCTTTGGTTGTTAAGCGCACAGCCCAACCAGTTGGGCTGTGTGTCTTATCTGATTAACTTACGGTTTATTTTAATCTTATAGACATACCGTGACTTGTTCTGATTCTGTTTAAAAAAAAATGGTTTTAACTCGGAAAGTTGGTGTGTTTGTAAGGTTCGAACTCGTGACGTGCGCTATGTGTTTGCACACAGTCCACCGCTGGACTGTGTGTCTAACCGGTTTAATATCTTGTTTTAATTACACTTATACACAACGTTTGACTTCGTCTTCTTCGTTCAAGACACAGACAAACGATATCCAACTGTTCTGGTTTAAATTGTTCGTCGATCATACAAGTGATTGAAATGTAATGAATAAATAGAGTTACGGAGTCGAATGTACCGAATCGAATGTTTTTCTCAGAATTCCGGCAATGGTCGTCGGCTCTGATTTGTGAATTCCGTCTGATTGAATCAATTAACAATTTTGATCGATGAGTTGTGAAATTGAGTTACTAAACAAGGATTATCATAGGGTTTAGATGTTTGTACCGATTCACAGTGTGATTTCGGAAATTTCCCGAGATTTCCGGCGAGTGCAGATTATCCGGCAACGTCGTCTGGGACCGATTCTGGTTGAAGGATTGAAGTTAGTATAAGTCTAACAATGGATTGAAAACGAAAGAGTCGAGAAATTTACCGATTTGATGTAAGTCTCGGTTTTCCGGCGAATGTCCGGCAATACAGAATATCTCCGGCGAGTGTAATTGCTTCGAGAAATTGTGCGATTTTGAGCGAAAAGTTTACCAGAGACTTGGGTGTTTATTTATAGGGAAGAATCAGGATGAATTGAGTCCGAATTTGGTCTTGATTCGTGGTCAAGGTTTTCTCCGGCGGTTATGACTGAGATCGCGGAATTAGACATCGGTTATAACCGATGTCGAGATTAATACACGCGTTCAGTCAAAGGAAACCGTCGATAATTGGCGAAATCGTCGGTAATTCCGGCGACTGCGGATTGGGCGCGCTGATGACTGAATTCGATTTCGAGTTTTATTATAAATGTTATTTGTTTTAATAGATATCACAAATGTGTCAAGTGGCGGAGTGGTTGGGTGTTGCTTGTTTCTTCCGGCTGACCCGGGTTCGAAACCGGCAGCCTCTTTTCTTTTTTATTTACTTTATTTTTACTTTTTAATAATTATAGTTTTTAAATTCTAAAATGTTTATTAATTATGTATTGTTTAAAACTAAAATTAATCATAAATACTTAACGAAATTTTATAACTTGATATTCGATTAATAAACGAAGCGGGTTTTGGAAACCCGTTTTTTCGACGGATGTTACAGTATCCCCTACTTTTAGAAATTTCGTCCCGAAAGTAGTGGTAACAAGAAAAAGATGTGGGTATTTCTCGCGCATTGAGTCTTCACGTTCCCAAGTAAACTCAGGTCCTCGTTTCGACTCCCAGCGTACCCTGACAATTGGAATACGACTTCGTCTTAAATGTTTCTCTCCGAAGTCCATAATTTCTACTGGTCTTTCAATGAAATGCATAGATTCATCGACTTGAATGTCTTCTAGAGGAATATGAAGGTTTTCATCGGCGAGGCACTTCTTCAAGTTTGATACGTGGAATGTGGGATGAATTCTGTTGAGCTCTTCTGGTAGGTCAAGCTTGTATGCTACAGGTCCTACTCTTTTGAGTATCTTGAAAGGTTCAACGTAGCGTGGTGCTAGCTTGCCCTTTTGGTCAAAACGAACCACTCCCTTCCACGGTGATACATTTAAAAGTACTTGGTCACCAATGTTAAACTCCAAGGGCTTTCGTCGTTTGTCTGCATAACTCTTTTGACGACTTTGTGCCGCTAGAAGATTGTTTCGAATTTGATGGATCTTGTCTGTTGTTTCTTGAATTAATTATGGACCGGTGATTTGTGGTTCTTCAATTTCGTGCCAACATATTGGTGATCGGCACTTACGACCATATAAAGCTTCGAAAGGTGCCATGCCGATACTTGAATGATAGCTGTTGTTGTACGAAAATTCAACTAATGGTAGATGAGCGTCCCAATTCCCCTTGAAGTCTATGACACATGCTCGAAGCATGTCTTCAAGAGTTTGGATGGTGCGTTCAGATTGTCCATCAGTTTGAAGATGAAAAGCGGTACTGAGGTCTAATCGTGTACCCAAGGCGGCTTGTACGGCTTGCCATGTTCGTGAAGTGAAACGACCATCACGGTCTGAAATGATGCTTAACGGTACACCATGACGGCTTACGATCTCGCTGATGTAGATACGAGCTAACTTCTCGTTCTTGAAGTCCTCGCGAATCGGAATGAAGTGAGCTGATTTTGTAAGACGATCAATGATTACCCATATTGTGTCATACCCACTGGAGGTGCGAGGTAACCCGGTAATGAAGTCCATGGTTATGTTTTCCCACTTCCATACAGGTATTTCAGGTTGAGTTAGAAGTCCTGAAGGTCTTTGATGTTCAGCTTTTACTTGGAACAGGTAAGGCACTTGGATACAAAAACAACAACATCCTTTTTCATTCCAGGCCACCAGTAGGTGTATCGAAGGTCTTGATACATCTTGTCGGCTCCTGGGTGTACAGAGTACCGTGTTTTGTGCGCCTCATTCATAAGGAAATCACGAAGGTTATTGTGATCGGGAATCCATATGCGATCTAGATAGTACAGAATACCGTCGGATTTGGTTTCGATTTTAAGTTCTGCCCCACAAGACAGCTCATTGCGTACGTCGTTTTCTGTTACAGAAACGTGTTGAGCTTCTCGGATTCGATCTTTGATGTCGGTTATGATTTGCGAACAGAGAAGACGAATGGAGTTCGCATAACCTTTTCGACTGAGCGCATCGGCCACCACGTTTGCCTTGCCAGGATGATACCGAATTTCACAGTCGTAGTCATTAAGAAGTTCGACCCATCTTCGTTGCCTCATATTCAACTCCTTTTGGTTAAAGATATGTTGGAGGCTCTTGTGGTCAGTGTATATTTCACACTTGGTAGAGGTAATGTCTCCATATCTTAAGAACGAACACAACGGCTCCAAGTTCCAGGTCGTGGGTGGTGTAGTTCTTCTCATGAACTTTGAGTTGTCTAGAAGCATAGGCTATCACTTTCCCTCTTTGCATTAATACGCAGCCTAGCCCTTGCCCTGATGCGTCGCAATATACTACAAAGTCATCGCAACCTTCGGGGAGTGTGAGGATAGGTGCGTAACAAAGCTTTTGCTTAAGGGTTTGGAAGGCTTCTTCTTGTTTAGGTCCCCATATGAAGGGTTTTCCTTTATGAGTCAAAGCCGTGAGTGGTACAGCAATACGGGAGAAATTTGCAATGAAACGGCGATAGTAACCAGCCAAACCAAGAAATGATCTTACTTCGGTAGGGGTACGTGGCGCTTGCCATTCCTGTACTGCTTTGATCTTTGTGGGGTCAACATGTATTCCCTTGTCATTGATGACATGTCCAAGGAATTGTACCTCTTTTAACCAGAATTCGCATTTGGAGAATTTGGCGTAGAGCTTTTCATTCCTTAAGAGTGTAAGGATGAGTCGAAGGTGTCGTTCATGATCAGATTTAGACTTTGAGTAGATGAGGATGTCGTCGATGAAGACTATGACAAAGCGGTCGAGATAGGGTTTGCATACCCTATTCAGTAGATCCATGAATAAAGCTGGGGCGTTGGTTAATCCAAATGGCATGACCATGAATTCGTAATGACCATAACGAGTTCGGAAGGCGGTCTTTGGGACGTCTTCTTCATGTACTCTGAGTTGATGATATCCAGAACGAAGGTCGATTTTTGAAAAGCAGGTGGCGCCTTGAAGTTGATCTAGAAGGTCATCGATGCGAGGTAATGGGTAGCGGTTCTTGACCGTTAACTTGTTGAGTTCTCTGTAGTCGATGCACATGCGAAACGTTCCATCTTTCTTCTTCACAAAAAGAACAGGTGCACCCATGGCGATGAGCTAGGCCGTATGAATCCTTTGTCAGTCAGCTCTTGCAGTTGACTGGCTAGCTCTTGCATTTCTGATGGGGCTAACCTGTAAGGAGATTTTGCGACTGGTGTAGCGCCAGGTATAAGATCAATGCGGAATTCGACTTCTCTCATGGGAGGAAGTCCTGAGATGTCGTCGGGAAAGACTTGTGGGAATTCTTTCACTACAGATATATCTTCTAGTTTCTTCTCTTTGTTTCCCTTCTTGACGACGTGAGTTAGGAATGCGACATAGTTCTTGCGGAGATACTTTCGGGCTTGAAGGCAGGACATCAATTTGAGTCCTTTCGAAGGGGTTTCTCCAAAGATTCGTAGGGTTTGACCGTCTGCAAGAGGAATGCGAATGAACTTTTCGCGGCATACTACTTCAGCATGATGTTGGCTGAGCCAGTCCATACCGATTATAATGTCGAAACTTCCCAACTTCATAGGAATGAGGTCAACTGGAAAATCGTGATCGTTTAAAGTGAGGGTACAATTTCGTATAATAGATTTAATGAGACCGGTTTTCCGTCAGCAACTTCCACCGTTATGGATTCCATGAGATTATCACGAGTTTGGTTGAGGATGGGTTCAAATTCTAAGGACACAAAACTCTTATCCGCGTCAGTATCAAATAACATGGATGCATAACTACCATTGATGAGAAACGTACCGTTAACCACGTTGTTGTCGGCCCTAGCTTGATTGGCGTTGATGTTGAAAGCTCTTCCCCTAGCAGGTGGAGGAGCTTGGTTAGCTTGGTTCACCGGATTTGCTTGAGCTTGGGCATGAATGATGTTCACCAAGCGTGGACAAGTGTTTCTAAAGTGGTTTGGGTCTCCACAGTTGTAACAAGCCCGCATGGGTTGCATCATGGGGTAGTGGGGTTGGTAGTAGGATTGGGCCGTATGTTGTGTAGGTGGTAGAAGTAAGGGTTGTTGGGCTTGACCCACTATCTGATGGTGGGTTTGGGTTGAGGTTTGGTTGCGGTTCATTCGCTAAAGTGTGCGACAGGTTTGGATGGTGTGACCTGCACGGCCACAGCTGGTGCAATGTTGGCAGGGGTGTTCGGGAAAGTGGTGGTATTGGCAACGGTTGCATTTTGGGTATGGGCCGGAGTATGGCTTTTTATATGGTGCAGCTGAGGGGGCAATTTGGGTGATGGGTGCAGCAGTGATTGGGGGGTTTGTTTGTGTGACAGCAAAGTTTCTGTTGTTTCGCTTCCTTTTACCAGTAAACTTCGAAGAGGAGCCAGAATGGTTTGCCTCAATGGGGGCTTTCTTTTTCTCCTCCTTGAATTTACCGTTTCGGATGCGATTCTCGGTAAGTTCGGTAGCTAGTTCCATTGCGACTTCAAGTGTTGCTGGCGAAGTGCTTAGTACCGAGTCTTGAATTTTCGAGTGGAGGCCTCGAATGTAGTGTTCAACCAAGCGGTACACTGGGGTGAACAAGTTGGGGATCATTTGGTTTAGCTCGAGAAATCTTTTGGTGTAGGAAGTATGATCTCCTTCCTTTTGTTTTAACGAGTGGAATTCATCTTCCAACTTCTTGATTTCGCTTCTTGGACAGAAGCGTCTTGTCATTATTTCCCTTAACTCTTCCCATGTTAAGGCCATAGCATCATCGACTCCTCTCTTACCCTTTGTGTTCCACCAGGTCAGGGCTACCCCAAACAGTCTCCCGGTTGCGTAACGTACCTTGCGATCCTCGGGACAATCGCAATTGAGGAAGGTGTTCTCCATTTCCTCAAACCAGTGGAGGAGAGCAGTGACACCTTCGGTCCCTTCATACTTTGGGGGATCGCAAGACTTGAAATGTTTGTAGGAGCACTTTTTGGAGGGAGGGTTGTCGACGTTCTGGTCTTCTTGGTTGGGAGGGTTGATGGGATTCGCGGTGAGAGCTTGTTGGACTTGAATTACGATGTCAGGAAGCACCGCGGCCATTTGTTTTACAATTTGGGTGGCCAAGCGTTCGTTTGACCTTCCTGACTTTCTTCCTCCACGTAGTTGCCTAGCCGACATCTACAGGAACATACATAGGAAGATTGTGAGTTTAAGAAGTTTTTAGGTGTCATGTGTCGTTAAAAGTAATAAAATAACATAATCATAAATAATGCAACTACATCCATAGGATGTCTTGGGTTTGCTCATGTTTGGGCCTCCAATATCCCCCATACCATCGCCTGTATAGTCATGTGGGCCCCCATGACTATTGGCTTAGTAGGATTCACATTGGTGTTGGCGGTTTAACACTCGCATCACCCGAATGAAAACCATGAAATATGTTTGCGAGATGTATGGTAGGAGGGTGTCCAGGTATAGACACAATGACAACTCAAAGTGGGGTTAGTTCACACGACGTTTGGTATAGCATGCTTTGGCCTAATAGGTCCTTCGTACTCTCATCGTTAGTCCCCAGGTAGGCAAACTGGTCCTTTATTTTGGATTTATACGAATGCCAAGCCTAGACAGGACGTTCCGACTACCGGTACTCGTACCCTTCCAGTTACTACATGCCCGTCATGAGAACTCACTTCGATGTGATTTGAAAATACAAAAATCGTTGCAAAAATCATAGGAATTGTGAGGTGTGTGCTCTCATGGATATGGTATGTTATGAGGACATGATTCATGATGAGCATTGTATAATAATATGTACTTATGAACATGCTTGCATAACATTGAATGTAACAATAAACATAAAGCATATAAACATCATGAATTTTGCATGTAACACATAAACAAATTAAAATTTTTAATCAACTATAGTATAGGCTCTAAGGGTCTAATAACCTATCCTATATCCCTATAGTCATGGCTCTGATACCAATCTGTCACACCCCGACCCGCAGCGGAATAAGAGTCGGGGCATAATTGGGTTATCACCAAAGCTCATGATGTTTACTAAAATGTTTCATATTTATTAAATTCAAATTACAACTTAAATGTTCAAGCCAAATTCATACAATACAAGGAAAGGAAAATTAAATAAAACAATCCAAAGTCTAAACTGATTTATTCTTCTAGGCCGTCCTATGTGTTTCTTGCTTCAACTGGATCACCTGTATCATGTGTAAAAATGGGGGAAATTTTGGGTCAACAAAAGTTGGCGAGTGAACTTTGTTAAAAACATTTGTTATTGATTTCTTGTTGTATTTAATATGGAAAAATTGTGCAATAATCATATGTGAGCAAACGTAAATAAACAAACAATCACAAACCACCTTGCATGAGTATATGACATGAATGATAATGTATTGTGAGATCAAGGCTCAATCAAACGGAGCCGATCGTATGTTGGCAACGTCACGTTCCGCTCATAGGTAATGGGGAACATACGAGCCTATGATGATGTATGTGAGATCAAGGCTCAATCAAACGGAGCCGATCGTATGTTGGCAACGTCACGTTCCGCTCATAGGTAATGGGGAACAGACGAGCCTATGATGATGTATGTACTGAAAATGATAAATTTAATCTAAACATTAACCACACAAACAATTGATACATATTGGATACACATTTGATCATGGATATGATGGCTGCACAAGTGTTTAAATGTAATAAATAATAAGCGACACGTGATACACCCCAAAATGTGATTAAAACGGGGAATTGGTAGAGATTCACTCACCTTGGGTGCGTTCTTTTGATGATGTTGAATGCGCACGAGTTTTGGGATTTGATCGACGAGGAAAAACTAACCTAAAATAATAAGGAAATGGTTCGGTAAATAAGTGGATTTTATTAACAATTTTAATAGGATTTTTAGATTTATTTTTGTGAGTTTAAGGTCATTTTCTAATTTTAAAATTATTATTTTCAAGTATTTTTAATTGATTTTTAAATTAAATAAATAAATAAAAAATTTGACTTGTTGTTGACCATTGACCGGTCCGTTGACCGTTGACCGGTCGGACTGTGGTCTGAGTGTGCACTGAGTGAGGTTCGAACCCGGGACCTCTCGTACGCATGCACGCAGCTCTACCAACTGAGCTACGTGTCTAACCCGAAATATTCTATGTTTTAATTATATATATATACTAATTAAATGTTAATTTATTTGGTTTATATTAAAAGGATTTAAAATGGTCGAACCGGTTGCAGGGAGCCGGGATCGAACTCGGGTCCTTTGGTTGTTAAGCGCACAGCCCAACCAGTTGGGCTGTGTGTCTTATCTGATTAACTTACGGTTTATTTTAATCTTATAGACATACCGTGACTTGTTCTGATTCTGTTTAAAAGAAATTGGTTTTAATTCGGAAAGTCGGTGTGTTTGTAAGGTTCGAACTCGTGACGTGCGCTATGTGTTTGCGCACAGTCCACCGCTGGACTGTGTGTCTAACCCGGTTTAATATCTTGTTTTAATTACACTTATACACAACATTTGACTTCGTCTTCTTCGTTTAAGACACAGACAAACGATATCCAACTGTTCTGGTTTAAATTGTTCGTCGATCATACAAGTGATTGAAATGTAATGAATAAATAGAGTTACGGAGTCGAATGTACCGAATCGAATGTTTTTCTCAGAATTCCGGCAATGGTCGTCGGCTCTGATTTGTGAATTCCGTCTGATTGAATCAATTAACAATTTTGATCGATGAGTTGTGAAATTGAGTTACTAAACAAGGATTATCATAGGGTTTAGATGTTTGTACCGATTCACAGCGTGATTTCGGAAATTTCCCGAGATTTCTGGCGAGTGCAGATTATCCGGCAACGTCGTCTGGGACCGATTCTGGTTGAAGGATTGAAGTTAGTATAAGTCTAACAATGGATTGAAAACGAAAGAGTCGAGAAATTTACCGATTTGATGTAAGTCTCGGTTTTCCGGCGAATGTCCGGCAATACAGAATATCTCCGGCGAGTGTAATTGCTTCGAGAAATTGTGCGATTTTGAGCGAAAGTTTACCAGAGACTTGGGTGTGTATTTATAGGGAAGAATCAGGATGAATTGAGTCCGAATTTGGTCTTGATTCGTGGTCAAGGTTTTCTCCAGCGGTTATGACTGAGATCGCGGAATTAGACATCGGTTATAACCGATGTCGAGGTTAATACACTTGTTCAGTCAAAGGAAACCGTCGATAATTGGCGAAATCGTCGGTAATTCCGGCGACTGCGGATTGGGCGCGCTGATGACTGAATTCGATTTCGAGTTTTATTATAAATGTTATTTGTTTTAATAGATATCACAAATGTGTCAAATGGCGGAGTGGTTGGGTGTTGCTTGTTTCTTCCGGCTGACCCGGGTTCGAAACCCGGCAGCCTCTTTTCTTTTTTATTTACTTTATTTTTACTTTTTAATAATTATAGTTTTTAAATTCTAAAATGTTTATTAATTATGTATTGTTTAAAATTAAAATTAATCATAAATATGCAACGAAATTTTATAACTTGATATTCGATTAATAAACGAAGCGGGTTTTGGAAACCCATTTTTCGACGGATGTTACAACTCATGCCAAATGTCAATGCTTAAGTTCCACTTCCTCAAGCCTTTTACAATTATCGAATCCCCATAATTAGGGGTGGTTACACTAGAGGTGGAACAAGGTCCTATCGTGGCAACACCAACACCAACAACTTCAACAATAGATATAGAGGTCGCGGTTGTGGTCGCAGTCAATTTTCTTAGGCATCCGCACATAACATCATCCATGGTTCCTGCAACAGATTTGGAATTGGACACCTTCCTTCAGATTGTCCTTACCGTGATCCATCTATTTTTTGTAGCCGTCAAAATGCTAACTATTTCAATGTGCAGTCCCAAGCAAGCTTCTCTGAATACAACATGTGGCATCCTGACAACGGAGCTGTCAATCATGTCACACCAAATTTGGTTAGTCTAGACCAATTTACGTCTTATTATGGTAATGATTTCCTTGGTGTTGGTAATGGTAACGATCTTCTACCTTCATATTGGTTCATCAAAAATCCATTCCTCAAACAAATCATTTAACATATCTAATATCCTTCATGTTCCTGAACTTAAAAAGCAACTTCTCTCTGTCCAAAAATTGTGTTTAGACAACAATGTTTTCTCTGGATTTCATTCTTCCTTTTCCGTTGTGATAGACAAATCTACACGCACTACCCTCTTCACGTGCCCCAGTGAAAATTGTCTCTGAACACTTCGTGTTCCTCTTCTCTAATATATCAATTAGTACACATTCTTTGCCACTCACACATCTTTTGACGCCTAGCACCAAAGGCTTGGTCACCCACGAGAGTCTTTTTATTTTTATGCTTTCTAGTAGTTCTTTAGTTATACTAATACATCTAATTCCATTTCATGACTGCTTGCTCTTTGGGCAAGTTAACAAAAAATGCATTTCCCTATTTCTAATTTTCGTAATGCACAATTTCTTGATCTTTTATATTGTGGTGTTTGGGAGTTTATGCCTATATAATCTTCTGATGGTTACCTGTACTTTATGCCTCATGTTGATCATTTCTCTCATTATATGTGGAGTTTTTTTCCTTTAACTAACAAATTTACAAACGTTGTTCACGGTTGAAAGCCAATTTAACACGAAAATCAAATAAGTCCAAACCGAATGGTGTGAATTCAAACCCCTGGTAAGTTTCTTTCAGTTTCTTGGTATAATCCATCAATTATCATGTCCTTACACAAGTGAAAAAAATGGCTTCGTTGAGCGTCGTTATCGACACATTGTTCCCAAACGATTTGGAACTTTTCTTTTGACACAACCGTCTATCTTATCAACCAAATGCCATCGAGAAAATCTTTTAACAAATCTCCATTTGAACATCTCTTCCATCGTCGTCATGACTATTCGATCCTTAGAGTATCCAATTGTCAATGTTTTCTTTATCTTCAACCCAATAATCTTAAAAAAAATAGATTTTCAGTCCACATCCTGGGTCTTCCTTTGCTAGAGTCCAAAACACCATGGGTATTGATGTTATGGTCATACAAATGATCACACTTTACATTGCTTGGCATGTTCGGTTTTTTTAACACAATTTTGCCTTCCAACATACGTTCTCTTAATTCCTTCTTCATCTCCAAATTCCAACCTACACATCTTTTTCCGACCCTACAATACCTCTTGACAATCCACTTAACAATCTAAAACCGCTAACTGAACCAACCACTCATCAACTCTTACTCCTCCACCTACTCCTCCCACTACCTCGTCCAATAATTCTTTATCTACAACACTTCCTCCTCTACCTCCCCGTCAACATCCTCCCAATCTCCAACCTAATCCAAAACCACAGGTCCTCTTATGTGGCCTTCTCGGTGCTGACTAGCTGGCTACCGGATACCCCCGATCACATGAATGTCAGATACATGTTCATAATTCATATGCAAACTTAACAATAAATTATCAACCAAAAGTTCATACATTTACAATAAAAGGAAACTACATAATTATTCCAAGCATAAACTTTTTATTCTTCTAGGCCTTCCTATGTGTTTCTTGTCTCAACTGGATCACCTGTATCATGTGTAAAACGGGGGAGATTTTGGGTCAACAAAAGTTGGCGAGTGAATCTTGATAAAACATTGTTAATAATTTCTTGATTTATTTAATAAGGAAAATTTGTGCAATAATCACATGTGAGCAAACATATATAAATAAACAATCACAAACCACTTTGGATGAGTATATGACATGAATGATGATGTATGTGAGATCAAGGCTCAATCAAACGGAGCGATCGAGTGACATGAATGATGATGTATGTGAGATCAAGACTCAATCAAAGGGAGCCGATCGAATGAGGCACCTGATACTCAACCTGTATCCCACGGGGAGCTGATGGGCCTAATGAAATGCATGCACTGAAAATGATAACTCCAATTTAAACATAATTCACACAACAATGATACACATTTGATCACGGATATAATGTAAGCACAAGTGTTTAAATAAAATATGAGAATTATACGACACATGATACACCCCAAAACGTGATTAAAACGGGGAATTGGTAGAGATTCACTCACAGTGGATGCGTTTCTTGATGATGATGATGCGACGAATATTAGGACTCGACCGTCGAGGGAAAAACTAACCTAAATAATAACGAGACGATCCGGTAAATAAATAAATTTTATTTGGAATTAATGTTTTTAATTAGTGCTCTTAATGGAATTTTTTAGATTTATTTTTGTGAGTTTAAGGACATTTTCTAACTTTAAAAATATTATTTTAAGTGTTTTTAATTGATTTTTAAATAAAATAAATAAATAAAAGAAATAAAAAATTTGACTTTTTTTTTACCATTGACCGTTGACCGGTCGGACTGTGTTTAATTATGCGCTGAGTGAGGTTCGAACTCGGGACCTCTCGTATACGTGCACGCAGCTCTACCAACTGAGCTACGTGTCTAACCCGAAATATTCTCTGTTTTAGTTATATATATATACTAATTATGTTATCTTATTTAGTTTATTTCAAAAAGGATTTAATATGGCCGAACCGACTTCAGTGACTCGGAGTCGAACTCGGGACGTTCTGTTCGAGTGCGCATAGCCCAACCAGTTGGGCTGTGTGTCTAACCTTGTTTAACTACAGAATATATTATATTTGTATACATGTTGAAGGATGATCTGAATAGGTTTTAAAAAGGATTGGTTTTATTTCTGAAAGTCGGTAACATATGCGATTCGAACTCGGGACGTGCGTGTTATGTTGCAAACAGTCCACCGCTGGACTGTGTGTCTAACCCGGTTAAATATCAGTTTTAATTAAACTTATACACATTGTTCAACTTCGTCTTCTTCGCTTAACATTTCAGAACAGTGAATTCCGACTGTTCTGTTTAATCGATCTTAACTTATATTTGATTGAATTGAAAAGAGAAATGAGATGACATGGTATACCAGAACGGCGAGTTTGCTTCAGGTTTTCCGGCAAAGTCTCGTCGTCTCCGATCTTCGGATTCCGGCTGAGGGAAACTGTTTAACAGTTTTGATTACTGGATTTGAGCAATTAGATTACAAATCGAAGATAGCAAGAGAAATTTAGATGATTGTACCGTCTGAAGAAAATCGCGGTTTTCCGTTCAGTAATTCCGGCGAAATTGAAATTTCCGGCGACGTGCTAAAGCTTCGAGAGATTGTACGATTCTGAGCGAAAAGGTTACCAGAGGTTTTGGGTGGGTATTTATAGGGAAGAACAGGATGTATTGGGTCCGAATTTTGGTCTTGATTCGCGGTCAAAGTTTTTCCGGCGGTTACGACTGAAATTGAGGTTAGACATCGGTTATAACCGATGTCGAAATTAGTTCACGCGTTTCAGTCAAAGGAAACGGTCCTAATTTGCGGAATCTTCGGTTTTTTTTCCGGCGACCGCGGATTTGGGCGCGTTGATTACCAGTTTGACTTTTGGGTTTACTTTAAATGTTATTTGTTTCTGTATTTGGCATGAAAGAAATGTGTGGCGGAGTGGTGTGGTGTGTGTTTGTATTTGTGGGCGACCCGGGTTCGAAACCCGGCAGCCCTATTTATTTTTTTATTTACTTATTTTTATTGTTCATTGTTATGGTTTAAAATTCTAATAATGTTTATTAGTTATGTATTGTTTAAAATTAATATGAACATTAACACGCGACGAAACTAAATATTTGATTAATAAACGAAGCGGGTTTGGAAAACCTGTTTTTCGACGAATGTTACACAACATCCTCCCAATCTCCAACCTAATCCAAAACCACAGGTTCCTCCTTATGTGCCTTCTCGGTGCTGACTAGGCTGGCTGCCCGGATGACCGCCGATCCACAGGAGACTCGCCAGATACATGGGTTCTAATCTCATATGCTGAATTGCACGTTACACAGATAATGATTTATCAGTCCTCCATAGAGTTTAAATACAAGACCCTAGCCGACACAGTGGCTGAAAAAACTCACACGGCTAGAAGCCTTATTGAAATAACTTGGAACAGACACAACCTCTGTTCCAACTCTCTAGTGACTTTAATTTAAATTACGGACGTCTTTACAAAGCCTCTACCTACTCATAGATTTACTCTTTTACGATCCAAGCTACAGATCATTACCCGACCTTAGCATGCAAAGGTATATTAGACACAATGTAACTATAGTTACTTTGATGTAGTATTATGTAAATAATAGTAATATATATACCCCTCCATTCTAACTCTAATCCTCTAATACAACAATAACAATTACACACCAATTTTTTTGAAAAACTTGATAATTATAGTATAATTGGTGTTTAACACCCGCGTTGCGGGCACGTAACTTGTAAAACCGTGCTAAGTAGTAAGCAAACGACCCAAAAAATTGTAAAACAAAAACATTAATCTATCCTGCCACGTGAGTAAAACGTAGGGTATAAATTGTAATTCAAAAATGTGAAGTTAATTATACCGTCATGTGACGTAAAACATAGACAAATATAAACACAAACTTATACTGCGAGTTGGCATAAAATATATATAAACTCGAATTTATACCGAAAAAGCTTTAACATAACAAAAAAAAACACAAAACTTGAAGACCATATAAACCATTTTAACTAAAAAACAATAAAAGAAAAAAGATTCACTACAAGATAAAAACCATAAAAAAACCAAAGATGTAATACATCAATTCTTATTATATAATAATAAACAAATTAAAAGTTACAACCTCCTAAACTAAGGGTACAACTAACTATAGTATGAAACACCAACTAAGCTAAACATGCAAAACTATATATATGCCTAGAAAATTTTTACAAATTTGATCCTAGACTTTGGCCCAGTGGTCATGCAATGATGGGAGCAAAGGCTTTGTCTCAAGTTCGACTTCTGAGCACACTGAGTTTTCTATTACAATGCATTTACTTCAGTGAGTCTTAGATTTTTTTGGAGGGTGCAACTACACGCTTCCGGTCATTTGGGTGGGGGTAAGCTGGAAATTTTCTCGGGGAGCGCCAAACCAAACTCTGATGCCAAGCGTGGGCCGATTAAGACAACGTAGTCTTGGCCAGAGTAGAATAGAGGGCCTGCCGATGAGGTGGATGCGATATCTATCGCCTGTTGTAGAAAGTCAGCGTTCAAAAAAAAGAAATTTACAAATTTATATTAGTAATATTTGTCAATTTCTACATAATGGGAACTAAGAAAGAAGTGAAAAATTATTTGGTTTGACCAAAAGCGTGTATAAAGGTGGCGCCAACTAGACCACTTTGAGTCAATCAAATCATATCATCTTAACATCATCATCATGATATCTTTCTAGCTTAATCATATCCATATAAGCTTCCTAATGCCTATCTCTAACAGTTTAATATGTTTTATACATTTCTAGTATATGCATGCACACACTAAAAATCGAAATTATATTAATGAACATGCATAAATGTGTAGAGATTAATTGATACTAAATCTTCACACCAAAATATAAATAAATAGCTTATTGGACTCTGGAAATTTAAAAATATATTGTCATAGCATCAGTGATCATGAAATTTCATACAAAGTCAAAATACAACAACAAATAAAAAATACAAGATTAACAAGAACAAATACAAGATAAAATTAAAAGTCAACCACAATATGGAAGAATATTGAAGGTAATTATAATATGTTAAGAATAAGTAGGAACTACTTCAATTTCTATAATATCCTCATATAAAGATATATATAAAATGAAGTTTTCAAAAACAGGTAAATTCTTTGAGGGGTTTTATAAAAGAAAATAAAGTTTATAATAATGCAATAAATGTTATATAAAATGTGTACATAAAAGTATGTTTTGAAGAACTTATATATTAGAGTAAATTGCATAAAACGTCCTTTATGTTTTCTCAAACTTGCAGGTTCCAGCCTTAATGTTTAAAAATTATCAAAAACAACCTTTACGTTTATTTTTGTTGCCGGTTCATCCTTTATTACTAACCAAGTTAATTATCTCAGTTTATTTCCCTCACATGCCTAACATGTGAGGGTATATTCGTCATTTTGTTTCCTCTTCTTATAAAACCCTCAAAAAACACAATATCATCAAAACTAAAAACCCGTGTTCACCGACCTGTACACACCTCCTTCGATGACTTATCCCGTAATCTCCGACTACAATGTATTGAACCCATATTTAACCAACAGCCAAGCGGACCGACCACCATCTTCAACCCAGACAAACCCATCACCATCTGAACCACCAACCAACATGCCACCATCAGAACCCTAGTTGTCGTCGTCATCAAAACAAGCGGCTCAGAGGCCACCACCTCCACCTCCGACACCACCTCCTCTGCCACCACCTCCACCTCCGACAACCCCACCCAACCTCCATCCGACAAAACCCCAAATAACTCTGCCACCATCATCTTCAACTGCCACCACACCACCGCCACCTGATACATCACCACCGTAGAGAGAGAGAAAAGAAGAGAGAGAGATCGTAGAGAGAGAGAGAGAAAGAAGAGAGAGAGATCGGTGGAGAGAGAGAGAGACCGTAGAGAGAGGAGGAGGGCAGAGACGACGACGGTGGTGCTATGGCGGAGGTGGTGCGGTGGTGGGTTTGCGGTGGTGCTTGGCTTCGCGGCAGGAGACAGGGGCGGTGGTGCTTGACGGTGGTTGTTGGTTGTGGTGGTAGGTGGACAGTGGTAGATGAGGTGGTGGCGGTGTGTGGTGGTGGTGGTAGATGAAGGCAGAGAGAGATGAATGGTCTGTGTGTGTTTGTGTGGTGAGTAGAGAGAGAAGGGTTTTTGTAGAAAAAAAAACAAACCTAAAATGACAAATATACCCTCACATGTTAGGCATGTGAGGGAATTAAACTAGGATAATTAACTTGGTTAGTCAGAAAGGACTGAACCGGCAACAAAAATAAACGTAAAGGTTGTTTTTTGCAAGTTTTAAACATTAAGGCTGGAACCTGCAAGTTTGAGGAAACATAAACGATGTTTTGTGCAATTTACTCTATATATTACATTACACTTACATTAAATGCACAGCCACTTAAGAAGTTGACCTGATTTTCAATTCACCACATGTCCAACCAGATCACTCCTAATGCTTTCTAAGAGACTAATTCTTAATTATATAGTTAAAGAATTTACTAAAAATTACAAATGGATTTATTTTAAATCAAAGTGTGTAGACATGTGGCAAAACTATGGCCCATAGACCTTCCTGGATGGCTTGTCGCTTTCATATAAACCCAAACTTTTTTTTAACGGCAAATGTTATCATCTTTAAATACTCCTTTTGTCCCGATTTAAACTTGCGACCTTTTCTTTAAGAGACAAGTGTCTCTACCAATCATATAAACCCAGTTGATCATAGTTACCCACGACCCTCTTGCAAAGTTACCATAATATTCAGAGTGATCTTTATTTTCGTTCATATTTCCGTTATCAAAGACTGATTAAATATCCATGATAACAAATAGAAGTAGGGTTGCACTACAAGAAACACGAGCACAGGGGCGACGACTGTCGTCGCTATTGATGGCCAAAATCGTCGCTAAAAGCAAAAGGAAAACATGTTGTCGCTAAAAAGTCGCCGCTAGTGCTTGGCTGCTAGGGGCGACAATTGTAAGCTTGATTGTAAACATTAATTCACACCTATTCATTGCTAATTGTAAACACTAATTAACACCTATTCATTGCTACCATCATATATTAGCGAGACGAGTTAGTGTGATCATTACCACCTTAGTGAAATAAGATTCTATGATCATTACTATACTCGAGAGAAGTGCATTAATGGATGGTACAGATCTATTTAAGATGTAGTAGTAAACGCAACGTATATCCAAAAATCCACCTACTTCACTATATAATTTATTTTCTTCGTGAACGATCTATATTTAGATGCCAATTCACACTTGAGTTTTTAAAAACTCTAGTAAGAAGAAAAAGAAATCTACTCGTATAGTTTTCTTATAGTTGATATCATCTTGTTAGCGATGTGTAAATGAGTTGAACCAGTCATAAGATACTCGTCATTAGCTCAGTCAAGGCTCGATTCGAACCAATCTGATACTTGTTATTAGCTCGTTCACGTCTCTATTCAAACCAATTTTAAATAAGGTCGAACATAAATTTGGCTCATCTAATAAACGAGCCAGAACCATGGCTATACATACCAAACTAGTTTAACTAGACTTGCGAGCTAAACCAATCTATAATTTATACAAAGATAACAAATTTTACGTATATATATTGTATATAATAAATATTATTATACATATAATTATAATGACAGTAACAAAATAATATGTGTTTTGCTATATACAAAATAGTACTATAAATATAAATATAAGATACTTGAAAATTTATCAACATATATTTAGAGGGCGAGACAGACTTGAGCTTTATACATAATACTTGAAACAAGTCGACTTTAACATCTGTTAAACTAAAAAGTCAAATTCAGTTCGACTCGAATCATGTATTTTTGTCAATCATATCATATTATGAGCTAAGAAAAATAAACATAATTTTTTTAACGGCACCTTTTTTTTATTTATTGTGAGAGTTGAACTCAATCTCATGACCTACAAAATTTATTTTTCTCATTGGGTTACCAACCCCAAGGATACAAATAAAAATAAGTTCATGATATTTTAAGTGTAACCACAAAATATTTAAAAGCACTAATAACCATTTTAATGTTATATTTAGTTAACCGAGACTATTTAATATAAAGTTAACTTAAACTATAAAACAATATAACATGCGACCTTAGTTTATTAATAGAAAGTATAATTCCTTTTTAATCGTAAAGGAACTTCACTTTTTTTTTAACATATGATTGCAATACTACTTCTTTAGTTACCCCCATATCTCAACATTTCACTCTATACAATTTTCAAGCCTATCGTTCAGACAAATAATTAGAATTCAGAAACATCAAATAGTAAACACATAAAACCACTAATTCACAAAATACTGTTAATCCTAATCACTTCGACTAAAATTCATTTCACCAATAAAATAAATGTTCGCCACTAACGTCTCTATCGGACTTGTAATAGTGGATGAAACTTAGATACACTAATGTTTTGATTTTTGGATCATAGTGGAAATGTAGATAATAATCGAAAGGAAAAAAATATTTTGACATGAATTCAAAGAGATTAAATCAATCAACACACAGAAAATATAGAGATGGAATATTTTTGGTAAAACATATAAAAAATCATTTTTTGATAAATAAAAAAATATATGAAGAATTAACCTAACATAAGTAGAAGTTACATTAAGGCCAACAAATAGGGTTACAAAATTGTTGAGCTCTTTCAAGCCATATATTTGCTATTTACAAACCACTTGACTGATCAGCAAAGTTCATCAAAGATATTGGATGTATCAATCATGGTAACAAAGAAGCATGACGACACATCTCTTGATAATGTAAAGCCTTGCTTTATGCTCTTTAAGAATTCCTCCGAGTCCTTTGCTTCTCTTGGAGCTTCCCATCATCATCATCTTCATATCTCTCTCTTTAAGTTTCTTTAAGAACCGAATTAACGACTTTTGAATCGAATGGAAGTCGATCCTCTCAAAGTTCTTTAGATGCTGGAAAAAGGACTATTAGAGAGAGATGGATCAATTGTGGTTCTTTGTTCTGTAAATGAAATATGTTTTGGAATAAGATGTAGTAGAACATGATGGATGGGAATTGTTTATATAGGAGCCTGGGGTTTGGGGGGGGGGGGGGGGGGGGGTGTCATCTTCTAAGAGGGTGGGTGTTGGCATCACCTACAGACATTGTGGGTCAGGTGTTGAATTAATGAGGTAGCATCACTCCATAGTTTATGAGTTTCTTCATCTTGCTTCTCATGACCTAATTAATTATTGTTTGCTTCATATTCATCTTTATATAGATATAGAAACACGGGGCTTGTTCTTTTCAAAACTAGTATTATGTTGAGAACTGTAAAAACGACAGAAACTGCATAATACACTACATGGTGCACAAAGGATTATTAGAAATAGTAGGAAAGAGACATAGGCGGCTATAAAAATATCTTGTGTATCAAATTCAAAGTAATACGTATAAATGAATTGTACAGTTCTTACCGTTTCAACATATATATTATTGGTTTTGTAATGAATGAACATACACATATACATAAATACTTTTTAGCGGTTTAATTTAAGTTTAATTGTAAAGATGCACAAATCTTGTAAAATGAAGAAAAAAAAAACTTATATCAAGTAAGATTGTAATACCTATATAGTTTTATAAAATGTTGATTTAGCACAAGTTGGCCTAGTGGTTACTTACTTGGTTTCTCTCCTTAAGGTCTCAAGTTCAATTCCCACTAACATCACTTTGAAGGACATTGTTTGTAACATCCGTCGAAAAACGGGTTTCAAAACCCGCTTCGTTTATTAATCGAATAGTCAGTTACAATTTTCGTTGCTTATTTAATGCTCATTTTAATTCTAAACAATACATAATTAATAAATATATTAGAATTTATAAACTATAATTACTAAACAATAAAAACGGCTAAAGAAAAAAATAAAGGAAGCTGCCGGGTTTCGAACCCGGGTCAGCCTGTTCAACAAACACCCAGCATACCACTCCGCCACTTGACTTCTTTGTTATCATATCGAAACAAATAATACTTAAGATGAAATTCGAGTTCAAACCGGACTTCCAGCGCGGCAGAACTCGCAATCACCGGAAAATCCGGCAATCCGCGAGTTCAGCCATTATTCCTTTTGACTATAACGTTATAACCGACGTCGACATCGGTTATAACCGACGTCTAACAGTCAGTCGTAACCGCCGGAGAAAACTTGACCACGAATCAAGACCAAACTCGGACCCAATTCATACCGATTCTTCCCTATAAATTCACACTCAAGCCTCTGGTAACCTTTTCGCTCAAAATCGCACAATTTATCGAAGTCTGAGCACTCGCCGGAGAAATTCTGAACTCGCCGGACTTTCACCGGAAAACCGAGACTTACACCAAATCGGTAAATTTCTCGACTCTTTCGTTTTCAATCCATTGTTAGACATATACTAACTTCAATCCTTCAACCAGAATCGGTTCCGACGACGTTGCCGGAAATTCTGCACTCGCCGGAAAATCTCTGGAAATTCTGAAATCACACTGTAAATCGGTACAATCATCTAAACCCTCTGATATCTCTTGTTTAGTCACTTAATTTCACATCTCATTAATCAAAGCTATTAATTGATCCGCTCAGACGAAATTCACAAATCAGAGCCGACGACCCTTGCCGGAGTTCTGAGAAAAAACATCCTGTTCGGTATATTCGTTTCTGAAACTCTCTTTATCCATTACATTTCAATCATTTATATGTTAGGCGAACGATTTAAGCAAGAACATTCGGACATCTTTGTCTGTGTCGTTATAAATGAAGAAGACGAAGTCGAAATGAGTATAAGATTAATATAAACTGAATGTTTAACCGGGTTAGACACACAGTCCAGCGGTGGACTGTGTGCAAACATACAATGCACGTCACGAGTTCGAATCTTACAACGTACCGACTTTCAGAATTAAAACCAACCTTTTTAAAACTGAATCAGAACGAGTCACAGCATGCTTATAAGAATAATATAAACCGTAATTTAAACAGACTAGACACACAACCCAACTGGTTGGGCTGTGCGCATACGAACCAAAGGACCCGAGTTCGACTCCGGGTCCCTACAAGCGGTTCGGCCATTTTAAATCATTTTAATATTAACTCAAATAAAATAACAATTAATTAGTATATATATATAATTAAAATAGAGAATATTTCGGGTTAGACACGTAGCTCAGTTGGTAGAGCTGCGTGTACGCGTACGAGAGGTCTCGGGTTCGAGCCTCACTCAGCGCACACATTACTCACAGTCCAACCGGTCAACGGTCAACGGACCGGTCAACGGTCAACGGACCGGTCAACGGTCAAAAAGTCAAAAATTTTTATTTCTTTTTATTTATGTATTTAATTTAAAAATCAATTAAAAATACTTAAAAATAATATTTTTAAAGTTAGAAAAAGTCCTTAAACTCACAAAAATAAATCTAAAAATCCATTTATTTACCGAACTATTTCGTTATTATTTTTAGGTTAGTTTCCTCGTCGATCCAATCCCAAAAACTCGTGCGCATCCAACATCATCAAAAGAACGCACCCAATGTGAGTGAATCTCTACCAATTCCCCGTTTTAATCACATTTTTGGGGTGTATCATGTGTCGCTTAATTATTTATTATATTTAAACACTTGTGCATCCATCATATCCGTGATCAAATGTGTATTCAATGTGTATCAATTGCTGTGTGGATTATGTCTAGATTAAAGTTATCATTTTCAGTACATGCATTACATTAGGCCCATCAGCTCCCCGTGGGAGACGGGTTGAGTACAGGTGCCTCATTCGATCGGCTCCGTTTGATTGAGCCTTGATCTCACATACATCATCATACATTTCATACGATCGGCTCCGTTTGATTGAGCCTTGATCTCACAATACATTATCATTCATGTCATATACTCATTCAAGGTGGTTTGTGATGGTTTGTTTATATATGTTTGCTCACATATGAATATTGCACAACTTTTCAATATTAAATACAACAAGAAATCAATAACAATGTTTTTAAACAGGGTTCACTCGCCAACTTTTGTTGACCCAAAATTTCCCCCATTTTACACATGATACAGGTGATCCAGTTGAGGCAAGAAACACATAGGAGGGCCTAGAAGAATAAATCAGTTTAAGATTTGGATTGTTTTACTTAGTTTCATTTCCTTGTATTTGTATGAATTTGATTTGAACATTTAAGTTGTAATTTGAATTTAATAAATATGAAACATTTTAGTAAACATCATGAGCTTTGGTGATAACCCAATTATGCCCCGACTCTTATTCCGCTCCGGGTCGGGGTGTGACAGATTGGTATCAGAGCCATGACTATAGGGATATAGGATAGGTTATTAGACCCTTAGAGCCTATACTATAGTTGATTAGAATTTTAAAATTGTTTATGTGTTACATACAAAATTCATGATGTTTATATGCTTTATGTTTATTGTTACATTCAATGTTATGCAAGCATATTCATAAGTACATATTATTATACAATGCTCATCATGAATCATATCCTCATAACATATCATATCCATGAGAGCACACACCTCACAATTCCTATGATTTTTGCAACGATTTTTGTATTTTCAAATCATATCAAAGTGAGTTCCCATGACGGGCATGTAGTAATTGGAAGGGTACGAGTACCGGTAGTTGGAACGTCCTGTCTAGGCTTGGCATTCGTATAAATCCAAAATAAAGGACCAGTTTGCCTACCTGGGGACTAACGATAAGAGTACGAAGGACCTATTAGGCCAAAGCATGCTATACCAAACGTCGTGTGAACTAACCCACTTTGAGTTGTCATTGTGTCTATACCTGGACACCCTCCTACCATACATCTCGCAATCATTTTTCATGGTTTTCATTCGGGTGATGCGAGTGTTAAACCGCCAACACCAATGTGAATCCTACTAAGCCAATAGTCATGGGGGCCCACATGACTATACAGGCGATGGTATGGGGGACATTGGAGGCCCAAACATGATCAAACCCAAGACATCCTATGGATGTAGTTGCATTATTGATGATTATGTTATTTTTTTTATTTTTCTTAACGACACATGACACCTAAAAAGACTCCTTAAACTCACAATTTTCCTATGTATGTTCCTGTAGATGTTGGCTAGGCAACTACGTGGAGGTAGAAAGTCAGGAAGGTCAAACGAACGCTTGGCCACCCAAATTGCAAAACAAATGGCCGCGGTGCTTCCTGACATCGTAATTCAAGTCCAACAAGCTCTCACCGCGAATCCCATCAACCCTCCCAATCAAGAAGACCAGAACGTCGACAACCCTCCCTCCAAAAAGTGCTCCTACAAACACTTCAAGTCTTGCGATCCCCCAAAGTATGAAGGGACCGAGGGTGTCACTGCTCTCCTCCACTGGTTTGAGGAAATGGAGAACAACTTCCTCAATTGCGATTGTCCCGAGGATCGCAAGGTACGTTACGCAACCGGGAGACTGTTTGGGGTAGCCCTTACCTGGTGGAACACAGAAAAGGGTAAGATGGGAGTCGAAGATGCTATGGCCTTAACATGGGAAGAGTTAAGGGAAATAATGACAAGACGCTTCTGTCCAAGAAGCGAAATCAAGAAGTTGGAAGATGAATTCCATTCGTTAAAACAAAAGGAAGGAGATCATACTTCCTACAACAAAAGATTTCTCGAGCTAAACCAAATGATCCCCAACTTGTTCACCCCAGTGTACCGCTTGGTTGAACACTATATTCGAGGCCTCCCCTCGAAAATTCAAGACTCGGTTCTAAGCACTTCACCTGCAACACTTGAGGTCGCAATGGAACTAACTACCGAACTTACCGGGAATCGCATCCGAAACGGTAAATTCAAGGAGGAGAAAAAGAAAGTCCCTTGAGGCCCAAAATTCAAACCATTCTGTCTCCTCTTCGAAGTTTGCTGGTAAGAGGAAGCGAAACAACAGGAACTTTGCTGTCACACAAACAAACCCCCCTATCACTGCTGCACCCATCACCCAAGTTGCCCCCTCAGCTGCACCATATAAAAAGTCATACTCAGGCCCATACCCAAAATGCAACCGTTGCCAATACCATCGCCCTTCCCGAACATCCCTGCCAACATTGCACCGGCTGTGGCCGTGCAGGTCACACCATCCAAACCTGTCGCACACTTCAGCGAACGAACCGCAATCAACCCTCAACCAAAACCCACCATCAGATAGTGGGTCAAGCCCCACAACCTTTACTCCTACCACCTGCCCAACATATAGCCCAATCCTACTACCAACCCAACTACCCCATGATGCAACCCATGCGAGCTTGTTACAACTGTGGAGACCCAAACCACTTTAGAAACACTTGTCCACGCTTGGTGAACATCATTCATGCCCATGCTCAAGCAAATCCGGTGAACCAAGCTAACCAAGTTCCTCCACCTACTAGAGGAAGAGCTTTCAACATCAACGCCAATCAAGCTAGGGCTGATAACAACGTGGTTAACGGTATGTTTCTCATCAATGGTAGTTATGCATCCATGTTATTTGATATGGCGCGGATAAGAGTTTTGTGTCCTTAGAATTTGAACCCATCCTCAACCAAACTCGTGATAATCTCATGGAATCCATAACGGTGGAAGTTGCTGACAGAAAACCGGTCTCCTTAAACTTTATTATAGTAATTGTACACTCACCCTAAACGATCACGATTTTCCAGTTGACCTCATTCCTATGAAGTTGGGAAGTTTCGATATTATAATCGGTATGGACTGGCTCAGCAACATCATGCTGAAGTAGTATGCCGCGAAAAGTTCATTCGCATTCCTCTTGCAGACGGTCAACTCTACGAATCTTTGGAGAAACCCCTTCGAAAGGACTCAAATTGATGTCCTCCTTCAAGCCCGAAAATATCTCCGCAAGAACTATGTCGCCTTCCTAACTCACGTCGTCAAGAAGGGAAACAAGGAGAAGAAACTCGAAGATATACCTGTAGTGAAAGAATTCCCACAAGTCTTTCCCGATGACATCTCGGACTTCCTCCCATGAGAGAAGTCGAATTCCGCATTGATCTTATACCTGGCGCTACACCAGTCGCAAAATCTCCTTATAGGTTAGCCCCATCCGAAATGCAAGAGCTGGCCAGTCAACTGCAAGAGCTGACTGACAAAGGAAATTTATACGTCCTAGCTCATCGCCTTGGGGTGCACCTGTCCTTTTTTGTGAAGAAGAAAGATGGAACGTTTCGCATGTGTATCGACTACAGAGAACTCAACAAGTTAACGGTCAAGAACCGCTACCCATTACTCGCATCGATGACCTTCTGGACCAACTTCAAGGCGCCACCTGTTTTTCAAAAATCGACCTTTCGTTCTGGATATCATCAACTCAGAGTACATGAAGAAGACGTCCCAAAGACCGCCTTCCGAACTCGATATGGTCATTACAAATTCATGGTCATGCCATTTGGTTTAACCAACGCCCCAGCAGTATTTATGAATTTAATGAATAGGGTATGCAAACCCTACCTCGACCGCTTTGTCATAGTCTTCATCGACGACATCCTCATCTACTTAAAGTCTAATCTGATCATGAACGACACCTTCGACTTATCCTTACACTCTTCAGGACAGAAAAGTTGTACGCCAAGTTCTCGAAATGTCAATTCTGGTTAAGGGAAGTACAATTCCTTGGACACGTTGTCAATGACAAGGGAATACATGTCACCCTTCAAAGATCAAGGCAGTACAGGAATGGCAAGCGCCACGAACCCCTACCGAAGTAAGATCATTTCTTGGTTTGGCTGGTACTATCGCCGCTTCATTGCCAATTTCTCCCGTATTGCTGTACCACTCACGGCTTTAGACTCATAAAGGAAAACCCTTCATATGGGGACCTAAACAAGAAGACCTTCCAAACTCTAAAGCAAAAACTTTGTGATGTACCTATCCTCACACTTCCTGAAGGTTGCGATGACTTTGTAGTATATTGCGACGCGTCAGGGCAAGGACTAGGCTGTGTACTGATGCAAAGAGGAAAAGTGATAGCCTATGCTTCTAGGCTACTCAAAGTTCATGAGAAGAACTACACCACCCACGACCTAGAACTTGGAGCCGTTGTGTTCGCTCTAAAGATATGGAGACATTACCTCTACGGTACCAAGTGTGAAATATACACTGACCACAAGAGTCTCCAACATATCTTCAACCAAAAGGAGTGGAATATGAGGCAACGAAGATGGGTCGAACTTCTTAACGACTACGACTGTGAAATTCGGTATCATCCTGGCAAGGCAAACGTGGTGGCCGATGCGCTCAGTCGAAAAGGTTATGCGAACTCCATTCGTCTTCTATGTTCGCAAATCATAACCGACATCAATGATCGAATCCGAGAAGCTCAACATGTTTCTGTAACAGAAAACGACGTACGAGATGAGCTGTCATGTGGAGCAGAACTCAAAATCGAAACCAAATCCGACGGCATTCTATACTATCTAAATCGCATATGGATTCCCGATCGCGATAGCCTTCGTGATTTCCTTATGAATGAAGCGCACAAAACACGGTACTCTGTACACCCAGGAGCCGACAAGATGTATCAAGACCTTCGATACACTTACTGGTGGCCTGGCATGAAAAAGGATATTGCTGTTTTTGTTTCCAAGTGCCTTACCTGTTCAAAGTAAAAGCTGAACATCAAAGACCTTCAGGACTTCTAACCCAACCTGAAATACCTGTATGGAAGTGGGAAAACATAACCATGGACTTCATTACCGGGTTACCTCGCACCTCCAGTGGGTATGACACTATATGGGTAATCATTGATCGTCTTACAAAATCAACTCACTTCATTCCGATTCGCGAGGACTTCAAGAATGAGAAGTTAGCTCGTATCTACATCAGCGAGATCGTAACCCGTCATGGTGTACCTTTAAGCATCATTTCAGACCGTGATGGTCGTTTCACTTCACGAACATGGCGAGCCGTACAAGCCGCCTTAGGTACACGATTAGACCTCAGTACCGCTTTTCATCCTCAAACTGATGGACAATCTGAACGCACCATCCAAACTCTTGAAGACATGCTTCGAGCATGTGTCATAGACTTCAAAGGGAATTGGGACGCTCATACCATTAGTTGAATTTTCGTACAACAATAGCTATCATTCGAGTATCGGCATGGCTCCTTTCGAAGCTTTATATGGTCGTAAGTGCCGATCACCAGTATGTTGGCACGAAATTGGGGAAGCTCAAATCATCGGCCCATAATTAATTCAAGAAACAACAGACAAGATCCATCAAATTGAAACAATCTTCTAGCGGCACAAAGTCGTCAAAGAGTTATGCAGATAAACGACGAAAGCCCTTGGAGTTTAACATTGGTGATCAAGTACTTTTAAAAGTATCACCGTGGAAGGGAGTAGTTCGTTTTGGCCAGAAGGGCAAGCTAGCACCACGCTACGTAGGACCTTTCAAGATACTCGAAAGAGTAGGACCTGTAGCATACAAGCTTGACCTACCAGAAGAACTAAACAGAATTCATCCCACATTCCACGTATCAAACTTAAAGAAGTGCCTCGCCGATGAAAACCTCCATATTCCCCTAGAAGATATTCAGATCGATGAATCTATGCACTTCATTAAAAGACCAGTAGAGATCATGGACTTCGGAGAAAAACGTTTAAGACGGAGTCGTATTCCAATTGTTAGGGTACGCTGGGAGTCGAAACGAGGACCTGAGTTTACTTGGGAACGTGAAGACTCAATGCGCGAGAAATACCCACATCTTTTTCCTGTTACCACCACTACTTAAATTTCGGGACAAAATTTCTAAAAGTAGGGGATACTGTAACATCCGTCGAAAAACGGGTTTCAAAACCCGCTTCGTTTATTAATCGAATAGTCAGTTACAATTTTCGTTGCTTATTTAATGCTCATTTTAATTCTAAACTAATACATAATTAATAAATATATTAGAATTTATAAACTATAATTACTAAACAAAAAAACGGCTAAAGAAAAAAATAAAGGAAGCTGCCGGGTTTCGAACCCGGATCAGCCTGTTCAACAAACACCCAGCATACCACTCCGCCACTTGACTTCTTTGTTATCATATCGAAACAAATAATACTTAAGATGAAATTCGAGTTCAAACCGGACTTCCAGCACGGCAGAACTCGCAATCACCGGAAAATCCGGCAATCGCTAGTTCAGCCATTATTCCTTTTGATGTAACGTTATAACCGACGTCGACATCGGTTATAACCGACGTCTAACAGTCAATCATGTAGCGGAGAAAACTTGACCACGAATCAAGACCAAACTCGGACCCAATTCATACCGATTCTTCCCTATAAATTCAGCACTCAAGCCTCTGGTAACCTTTTCGCTCAAAATCGCACAATTTATCGAAGTCTTAGCACTCGCCGGAGAAATTCTGAACTCGCCGGACTTTCACCGGAAAACCGAGACTTACAACCAAATTCTCGGTAAATTTTACCTCACTCAATCCTTCAACCAGAATCGGTTCCAGACGACGTTGCCGGAAATTCTGCACTCACCGGAAAATCTCTGGAAATTCTGAAATCACACTGTAAATCGGTACAATCATCTAAACCCTCTGATATCTCTTGTTTAGTCACTTAATTTCACATCTCATTAATAAAAGCTATTAATTGATCCCTCAGACGAAATTCACAAATCAGAGCCGACGACCCTTGCCGGAGTTCTGAGAAAAACATCCTGTTCGGTACATTCGTTTCTGAAACTCTCTTTATCCATTACATTTCAATCATTTATATGTTAGGCGAACGATTTAAGCAAGAACAGTCGGACATCTTTGTCTGTGTCGTTATAAATGAAGAAGACGAAGTCGAAATGAGTATAAGATTAATATAAACTGAATGTTTAACCGGGTTAGACACACAGTCCAGCGGTGGACTGTGTGCAAACATACAACGCACGCACGAGTTCGAATCTTACAACGTACCGACTTTCAGAATTAAAACCAACCTTTTTAAAACTGAATCAGAACGAGTCACAGCATGCTTATAAGAATAATATAAACCGTAATTTAAACAGACTAGACACACAGCCCAACTGGTTGGGCTGTGCGCATACGAACCGAAGGACCCGAGTTCGACTCCGGGTCCCTGCAAGGGTTCGGCCATTTTAAATCATTTTAATATTAACTCAAATAAAATAACAATTAATTAGTATATATATATAATTAAAATCAGAGAATATTCCGGGTTAGACACGTAGCTCAGTTGGTAGAGCTGCGTGCACGCGTACGAGAGGTCTCGGGTTCGAGACTCACTAGCGCACGCATTACTCACAGTCCAACGTCAACGGTCAACGGTCAAAAAGTCAAAAATTTTTATTTCTTTTTATTTATGTATTTAATTTAAAAATCAATTAAAAATACTTAAAAATAATATTTTTAAAGTTAGAAAAGTCCTTAAACTCACAAAAATAAATCTAAAAATCCATTTATTTACCGAACTATTTCGTTATTATTTTTAGGTTAGTTTTCTCGTCGATCCAATCCCAAAAACTCGTGCGCATCCAACATCATCAAAAGAACGCACCCAATGTGAGTGAATCTCTACCAATTCCCCGTTTTAATCACATTTTTGGGGTGTATCATGTGTCGCTTAATTATTTATTATATTTAAACACTTGTGCATCCATCATATCCGTGATCAAATGTGTATTCAATGTGTATCAATTGTTGTATGGATTATGTCTAGATTAAAGTTATCATTTTCAGTACATGCATTACATTAGGCCCATCAGCTCCCCGTGGGAGACGGGTTGAGTACAGGTGCCTCATTGCTCGGCTCCGTTTGATTGAGCCTTGATCTCACATACATCATCATACATTTCATACGATCGGCTCCGTTTGATTGAGCCTTGATCTCACAATACATTATCATTCATGTCATATACTCATTCAAGGTGGTTTGTGATGGTTGTTTATATATGTTTGCTCACATATGAATATTGCACAACTTTTCAATATTAAATAAAACAAGAAATCAATAACAATGTTTTTAAACAAGGTTCACTCGCCAACTTTTGTTGACCCAAAATTTCCCCCATTTTACACATGATACAGGTGATCCAGTTGAGTCAAGAAACACATAGGAGGCTAGAAGAATAAATCAGTTTAAGCTTTGGATTGTTTTACTTAGTTTCATTTCCTTATGTTTGTATGAATTTGATTTGAACATTTAAGTTGTAATTTGAATTTAATAAATATGAAACATTTTAGTAAACATATGAGCTTTGGTGATAACCCAATTATGCCCCGACTCTTATTCCGCTGCGGGTCGGGGTGTGACATTGTTGGTGGCAATGAAGTTTAGGACTAGACCTCTTTGAGAGGTCGCCAGTTTGAACACCGAGCCGAATCGAGCTTTACCGCAAGGGCCTCCGGGCGGGCGGGTTTTCCCAGGAACTGGTGGATTGGCGGCTCGGGTATGCATCCAACTCTGACCGTTATGAATGAGGGGATGCATTTGCTCGATTGAGGGCATCTCAGAATGCCTATCCGATTATTTAGTCGGCCGTTCAAAAATAACTATAAATTATTTTGAAGAACCACAAAGGTTTTTTTTCTTTTTTTTTTCACTAGTCTTTGCATGATTAATTTCGAAAAATTCACTATGAAATATATGTAAATTTTATCATGATCGGTAAGAGTGAAGCGAGTTGGCCAACAACATATTCCAGTAAATGAACATTATGTCAAGAATTAAATCAAAATAACAGTCAAACCCTCACGTGAATTCGCAAATACCGTGCCAAATTCCCATGAATTCAAGTGCCATTAAATTAGGGGATTATTTCAAGGTTATGACCAAACACTTGTTACTTAAGTAAACCCCTACAAACTCTCAAAAGGCCAGTAATTTAACACATTAAATTATATACTTTGTGACTTGTATTAGCGTCTGCCCGTTCGGAAACATGTTAAGGGAATAACACAACTGTGGTAAGAGCTCAACAATCGAGAAATGGTGTAAACAAACTGAATAGTCTTATTATACGAAATCTAACGTAATGAACAAACTTTTTTTTGAACGACCAACAAAACAAGTTTATCTATACGAAGAAATAAACAAGAAGCTGGCATGATACATTGAGAACAAAATAAGGAAAAAAACTTGTTTCAGACTTGTGCAAATATCATAAATTAACAAGAATAAGGGATCAGATGTTTAGACTCCAACATAACCATGACAAATGCCAAGACTAAGTAAGACACAAGACTGAGATGAACGACTGTGATGATCAAAGGAATCGACTTTTAATCTATAGCGAAAACATAGAGCTTGAGCGGGAGACCAGACGAATCTTGCAAGGATGAACATTCTTTATGTTTAAGCCCCAACTCTTCAGCATACATGCCATAAAGAGTCTTGTCAGAATAAAAGATCAATTTAAGTGTGCAAAAATAATGATAAAGAATAAATACAAATTATAACTAAAAATATATGTTTGCTTCTGAATTGAAACAATGAAAACATGTATGTATTTTTAACAATAGGTCCCCTTCTGAGTTAGCGTTAGTTTCCAGAGTTTTAAATTACTAGTCTAGCTAAAGTATAAAACAACAATGAAGTCACTTATCAAAGAGACTGCTCTTAAACTTAAACTTTGAAGGAACTTCACCCTCACCGTTTAATCATATATCGTGAATAGATTTTGTGATAAAAATATTTCAAAGAAAGCAAATATGTAAATTCCCTTTATCAGCAAATATAACAAACCTAAATAGTTTAATTTTTTAACTAATTGTTCATGTTTTTTTTTATTATTTTTACGTTTTACATACAAATGTGTATGTTATGTACAAATTAAACTATTAAACTAATATGCTATTGTGGTTTTTAAACTTTTAAACGTTTACCTAAACATGTGTAGGTCATATCTATCTAATCTTATCTTATATATATAATAAAAGAAAATCTTTGGGCTGACATGACGCAATATTAGAGCTTCTGAATATTGGTTTTGGCTCCAAAAGCATGGGTCCGCTTTTTTTCATATTAGAGCCCCAAATTCGTTAGACCCGACCCATATGATAATACGGATCATATAAAACCCTTATATTTCTTGCTGCCGTCTTCATACAACCAAAACCCTATCCCTAATCATGTTCCCTCTGCCGAATCCATACTATAATCAGCTAAACAATCCTTCGAATCCGTCTACAAATGTTCGCGAACATAATCTAGCCGATCTTGGTAAGGTTTTCTTGATTAGGTATTTATTATTTGATTTGTTTTACATGAAATAGAAACTTCTATGCCTATTTGGCTTATTCTAAGGTTTCACGGTAGATTATTGATGCTTATTGATGTTCAAATGTGTTCCAAACCTAGGGTTTATTCTGGTTGCAGGATGGAAGGGTTTTGTTATCGAGCAAAATGTTTGAGCCTAGGGTTTTTTCTGGTTGTATCGCACTTATTCATTTAACATATATGAATAGCAATTATTTTCTTTGACCGAGTGTTGATTGAATCATATAATGAAATGTCACACCCCGACCCGCAGCGGAAAAGGTGATCGGGGCATGATTGGGTTATCATCAAAGCTCATGACATTTATTTTATCGTTTCATATTCATTAATACAATTTAATGGAAATTTACAATCATAATTACATCAATGACCTAAACATCAATCTAAGCTTCTTTGTTTTCTTCTAAGGCATTTCCTATGTTTTCCTTGCTTCATCCTGTTCACCTGTATCATGTGTAAAAGGGTTTTTGGATCAACAAAATGTTGGCGAGTGAATCCTATGGAAAACATTTGAACAAGTTTATTTAATTGATTATGAAATAAAGTGCACAACCACACATGAGTAAAAATAGATGTAATCTTATTCATAAATCAATTTAATATTAAACAATACACACATGAACAATAATGGATCGTTTAGAGGCACGCGTTGCTCGACTCGTCTCTCACGAGGAACTGATGGGCCTAATGAATGAATTGCATAAACATGATAATATGAAAGACATAACTACGAACAATATAAACTCAATAATACACACATGAACAATAATGGATTGGTTTTGAGGCACGCGTTGCTCAACTCGTCTACCACGAGGAACTGATGGGCTTAATGAATGAATTGCGTATAAGTGGACAAAATGAAATACATAATTACAACAATAATAACAATCTAAGTTTAGATCACGATATGGTATGGCACAAGTTTAAATAAACGAGTTAATTATTTTGTGACACATGACACACCCAAAACGTGTAATTAAAAAGGGGGAGTTGTAAGATTCACTCACAGTGGGTGCGTTCGGTTGATGATGTTGAATGCACGCGAAGTGGTTCTAACCACGAGTGAAATTAACCTAGATAAATAGCATTATGGTTCGGTAAGTAAACGGATTTTATTAATCCATTTTAGTAGGATTGTTGGGTGTATTTTTGTGAGTTTAAGGTCTATTTTCTAACCTTAAAAATGTTATTTTTAAATATTTTTAATTGATTTTTAATTAAAATAAATAAATAAAAATAATAAAAAAGTTGACTTTTTTGACGTTGACCGTTGACCTTGACCGTTGACCGGTTCGTATGCGTATAAGTGTGCGCTGAGTGAGGCTCGAACCCGAGACCTCCCGTACGCGTGCACGCAGCTCTACCAACTGAGCTACGTGTCTAACCCGAAATATTTCTGTTTTTAATTATTTTTATACATTAATTAGATTAATCCGAAAATCAATTTATTTCTAAAAAGATTTTACTGAATCGGACCGGTGCTCTCCACAGGTCTCGAACCCGGGACCTGTGGGTTGAGTTAACACACAGTCCACCGCTGGACTGTGTGTCCAACTTGTTAACTTAACTGATTTTTATTATACTTAAACACAAACTAAGTATTTTCATTTTGACTTATTTAAAAAGTTTAATAATTATCCGGGCCGGTGCGGTAGCCGGACTCGAACTCTGTCCTGTGATTTAAACATACACACATCCACCGCTGGACTGTGTGTCTATCTTGGTTATTATTCCGGTTATTATTATACTTAACATATACAGCGTGACTCCGGTTCGGTTAACAAAAAAAACATTTTTATTAAGGCAGCATGCGTGGGACAAGATTCGAACTCGAGACGTTAGTGTGTTTAATGTGCACACAGTCCACCGCTGGACTGTGTGTCTAACCCGAGTTATAACTTGGTTTTAATTATACTTATATATTACAGAAACTTCGTCTTCTTCGTTGATTTTAACAGAATCGGAAATCCGACTGGTTCGATGATTAAATCAGGTTCGTTAGCGTTTTTTAGTTAATTACAGGTGAGATATAAATAAAAAGAAAGAGAAATTAGGCGTAAGGTATACCGACTGGACTCCTCTGTTTTTCCAGCAGAACTCCGGCGACAGCAACAGGTTCCGGCGTCGTGTGTCTTGCAGCAGCGAGACTTCAGAAAGCTTAAAAGGATGTTTTCGGTATAAGCTCAGGGGGTTCAGTAAGGCTTAGAAGTGGAGGGTTGGTTTTCCGGCGATGAGCAGAAGATTTCCGGCGAGTGAGTTTTCGCCGAGAAAGGGTGCGGTTTTGAGCGAAAAAGTTTGCAGAGGTTCGAGGGGGTATTTATAAGGCAGGTTATCGATGAACTTGGTCCAATTTCCGACTTGATTCGTCGGTTAGAAAGTCTTCGGCGGTTATAACTTGTGTCGCGGGTTCAGGCGTCGGTTATAACCGATGTAGCGATTAAGTTTTACGTTATAGCTGAAGATATCGTAAATTCTTGGCGAGATCGCCGGGATTTCCGACGACTGCATTTGGGCGCCGGTTTTTGAATTCGGAAAATCATGATATGAATTAATTGATTCTAACATTTAACAAGAAACATCAGTGGCGCAGTGGTTTAAGGGTTGATTGTTAAGTCTGTTGTTGACCGGCTGACTGACCCGGGTTCGAAACCCGGCAGTGCCAAATTATTTTTATTTTCTTATTTTTGACAGTTTTTCAAAAATCAAACTTTATATTCCAATATAATAATTAATTATGTATCGTTTAAAATTATTTTGGGCATTAAATTCGCAACGAAATTTTTAACTGATTGTTCGGTTAATAAACGGAGCGGGTTTGGTAAATCCGTTTTTGACGGATGTTACATGAAACTTCTATATAATTTTATGTGCTATAACTCTGTATTATTTTATATAATTTTATATACCAACAATGTTTTCTTAAAGATATGCGTATGTTCGTATAGTCCCGTTATTGTAGACGGGTTATAGAGAAAACATAAATAAATCCACTTTCTGTTAAACAAGAAGTTTAGTTTCCAGTTATATCATATTTCTTGATTTTTTTAATAGATGGATTATAGAGAAAACATAAATATAATCCACTTTGTTAGTAAATTATGTAATATGTCACTTTATTGCATTAGTTTTATCTATACACTTAAGATTAATGTAATTTAAATTTTACCGGGAAGCATTACCGGGTGATAACCTAATAATTCTAATAAAAGAATCCAAATAATGTCACTTGGCATTTTCTCTTGTAATTCATTATCCAAATAACGCCACATTTCATTTTCTCTTTTAATTCATTAATGATATTATTAATTAATTAATATCTAACTCTAATTTATGAGTAAAAATATATATAAATTTAAATTATCCATAATTTTGAATACTTATGATTTTATTACTTTTTAAAATGGATAAGATATAGTTCGATTTACTTTATTTGTTTTGCGTGAATCAGATATAAATATAATTAAAGGATATGTTTATCTTTGAAAAAAAATGCTTTTTTTTAGAAACATGTTGTTATAATATTAAAAATATTTTTTTTAATTATATGTATTAATATTTCATATCAACACCACAAATAATATGTAAAATAATAACACTTGGATTTGAGTTTAGATATTAAAAATAGTAAAGTGAAGTCATTATTTCAACTAAATAGTTTTGTGATGTATTTATCTATTAATTTAAACACATTTAATTAATTAATAATATGAATTGAAAGACAAAATATTATATGATTAAAATATTATATTTATTAGATATATCAACCGCAATCTATCTCCATCACCACTATTTCCAGTCACCAACTCCATCTCAATTAAGATTTAAAAGTCTTCTCATTATTATCTCAAAATATTTAAAAAAAACTTTATGTGTTCATTATTTTTTTTACTTCATCTCATTCCCCAAGATAAGGATAAGATTTAAGAAGTTACTTCACATTCTTTACATACAAAAAATAATATATAAATTTAATTATTATATAAATATATATTATGTATATCTAATTATTATTATTATAGTAATAAATAAATATAAATTATTGCTGAATATAGTTACTGAAGGTTGGAAAAGTAACAAATGTATACTATTAAAATATTTAATTAATATTTATATAATTGTTAAATTATGTTTAAAATTATAGTTGTAATTTAAGATCAATAATAGTTATGTTATTTTTCATTATTGTAGAAGATATTTACTTTGGTCCTTAAATTTACATTTGAACAATGCTAAAATCTTTCATGTGATGCGGTGGGAACTCAGTTTCGATTGGTATCAGTTGTTACGATACTGATACGGTACAAACACTCAATATAGCAAGTGAAAGAAAAAAATTAAAGAAATAAAGTCGTTAAACTTTATAATATAAAAATTTTATAATCATTTAAAAAAAGTTTAAAACATTACAATAAACAAAACAAGATATTAAATTGAAAACCATTAATAAAATTTGTGCAGAAGATAATAGTTAAGATTTAGTAGTATTAGAAGACCTTTCATATTTAGCTTTCTATTTCAAATTATTTATAATTATAATTCATGTTTGTAAATCGTAAATTTTAGCTTACGTATTTAATTAAAATTAGCAATAATTATCATATATTGGCCTCTTATATTGTGTAAATATGTTTTTGGAATTATTCTGTTTTTCTTTATATTCCAAAAAAAGAAATTAACATTTTACTTATATGGATGGCTTTAGAAATTTTTATATGATGTTCATCCTCTTTTACTTACGTGATTTTTTTTATATAACATGTTAATATACGGACTATAACCTAGTTTTGGTAATATAACCTACACATGACTTTCACATGTATAGGTTGTATAAATAAACGAAATTTATAAAATCAAGAGATATGAATAAACATTTCAATCATTTTCTTACATCCTAAGATTTTGAACAACGACGAAATATATATAATATATATATATATATATATATATATATATATATATATATATATATAATAGACAAAACGGGTCAACTCTAGGAGCGGTAAATCCCAACAAACTAACATTACAAACCTTACACAATTACATATCGAATATTAAAATCGCTCCACCTCTCTCAATTCAAGTATCTTTATATAGCTCTATTATAAAATAAATAATTTTTTTATTTACTCGCACAGAAACCTGTGTCTTGTCTTAAACGCTCCTCTTCCCATACATTAATGCATTTATGATTTTAGTCATTCCTCGACTTTTGGAACGGGTTTCCAATTGGTGTTGCATTCCAAAATCTTTGCTTTTTCTGTTACGGATCTATTAGATATACACAAGGGTGTAGAAAGGTTGGTGATTAAAAAAAAAGCAGTGCAATCGGTGGTCTTATTAGCATGCGAGCTAATTTGGCGTGAAATAAATGAAGTTATTTTCAAGACAGAAAGATTGGTGATAGGTAATACATTGGATGAAATACGGACACTTGGATTTTTATGGGTAAAAAATCAGTCCAAATTAGACTAATTTGTCTGGGAGCAACGATGTAGATTTGATACTAGTAGTTAAAATGTAATTTGGGATTGATACGGGTTGTATGTGTTTCCATTCTGCTATTTGTTGTTCATAAAGCTTTTATTAGCATGCGGGCTCATTTGGTGGGAAATAAATAAAGTTATTTTCAAGTCAGAAAGATTGGTGATAGGTAATACATTGGATGAAATACGGACACTTGGGCTTTTATCGGTGAAAAATCAGTCCAAATTAGACTCGTTTGTTTGGGAACAACGATGTAGATTTGATACTAGTGGTTAAAATGTAATTTGGGATTGATACGGGTTGTATGTGCTTGGTGTTGCCATTCTGCTAGTTGTTGTTAATAAAGCTTTTATTAGCATGCGAGCTAATTTGGCGTGAACTAAATGAAGTTTTTTTCAAGTCGGAATGATTGGTGATAGGTAATACATTGGATGAAACACGGACACTTGGTTTTTATTGGTGAAAAAACAGTCCAAATTAGACTCATTTGTTTGGAAGCAACGGTTGTAGATTTGATACTAGTAGTTAAAAATTAATTTGGTATTGATAAGGGTTGTAAGTGTTTGGTGTTGCCATTCTACTAGTTGTTGTTAATAAAAGTTGTCCTTTGAAAAAGAAAGTTATTCGTCGACTTCTGGCCGGATATAACTAGGCATACTCATTCAATTTATAACTTACACAAGAACCATCCAAACATATAAAGTGACCACACATAAACATATATTATAATTAATTTAGTTTAAAGCTAAACTTTAAACATCTAAATATCTCATAAGCTTGTAACTCACGATACCTTTATGAATGGCAAGGACCAATTATCACTTAAACTGTTAGTATACCAAAAGAGTTACTTAATCAGAAAACCAAAAAAAATAAGGCTACCACCACCTGTGTAACTTACCCCAAGAGACGAAAAACATGGATAGAGGTCTGCTCAAAATCTAGTAAGCCGCCGGTGTTTGTTAATGGATTTCTCACTGATTTTTGTATAGAAAGAGGTCTATGCCAAGGAGACCCATTATCGCGTTTCTATTTGTTTTAGCACTGGCAATGTTGGAAGGTATTATAAAAAAAGGCTATTTGGGTTGGGTTGTACTCGAGAATTCCTCTTCCTAAAGGGGGGCCGGGGGTGTGGTATCTTTGGTGTGGTCATATATATAAACATCATTAACCTCAGTCGGACACGCATGTGTTGATTCTTGTGTCTAGGCTTAAATTAAATATAGGAAAGAGTTGCCTGATTGGTGTCGGTGTGCAAGAGAAGAGAGTTAAATGATGCCTGAGAAAATTTACTGCCAAGTTAGTGCTTTGCCTTTGACTTTTCTAGGGATGCCAATTGGGGCTAATCCAAAAAATGTCATTTATTGCAAAATGATTATGGATACATTAAATTCGAAGTTCTCTGTGGAAGGCTAGAAATTTATCCATGGCGGGTAGAAGAACAACCCTGGCTAAGGTGGTTCTTGGTAATCTCTCAAACTTGTTACCTTTTGCTCTTTAAAGCTCAGACTAAAGCCATCAAAAATATTGGAAGATCTAAGGAGGGATTACATATGGGACAAAAAAAGGAGGGAAGACCAACATAAGATGGGTTGCTTGGGCTTGAGTCACTATGGCTAAACAAATGGGGGGGGGGGGGGGGGGGGGGGGGGGGGGCTTGGTTTAGGAGATCTTTCAAAGTTTTAACAAGGCTCTTATAGTTCTTAAGTGAAGAGTTCATTTGTGGTCCTAGGTGATAAAAATTGTTCATGGATTGAAAACCTGAAAAGGTCATCCCACTCCAGAAGGGCATAACTAGGTTGTGGAAAGACATTATAGGGGTTTACAAAGAGCTTTATTTTTATAATATCGATATTCAAGGATGCATTGCGGATGACTTTTGGTGGCAAAACTGAGGTACGGGCTTATTGAAAATCAAACGATAGTAGTAAAGATAAATGATTCCGTTTTGGTGGATAAACTGGATTCCTTTAAAGAGCAATTACTTTGTTTGGAAGCCCTCTCAGATAATATCACTCTAAGATGGCCTCGTGAAGCGTGGAATGACGGTCGATAACTTAGTATGTACCAATTGCGGTTTTATAATTTTTGGTATCGAATTAAATATCAAATCCATGTGGATTTGGTAGATAATATGAGTTTTTATTTAATTTTATTAATAGTTTGCTTCAAATGGACTAAATAATTAACGGCTTTTATGACTTTTAATTAGACTTTTTATATAAGTCAATATTCTGGTTGTAGGGAAGAAAATGAATAATGAGAAAACTCCTCTTAATGATAAAACTCAAAACTCAATCTGAATTTGTATTATATATATATATATATATCCAGAATTTAAATAAAAAACACGTTATGGGCAGCAAGGAAAATTGCTTGCGGTTGGTAAGGCAAAAACGATGTATTACATATGTGAAAAACTCTGTTTTTTTCCAAAATTTTATTGTTTGTTAATACATATAAGCAGTATATCCAAAATAAAATTTTGAAAAAAAAGTACCATTACACATGTGTAATATATCATGTATAACACATGTGTAATATAAAATGTGTAATATAAAAAACACCCTTGCGGAACACAAGGACTTCTCAGAGGCTTTTTTATTTTCTCATTTATCAAGAGTTTTCTCATAATCCTCTTATTGTGGTTGTATAAGTCCTTCTGGTCTCCAACGTGTTTTTTCAACGGTTTTTTATTTTCTCATATGTAAAGAGTTTTCTTATATCCTCTTAATGTGGTTGTATATTAATTTTTGTAGTTCATGAGTGTGTTTTTATTTGTTTCATTTTAAACGTACTACTCTAAATTATTTGCTTTGTAACTGAACTATAACATAAGAGTATAACTATTAAAATAAATCATGCATTTAAGTACATAGATGTTGGATCGAATTTAAAGTAATTAGAAAAGTAATATTAGAATAATATTTTTATAAAATAAGATACTTAATATATCTTTAAAAATAAGTTTAAAAACAAAAATAATGAAAAATCAATTCGTAATTGTAATAATCAAATACAGTTTTATAATTGAATATCTTTGATGCACTTCTAGTACTAGTACATCTATGAAAAAAACAAGGCTAATTCCATAAACGTTCAAATAGACATTTAAACAAACTAATAGGACTAAAGGTTTTGTTTTCTATGGTTCTGATTGTGAGCAAGTCATATGTGATGTGTACGACCAACGATTTGGACCGTTTTTCTTTGTCACCACAATTGCAATGTGAAATGACAGTTTAAAGATTATCAGTTTTGAAAATTGGATATACTAGTCTTCATTTGTGTAATAACTCTCAAAAGATCCAACAACAATCAGTAATCAAAACCCCGAACACGTGCCGACGAAAAACCGAAAACGAAAAGAGTTAAAAATAATAATTCCTGTCGCGTAGCGCGACGGAGACTTTGAGGATCGTCGCGTGGCGCTGGCAGTGCCAGATTCTCCAAATGGCCATGTGGCAAGCCTACGTGGCTGACTCATGACACCTACGCCCCAGTTTGCCTCGTCGCGTGACGCAATCAGGCTGTGTTGGTTCGTCATGTGGCGTGATGAGCACCATATTCCATCTAGATAAACTTGACCTCGTCGCGTGTCGCGACTTGGAAACCATGTCTTAGGGGCTTTCAAGCTACGCAAATCGATTTCGAAAGTTCGATCTGGGACACCCTCGAATCTCTTTTCCTGAATCACTTTCTTTATTCTCGTGTACGAAACCCTAATCACTGAAACGATACCATGTCTGATTGATTAGAATCCCTAGCGACGAAAAGCTGAAGTTCTGCCTGAATACAGTGATACATTATACGTTGCGGTTTTGATCTTGTGATTATCCTTGAAGTTTGATTTGGTTTCTTACATTAATACGTGTTACATTGTGTGTATATCTAGGAACCAGGACTTAAACCCAAGAGGCTTGAAAACCCTAAATTCTGCAATGCGAATCATTCTCTTTTATCAAATGCTTTCAAATCCCTAAAACGTTTTCCAATTATTTCTTATATGTACAGTGATTAAGTCTTTGTATTCTTACAGTAAAATTATTGTTTGTATGTGGGGTTTAGTGTACATTACTTATAAAAAAACTGAGACACAACTAAACTCGAAAGACTATTAGATGAAGTCAATTGTTCTTGAAATTGGATAATCATAACAAAATATATGGCTGGCCCGGGAAACAGTAAGGTATGCTAGCTCTCCTCTAGGTCTCACCAACACAACAAAATGAACCTAAGGGACATTTAAGCTCTCCCGGATGTGGTTTGGTTCTCTTCTCAGTCTCATTAAACTAAGGAATACTAAGGTACTCAATCACTACATGTAACTTTCAAGTCTCTTTTTTCAACTTTCAATTTCTGTATCTTTTATAATGATGTGAATATGCATACATTTATCAACCATCTTAATTTATGTTAGTCAATTTGTATCTTTTGTAATGATGTGAATATGCATACATTTATCAACCATCTTAATTTATGTTAGTCAATTTTATAGATATCAACATGCTTGCCTTATGCTCGTTATCAATATCTTTGAAGTTTAATATTTTTGTTTTATTATCGATTTAACTAATTTAGTTCAACCTTGGCACTTGATAATTTTCTTTAATTCTGACTTATTAACTATATGCATTGGTTGTTTTGTGGATTGTAAAGTTGTACTTGATTATCAAGGAGCTCATGAAAAAACGAAGAAAAGAAAGAAAGATTAAATGAAATTATTGCAGGGTTGGTGACTAAAACCTAAAAAAATAAGATGGAGAAAGACGTTATGCTCAATAGCTATATTAAACGGGATGGTTAGAAGATAGCCAATTAAAACTTAGTTTTGAATGTTTGGATTTTGTTTGGGTTATGTTAGGATAATATCAGTTATTTGATCTTTTAGTCGGTACTTTTGTTGAAATTGATTTGTATAATTATGAAACTACAAATAGTGAAACAAAATTTTTATATAATTTTGAAACTTCGGAATTTTATTGGAGTGTTTTATATAATTTTGTGATTTTATTGAAATGTAACTTTTACGAGGAAAACAGAGAAACAGGAAAGAATTAGTATTATGCACCTATCACTAAATTGTAGCAAATATGCAGTGTACTCACTAAATGGGAAATAGTAGCAAAAAAAAAAACAAAAATAAGGCTATGTTGCAACCTAGTAGCAAACGAGCCCGTTGCAACCTGGTTGCAAACAAGTCATGTCGTAACCCAGTTTCAAATTAACAAGACAGTGGTCGATCACAATATTTTTACCGTTCTTGTGATGTAAACTATCAGGTCACAAAAATACAAGTGGTCGATAATTGTTGGCGTTATAGCAATAACCACGTGTGTTTTTCCAACCACATTTCTAAAAAACTTATTTTTTAATAGTGTTATATATATACATATATAAGGCAGGGTTCATGCGAGAACCAATGAGAACATAACCAAAAAAAGCCACCCCACCATCACCCAAAAACCTAAACACCAACCCCACCCCACCACAGCCCAATAAAGGGTGGATCCTAACAGACCTAAAACCCACAAATAATAGAGTTTTTGATGATAAGGCTCTGATTATGGAATGACAAACATTATTGTGTTTTATGTTGATTAAAAAGTTTTGTTTTATATGCATAGCTTTACGATGGTGTGTTTGAAATATTTATGGACTATTAGGGTTTGAATATGGTGTTTTAGTAATCTTTATGATGTTATTTGTGGGTTTTTTGATGTGTTTATTGTTGACATTATGGTGTTTTATGATTTTTTATACTTTTTAGGAAATTTGGACTTTTTTAGCAACTCCTAGCATATATATATATATATATATATATATATATATATATATATATATATTAAAATTAGGGAATGTAAGTTACATTTTATCGAACTTTTTGTAACAAAAAAAAGCGCCAAGAAGATTTTTTCAAAAAAAAATAAAAAATTAATTTTTAACACACACGCACATATATATATACACATATATATATAAATATATAAACACTGAATTATTAAAAATATAAAAATATCCCTTGGGGGCTTTTTTTTGTTACAAAACCATCGATAACATGTAACTTACATTCTCTAATTTTTTTTAAAAAAAAGTTTCTTATATAAGGTTTTCTTGAGTTTTAACTTAAGTGGGTTTTCTCTATAATTCCCCTATATATAGGATAAGGATCCGTTAGGAAGCACCCTTTATTGTAAGAATCACGAGAACCAATGTGAGCACATCCAAAAATACCTTAAAAAATCTAAAAAATATAGAGAAAACCCTACCCTATATATATATATATATATATATATATAGGGTAAAGTTCATGCGAGAACCACCTTTATTGCAAAATAAAATCTAAAAAAATCAAAAAACACTCAAAAAATTTTTCTACTATTTTTTTTTAAATCGCTATATTTCTTACCGAAAAAAAACTTTTTTTTCGAGTAATAGTTATCCATGCACATGTGCATATGTATCATAACTTCGATAAATTCCGTAATACATTATAAGTAGTAGACAATTGCACTTTAATTTACAATACCATCAGTAATACACTACTTTTTACATTACCAATATTCAAAATGCACATGTGTATTATTTTGTATAACCATTATATAACGTGTTTTAGTACAAAAAGTTTGTGTTTTTGAATGATGAAGTAGGCTCATATACATGTTTTTTGGTTAGTTATATCTAGTGGTTGATGGTTTGGTTATAGTTGTCACTTTATGGTGTAATATGTTGATTGGATAATATAAATGGTGATGATATACATGTAATAAAGTGAAAATATTGGTATTGGTATTGTATTATAGATGGTAGGAGGTAATGGTATTGTATTATGGATGGTAGGAGGTAATGGAAGTGTATTATGGATGGTATGATAGATGAAAGAGAAAGTGTATTCAAAGTAGTGTACCAAAACACCTTATTTCATGTTGATACATATAGATGCACATATGCATTTTTTGGGGTGTTTTTTAGATTATTTTAGGTATTATTGTTTGTGTTCACACTGGTTCTCGCGGTTCTCACAATAAAGGGTGGTTCCTAACGGATCCTTATCCTATATGTGAATTTTAGAGAGCAAGGGGTAGAAATGGAAGAACGTGACAAAAATATGTGAATTTGATGTAGATTTGTTAATAACCTTTGGTATACTATCTTAAAAATTTGTACAAATTGCCATAAGACCATGTGTAGTGGTGAGTGAAACAAATGTCTCAACCTTAGGCATGAATTAACATGTGGCATATGGGGCATTTTGAAATGTGAAGTGAAAAAAACGGGTATAGTGGAGATTTGTGAAGATGTGGGGAAATCTGATTTTTTATTTCTTTTTTAAGTTTAAAAAGGGTTCAAAATAGATGTGGGAGGATCTAATTGGCCATTCAAATTCACCTTAGGTGTGAAAAAGAAAACACCATTGAAAAAAAAGACAAAAAACGCCCCAGGGGGCAGTGTGGTGGGCTTTATGGGGCGGTTTTTTTTGCCCTCAACGCCCTTTTAAGTTACCAGTACAGGTGGTCTAAGGGTAGAAAATCTAGTTTATTTAATAAAGTGTATAGATTAATCTAAAGTATTAACTGTTAATTAAAAATAATCAATAAATAATAAATCTAAATTATTAATTGTTAATTCCAAATAATCAATAAATAAAAAATATAAAAAATGCTACGTAAGCAATTTAACCTGTTAACAGGTAGTTTATAGAATTAGCATATCTAGAATTTTGAGTGATTAACTTGGAAAAAAATGAGTCACTTAAGTGTAACAATTTGAAAAAGTTTGTTACATTTCTATAAAGTTTTACCATTTAAAAAGTATATTAGTATGTTCTTATATTTCATAAATAAAGTAATTGTATTGTTTCTAAAAGATAAAATAATAAAAGGATTCAGTTAGGAAAAAGCATCTAATTTAGTATTTTGATATACAATGCTAACATATTTCTAGATTAATTGATAAACATTTTCATAAATTCAAATATGTTTGTGGCATGATAATCCTTTAATGGTCCATCAATTATCTAAATTTACCATTCAGCAAAAAACAATTGGTAAAAATATTTAACCTTAAAATGGTCTAACTACTGAACCAGTTCGTGTTCAACCATCACTCATTAAGACATGACGGTCAACTAGTGTTGTTTTATCTCATACCGAACGAACCAGTTAGGGTTCACTTTTCAATCTAACATGTTAGAGCAGTCCTTGTTGTTTCTCTTTTAGAAATTCCTTAACGTAATTGATAATATACAAAATAAAAATTGTATCAAATTTAGCTATTGTTTATTGTTTTGTGTTGTACCTTGCGATAAGTATTGCCATAACTCATTGAAATGAAAGGTATTTCATGTTAACAAAAAAAATTATGGTTTCAATTGGTGATGAAATTTGGGAGCGAATATTTTAGCAAATGACATTAAACTGATATAAGGTGTTGTGAGTGTCGTTAATTTATACGAACGATATAATGTTAATGAGTTTCACATGTGTGTAACAATCCATATTCACTTTCCTATATATATATATTCATTCTTGTACAGTACAATTGGACATCATTGTACTATACTTTCGATTGTAAACAAAATCAAGACTTTATACATTTGTAAGAGTTTCTCATTTTCATTAATTAGATATTTACGCCGTATACATCATATATAGCTTCAGCCAATGACGGAGGTTGAACAAATATATAAAGGATGGGGGCAGAACTCAAGAAAATCAGAGGACAAGAATTTTCCGGTAATATCAATTCAGGGGAAGGGACTCAATACGTATATATAATTTTCGAAAAAAAATACGCATAAATTTGCATTGCTTAGCAAAAATAGGGGGGATCCTGGACCCCTTAAAAGCTTCGCCGGTTTGAGCTGATACTTTTAAACATACGTATCATTAGTTCAGCAAAGATATGGATGATTAAGAGATCCAAATTTTGATGGAAAAATCAAAACCTGACTCCAAAGTTTATTAACTATAAAAATTTCATGAGTTTAGATACGTGTATTGTATCAAACTAGTGATTTTACCCGTCGCACGTTGCGACGATGTCGAAACGTATATCAACTTGAATTAATATAGTCGAGTGAAAGATATGGATGATCAAGAGATCCAAATTTTGATGGAAAAATCAAAACCTGAAATATTTGAGTCGGGTAATGAGACATGTATTTGAGTCCAAAGTTATATTAACTATAATAATTTCATGAGTTTAGATACGTGTATTGCATCAAACTATTAATTTTACCCGTCGCACGTTGCGGCGATGTCGAAACGTACATCAACTTGAATTGATACAGTCGAGTGAAAGTTGACTGTATTTGAACCGAATCGTTTCCGAACAAACTTTTACGCTAAAACATAAATCAACTAAAAATTTACATAAAAATAAGCGTGAAAATGTATTATATTTGACATGGGTTGTTTCCAGACAAAACTTATGTAAAAAGTAAAACGTAGACCAACTAAAAATGTCGAATTGTACTTAACCCGACTCGTTTCCAAAAATTTCTTACGTTGAAACGTAAACAACATAAATTTATACTGACAGTTACATATTAAGCACGTAAGAAAATATTGTTTTTTAAGGACCCACTAGAAACATAAATAAAAATAAGCATGAAAAGGTATTATACCTTACGTGACTCGTTTTTCAAAAAAGTATACGTTGAAATATAAACAAACTTGAATTTATACCGACATGTGGATTAAATTAGCACGTAAGAATTTTTTTTCTAAAGATAAAGAATGAAAGTACGGTGGGTAAACATGAAACTTTAGAAAGTCAAAAGGGCTCAAAATGACATTTAGAAAGTTTTTAGAAACTTGAGGGGCTGTAATTGTCGTTAATTAAAGTTGAGGGGCCAAAGCCGATGGAAGAATTCCTCGCTGACTTTTATTTATAGTATTATTTTAGGAGTCGGGCGTAGTGGGGGAACTATTAAACCGAACCAAAGATGTGATAACATTGAACGGTGTGCACGCATTACGAGGGCTTAACTCGTCAAATTTAAACCGAAATGTACAATATTATAATATAAACAAATATTACTATTATTATCATTATTATTATTATTATTATTATTAGTTGATTACAAAGTATAAAAGTCGTAAAAAGTTTGAAAAGCCATAAGAATGTGACATGTAGAAATTCTTAATAATTAAGATAAAAGGTATAAGAGTGAATTAGATAAATCCCTCAAAACAATAACACATCATGTATCATTGATAGTTGCAAAATAAAACATCATATACCTTTTGTTAACAACAATATAAAATACTATGTATCTGCTCTAACAAAACACCGCTTAATGGACCCTTTGTTAACAGCAGTTGGAAAAACCATGTAACAACTACAAATCAAACACTACTGTATAAAAAGAACCAAAAACACAATGAACTAAAACACCTAGTTAAAACGTAATTATATGTATATATAGCAATATAATACTCATATTAACAACAAAAAATGTTCGTTACTCTAGTGTAATTTAAAAAAAAATTATGTATACAAAAGTTATTGATATTTAAAAACAATAGGGAAACTTGCATGCGAGTCATTGAATTTAAAACACGTTAAATATACCTTTGTGGTTTTAATATAGGGAATCAATCAATAAATTTAAAACACATCTTACAAAAGTGTCACTCATTTTGATCTCATCCCTTAATTATTCTAATTTAAGGGCTCACTTTGCTTCTCACACTTTTTTATGAATAACACATTGTAGCTGAACTTTACCCCATTATTATTGATTTATTATTATTATTATTATTATTATTATTATTATTATGTAAATATTTGTTAATTATATATTTCGGTATTTAATTTAAGATAATACATAATTTAAACCTAGCAAGTTTGCCTTCGCGATAAGCGGGTATCACCGAGACTTTTTTGAAGAGCGCAATCTAACTCCACATTTCTTAATCACTAATTATATTCATGTATTATTATTATTATTTCCTCTATAATAATAGGAAAAAATGATAGTGGTCACGCCGCATATATCCAAGACCCATGTCACAATAGTGGTTTCCAGTCTCATCAATCTTGATTCCTATACATTCAAGAAGTACACTAAAATATCTTAGTCATAGTACCAAACTTAAAGTTACAAGACTAAAATAGCTTAATGATATACTTTGAGATCTGATATTGAATCAAGATACGAACTTACAAAGAAGTTCAATACTTGAAAACATGTTTTACCGAGCAAATATCTTATGACAAAATCTAAATTCCCCTAGATTCCCATCTTAACCTCTAAAACCGCGTTGTAAAGATACACTATGCTTTACTGATCCTACTCGCTTGTTAACAAGGATACTGGTATTACGGACTCTGTACGTTTCCCTAAAAAAGATATTATTATACAAGTACGGATATTATTATTTTTTATAGATATGGTTTATGTTATAAAATAGAAGATGAGAAATAATTAAAAATAAAGAGTAAATTGCACAAAACGTTCTTTAAGTTTCACCAATCTTGCTGGTTTCAGCCTTAATCTTTAAAAGTTGCCAAAACCAGCCTTTAAGATTAATTTTGTTGTAGGTTTCATCCTTTATCACTAACCCAGTTACTAATCCATGTTAAATGGCCTCACATGCATAGCATGTGAGGGTAAAACCATCTTTTCATCTCTCTCTCTCTCCACTTTCTTTATCTTCGACCTCCAAAACCACCATAACTTCAACCCTCCATTGTTGACAGTTATGTTGTTCCTTCCAATTTTTGGTTTTGACTCTGCACAGCCTCTTCAGCTGCATTAACAGCAGCGTGTTCATCTGAGCCTAACCCCATGAGACCTCTTGATTTACCCGCCAAACCATCCTCCATCTCTGAGTCAAACGAGACCCCTGCACAACACCTACATGTTCACCAACGACTGGGCAGCAGAGGCGGCTGACTGCTGAACACCCACCACACCCATCGCTTGCTCAGAACCCTCCAAGTCAGCAGGGGTGGTATCCAACTCCCTGTTATTTCCTTCCAAATCCATACTCTCATCAACAAACCCCTGCGATTGGGGGTATTTTACCGAAGAAACTGTCATGGCCCTCGACCCGTTTTGCCGGTTCGGAAGCTGCGGGACAGAACCCGTGGTATTGGTATTTATTTGGCAGCGGAAATCTTAACAGGACCGTTTAAAATGGAAAACACCAGATTATTTTATTAATAATATCGGGACAAACCCCGTATTTTACAAGAAAGGAATTTTACTGAGAATTTCCTAATCACAGTAAACTCTATCTCTCTCACTTCGTTCAAGCTGTCAACAATGGAGGGTTGAAGCTATGATGATTTAGAGGTTGAAGATATGAGAGGAGAGAGAGAGAGAGAAAGACGGTTTTACCCTCACATGCTATGCATGTGAGGCCATTTAACATGGATTAGTAACTGGGTTAGTGATAAATGATGAAACCTGCAAAAAATTAATCTTAAAGACTGGTTTTGGCAACTTTTAAAGATTAAGACTGAAACCAGCAAGATTGGTGAAACTTAAAGGACGTTTTATGCAATTTACTCAAAAATAAAATAAAGACTTGTTTGTAGTTTGTACCACCAATCAAGAAGGTCAGGGGTACACGTGAAGGCCTTGTGGCCGATGGTGCTATTGTTCCTTCCATACTCGACAGTCGACGCTCACTCATTCTATTCGTTTTACTGTCGTTTTAATAATGCGACTTAAGTAATGTTCATTAAAAAAAAGGTAATTTCGTTTCAGATTTTCAGAAAAGGAGGCCGTATAAAATGGACTTTAAAGCTTGCTTTTTGTTGTCTGATAACGTTTAAACTTACATGTGTTAGAAAATTGTAAAGTTAGGCAATAACATGTGTTAGAAAGTTGTAATATGTATGATTTAGATGTTACTTTAATTCTATAATGGGCTAACGCCCACTATACATGGATGATTTTGAGGTGTTGTCAGCATGATACACACTCTGTTCAGTGGCTAAGCTTGAAATTTTTAATGGCGGGGACCAAAAGTTACAGGACCTATAAACTTTCAATTTGGTGGGTGTCGGACTCAAAACCTACACTAATTTTCGGACGAAATACGCGTAAAAATACAATAATTTACATTACTGGAAAAAACGGTGAGGGATGGGGCACCCCCTGGCCTCTGTATCTTACCGAACTCCCATTCGACAGCTTCACCCCGACACGTAGTTATCCTGCATGTAGTAGTGTCGTGCTATTGTAAGAAACTTCCCAAATGATAGGCGAGTGTCCCAATTATTCCCAAAATCATTAACGTATGATGTAAATATATCTTGCAATGTTTGAATCATTTTCATTTTTCATTCAAACTGCCTATTTGAGGGGTGATATGATGTGCTAGTTATATTCACATTTGTGCCTGTATTCTTTTGAAATTTCAATTTTTCAAAGCGAACTCCTCTTGCTTAGATCTTGTATGAGGATTGCAAAGTTGCTATATGGTTTGCGAACTTGCCAACCCCCCTTTATGGATGATGTTTTTTCATGTTTTGATAAAGGTCTTCGGGAGGCAGTAGAAGACATTGTTCAGGAACGGACCTACATTGGTCGGAACGGGTTCCCAGGAACCCATTGCGTTTCGAAATTTTAATAGATTTTATATATAATAAACCAGAGTGAACCCATAACTATCATTAATGAACCAAACACAAATAAAAACTGTTGTTTCGATTCTCCGTTTCTTTTACTTTTTTTTTTTGTAACTTTTTAATTTTTTTTAGTTCAAGTTCATGTAAACTTTATACACCCATTTTACTACTAACTTTGAATTTCTTATGTTGCTAAATGTTAATGGATTTGTGAATTAGTTTGAAATTGTTTATTAATTTCTAATTTGAATTGAATTTGATAATTAGCGATGTTATGTAATTTGTTGAAACTTGAACCGTCGTCGAACTGATCGTAGAACATTTGGCCATTGATCAATCATAGTTCTTGTTTTGTACTTTTCTTAGTCTGCTTCAGTTTTATATGTTTAAAGAGACGAATTCTATTTATTTAAGAGTTATAAGCTGATTATTGTGGCTACAAGTTGACAACAATCATATAATCACTGTGTAAACATAAATAAATGTATCCCCTTATACTTTGATTATTGTGTTCCCGAGTTTCATTTAACGAAGGAAAAGAAGGTGGAAGGATTTAAAAAAAAGTGTTCCAAGGAAAGGGAGAGAAATGGAAGGAAAACTTAAGTTTTTTCCCTTCATTTTTAATGCATAAAATCCTTATTTTTCTTTTCATTTTCTTCGAGCTCTGGAACATGGTTGTTAATTAAAATTTTCCTTACTATTCAGTTTCCTTTCTCTCCTTAATTCATTTTCTTTTCTTTTCTTTGGTTTATTAAACTCGGGAACATAGTGGAATAATGCTGAATTCGCTATACAATTATAACATTGGTTTTTATCCACCAAGTGGATACTGGATAGTGTTTTCTTAGAGTTTTGTTAATTTAATTATTTTAGTATAGGGAGAAGAGCAAAGTCAGTGAAAACAGTTCATGGAAGCACACTGAAGGAAGAACACATTTTTCTTTGCATCTTTTTTCTATCTTGGATCTTACTGGTTGACTTTACAGGACAATTTAATTCATTCTGATGTTCAACATCTATGTGGGTTTGCTTAGTATAAGTAACATCAAACCCATAAGATCGAAGCAAATCCTCCTCTATTTCCCTTTGCGAATTAGCCCCAAGTACCTGACACCACTAAAATTTGAGGTAAACTTTCTATTTATTAACATATGGTTATGAGAAATTTGACCTGACCCGACCCGACCCAATAATTATAACGTTTGGTTGCGGAGAATATTTTTTCATTAAAAAAAAGTGAACCCACATAAAAAATCCTGGATCTGCCGCTGACATTGTTGTATGTGGGCCCCATTTTTTTGTGAACTCCAGTGACGGATCGCGACCTTGCCGATGCGGCTTGGTGGGTTGGCCCTTCTGTCGGCCCGGAATGTGGCTGCCTATGCCTTTGTGGCTTCCAGGTCTCAATCTTAGGAGTTGCAGGACCACATCTTACGCAACAGTGGGGTTGCTACCACTGACCCGGATTATGCCAGTGCCTTGGATCGCTTGCATGAATCTCTCCCTGATTTTGATCTCGACGGTTTCCTAACAAGGACACCGCCCCCAAAAAACCACAGAATACTTTGCGAATGCCATTTGTTGTCGAATCACACAAAGTTTGGGAGAAGATTTCCATTTGTCCCCTCGCCAGAAAGCCGTCATTGAATGCTTACAGAGGCCTCACGCTCAGGATTTCTTAACTGTTATTCCTATTGAAGGTCTGGGTCAACGTATGTCAGCGGTGGAGTACCGGTCAATCCTTAAGTACCGTCTGATGATCCCCATGTTCCCGAATGATGAAACTTGCCTAGTCTGCCGTAAAGCATGCCTAGATCAATACGAGGAGCATGCGTTACACTGTAGAGAGCTGCCGGGGTTTAAGTATCGCCATGACTTTGTTCGAGATGCGATAATGGATATTCTCAGACGAGTAGGATCTCGGCAAAGAAAGAGGCACCAGTTAATTTTCTTACAGACCGGCGGAAGAAAGGTCCACCCTACGCCCGGTGGACGTGCTAGTTATTGGTTGGGAGGGCGGGAAACATGCTTGTATCGATCTCACATGTGTATCCCCCCTAGCTGGGTTTCGGGAAAATAGGTTTGTGGCGGGGCAAGCGGTAATGAAAGCAGAGTCAAAGAAGGTGGAAAAGCATGCGAAAGCTTGTGAGGATAATCAGCATGCCTTTGTCCCCCCTGGTGTGTGATGTCACACCCCGACCCGGAGCGGAATAAAAGTCGGGGCATAATTGGGTTATCACCAAAGCTCATGATGTTTACTAAGATGTTTCATATTTATTAAATTCAAATTACAAACTTAAATATCCAAAACAAAATTCATACAATTACAAGAAAATGAAACTACATAATTATTCCAAAGCATAAACTTTTTATTCTTCTAGGCTTCCTAAGTGTTTCCTGTCTCAGCTGGATCACCTGTATCATGTGTAAAACGGGGGAGATTTTGGGTCAACAAAAGTTGGCGAGTGAACCTTGATAAATCATTTTTACTAATTTCTTGTTTTATTTAATAAAGAAAATTCGTGCAATAATCACATGTGAGCAAACATATATAGATAAACAATCACAAACCACTTTGGATGAGTATATGACATGAATGATGATGTATGTGAGATCAAGGCTCAATCAAACGGAGCCGATCTAATGAGGCTCCTGATGCTCAACCCGTATCCCACGGGGAACTGATGGGCCTAATGAAATGCGTGCACTGAAAATGATAAATCCAATCTACATATAATTCACACAACAATTGATACACATTTGATCACGGATATGATGTATGCACAAGTGTTTAAATAAAATAAAAGAATTGTACGACACATGATACACCCCAAAACATGATTAAAACGGGGATTGGTAGAGATTCACTCACAGTGGGTGCGTTCTTTGATGACGATGAATGCGCACGAATTTATGATTCAACCGAGGAGGGAAAAACTAACCTAAATAATAACGAAATGATTCGATAAATAAATAAATTTTATTTGAGATTAATATTTTTTAATTAGTGCTCTTAATGGGATTTTAGATTTATTTTTGTGAGTTTAAGAAATTTTCTAACTTTAAAAATCTATTTTTAAGTATTTTTAATTAATTTTCCAATTAAATAAATAAATAAAAATGAAATAAAAAGGGTTGACTTTTGGCAGGTTTGACTGGGTCTTGACCGGTCAGACTGTGTTTATTCTATGCGGCTAGTGAGGTTCGAACTCGGGACCTCTCGTATACGTGCACGCAACTCTACCAACTGAGCTACGTGTCTAACCTTAAATATTCTCTGTTTTAATTATATATATACTAATTAACTCTAACCATATTTAGTCTTTATTAAAAATGTTATAATATGGCCGAACCGGTTGCAGAGACCCGGAGTCGAACTCGGGACCTTCGGTTCGAGTGCGCACAGCCCAACCAGTTGGGCTGTGTGTCTAATCTGTTTAACTACTAGATTATATTCTTCTTATGTATATACTGTGACTTGATCTGATTAGGTTTTAAAAATGTTGGTTTTAATTTCTGAAAGTCGGTAACGTGTGCGATTCGAACCCGGGCGTGTGTTTTGTATTTGCACACAGTCACCGCTGGACTGTGTGTCTAACCCGGTTAAATACCCGATTTTAATTACATTAATATACAATTTAAGTTCGTCTTCTTCATTAAGAAGAACACAGAACAGTGCACCCGACTGTTCTTGCTTATTCGACCAACGGCCTTATAATCGATTGAAATGGAATAAGAAAACAAAGATTAAAGAATATGATATACCAAGACAGAGAGTTTTCTTCAGATTTCCGGCAGTGTTCGTCGGCTCTGATTTGCGATTTCCGACTGAATAAACAGTTTTTAACAGTTTCGATTATTGTGTTGAGCAATTAGATTATAAATCAAGAGATAGCACGAAGGTTTAGACAATTATACCGTCTGAAGAGCGAATGCGGTTTTCTGATCATCGATTCCGGCGATATTCCGGCGAAAATGAAAATCTCCGGCGACAAGCTTTGGAAGGAATAAAGCTTCGAAAGAGAGTGCGGTTCTGAGCGAAATGTTTACAGGAAGTTTGAGTGGGTATTTATAAGGAAGAACAGGCTGAATTGGGTTCGGATTTGGGTCATGATTCGCGGTCAAAGGTCTCCGACGGTTATGACGGAAATTGATGGTTAGACATCGGTTATAACTGATGTCGAAATCAGTTAACGCGTTTTAGTCAAAAGGAAATAGCCAAAAATTGCGGATATCTCGGTTTTTCCGGCGACTGCGAGTTCTGTGCGCGCGCTGATTTCCGGTTTTGATTTTCGGGTTTTACTTTAAGTGTTATTTGATTCAGTGTTTATCACAAGTGAAGTGTGTGGCGGAGTGGTGTGGTGTGTGTTTGTGTTTGTGGGAGACCCGGGTTCGAGACCCGGCAGCTCCATTTTATTTTTTGTTCACTTATTATTATTATTTATCAATTATGGTTTTTAAATTCTAAAATGTTTATTAATTATGTACTATTTAAAATAATCTGAACAATAAATACGCAACGAAATCTTATAACTGAATACTTGATTGTTAAACGAAGCGGGTTTGGAAAACCCTTTTTTCGACGAATGTTACAGTATCCCCTACTTTTAGAATTTCGTCCCGAAATTTAAGTAGTAGTGGTAACTGGAAAAAGATGCGGGTATTTTTCGCGCATTGAGTCTTCACGTTCCCAAGTAAACTCGGGTCCTCGTTTCGACTCCCAACGTACCCTGACAATTGGAATACAACTTGCTTAAAGCTTCTCTCCGAAGTCCATGATTTCTACCGGTCTTTCAACGAAGTGCATCGATTCATCGACTTGAATGTCTTCTAGAGGAATATGGAGATTTTCATCGGCGAGGCACTTTTTCAAGTTTGATACGTGAAATGTGGGATGAATTCTGTTGAGTGCTTCTGGTAGGTCAAGCTTGTATGCTACAGGACCTACTCTTTTGAGTATCTTGAAAGGTCCTACGTAGCGTGGTGCTAGCTTGCCTTCTGGCCAAAACGAACCACTCCCTTCCACGGTGATACTTTTAAAAGTACTTGATCACCAATGTCAAACTCCAAGGGCTTTCATCATTTGTCTGCATAACTCTTTTGACGACTTTGAGCCGCTAGAAGATTGTTTCGAATTTGAAGGACCTTGTCGGTTGTTTCTTGAATTAATTCTGGACCGGTGATTTGCGCTTCCCCAATTTCGTGCCAACATACTGGAGATCGACACTTACGACCATATAAAGCTTCGAAAGGAGCCATGCCGATACTTGAATGATAGCTATTGTTGTACGAAAATTCCACTAATGGTAGGTGAGCGTCCCAATTCCCTTTGAAGTCTATGACACATGCTCGCAGCATGTCTTCAAGGGTTTGGATGGTGCGTTCAGATTGACCATCAGTTTGAGGATGAAAAATGGTACTGAGGTCTAATCGTGTACCCAAGGCGGTTTGTACGGCTCGCCATGTTCGTGAAGTGAAACGACCATCACGGTCTGAAATGATGCTTAATGGTACACCATGACGGCTTACGATCTCGCTGATGTAGATACGAGCTAACTTCTCGTTCTTGAAGTCCTCGCAAATCGGAATGAAGTGAGATGACTTTGTAAGACGATCGATTATTACCCATATGGTGTCATACCCACTGGAGGTGCGAGGTAACTGTAACATTCGTCGAAAAACGGGTTTCAAAACCCGCTTCGTTTATCAATCAAATATTCAGTTATAAGTTTCGTTGCGTATTTATGGTTCATACTAATTTTAAACAATATATAACTAATAAATATATTAGAATTTAAAAACCATAATTTATAATTAATAATAAATAGTGATTAAAAAATAAAATGGAGACGTCGGGTTTCGAACCCGGGTCACCCGCAAGCACAAACACGCAACACACCACTCCGCCACACACTTTCTTTGTGACAATATTGAAACAAACAACACTTAAAGTAAACCCGAATTCAAAACCGGACATCAGCGCGCTCAGAACGCGGAATCGCCGGAGTGAAACCAAAACTCCGCTAATGTTGCCTTTTCCTTTTGACTAAAACGCGATAACCGACTTCGACATCGGTTATAACCGATGTCTAACCATCAATTTCGGTCATAACCGCCGGAAATCCTTAATCGCGAACTTTGACCTTAAATCAAACTCAATTCAGCTGTTCATCCCTATAAATACCCACTCAATCATCTGGAAATCCTTTCGCTCAGAACCGCACACTTTTTCGAAGCTTTAATTCTTCCAGAGCACGTCGCCGGGTTCCTCTACACTCGCCGGAATACCGCCGGAATCGTTGATCAGAAAACCATATTCGTTCATCAGACGGTATAACTGTCTAAACTTCTCTGCTATCTTTTGATTTATACTTTAATTGTTCAAACCAATAATCAAAACTGTTAAAACAGTTCATACAGCCGGAAATCGCAAAATCAGAGCCGACGAACACTGCCGGAAATCTGAAGAAAACGCTCCGACTTGGTATACCATATCACTTAATCCTCTTTCCATTTCAAACAAGTATAAGTTATGATCGATTAACCAGAACAGTCGGATTTCACTGTTCTGTAATTTTTAAGCGAAGAAGACGAAGATGAAAACGTGTACTAGTATAATTAAAAACGGATATTAAACCGGGTTAGACACACAGTCCAGCGGTGGACTGTGTGCAAATATAACACGCACGTCTTGAGTTCGAATCGCACACGTTACCGACTTTCAGAAATAAAACCAACATTTTTAGAACTGAATCAGATCAAGTCACAGAATATTTATAAGAGGAATATAATTCAGTAGTTAAGCAGATTAGACACACAGCCCAACTGGTTGGGCTGTGCGCACTCGAACCGAACGTCCCGAGTTCGACTCCGGGTCACTGAAGCCGGTTCGATCATATTAAATCATTTTTGATATAAACTAAATAAGGTTAAAGTTAATTAATATATATATATATATATATATATATATATATATAATTAAAATAGAGAATATTTCGGGTTAGACACGTAGCTCAGTTGGTAGAGCTGCGTGCACGTATACGAGAGGTCCCGAGTTCGAACCTCACTCAGCGCATAGAAAACACAGTCTGACCGGTCAAGACCCGGTCAACGGTCAACGGTCAAAAAAAGTCAACTTTTTTATTTCTTTTTAATTATTTATTTAATTGAAAAATCATTTAAAAATACTTAAAAAAATAAGATTTTTAAAGTTAGAAATTTTCCTTAAACTCACAAAAATAAACCTAAAAATCCCATTTAAGAGCACTAATTAAAAATATTAATCTCAACCAAAATTTATTTATTTATCGAATCATTTTGTTATTATCTAGGTTAGTTCTTCCCTCGTCGATTGAATCATAAATTCGTGCGCATTCATCATCATCAAAGAACGCACCCATTGTGAGTGAATCTCTATCAATTCCCCGTTTTAATCATGTTTTGGGGTGTATCATGTGTCGTATAATTCTTTTATTATATATATAAACACTTGTGCATACATCATATCCGTGAACAAATGTGTATCAAATGTGTATCAATTGTTGTGTGGATTATATGTAGATTGGATTTATCATTTTCAGTGCACGCATTTCATTAGGCCCATCAGTTCCCCGTGGGAGACGGGTTGAGCATCAGGTGCCTCATTAGATCGGCTCCGTTTGATTGAGCCTTGATCTCACATACATCATCATTCATATCATATACTCATCCAAAGTGGTTTGTGTTTGTTTATCTATATATGTTTGCTCACATGTGATTATTGCACAAATTTTCCCTATTAAATAAAACAAGAAATTTGTAACAATGTTTTATCAAGGTTCACTCGCCAACTTTTGTTGACCCAAAATATCCCCCGTTTTACACATGATACAGGTGATCCAGCTGAGGCAAGAAACACATAGGAAGGCCTAGAAGAATAAACCAGTTTAAGCTTTGGATTATTTATATAGTTTCATTTCCTTGTAATTGTATGAATTTTGATTTGGATATTTAAGTTGTAATTTGAATTTAATAAATATGAAACATCTTAGTAAACATCATGAGCTTTGGTGATAACCCAATTATGCCCCGACTCTTATTCCGCTGCGGGTCGGGGTGTGACAGATTGGTATTAGAGCTTATGACTATAGGGATATAGGATAGGTTATTAGACCCTTAGAGCCTATACTATAGTTGATTAAAAATTTAAATTGTTTATGCGTTACATACAAAATTCATGATGTTTATATGCTTTATGTTTATTTTTTTTACACTCAATGTTATGCAAGCATGCTCATAAATACATGTTATTATACAATGCTCATCAGGAATCATATCCTCATAACATATCATATCCATGAGAGCACACACCTCACGATTCCCATGATTTTTGCAATGATTTTTGTATTTTTCAAATCACATCAAAGTGAGTTCTCATGACGGGCATGTAGTAACTGGAAGGGTACGAGTACCGGTAGTCGGAACGTCCTGTCTAGGCTTGGCATTCGTATAAATCCAAAATAAAGGACCAGTTTGCCTACCTGGGGACTAACGATGAGAGTACGAAGGACCTATTAGGCCAAAGCATGCTATACCAAACGTCGTGTGAGCTAACCCCACTTTGAGTTGTCATTGTGTCTACACCTGGACACCCTCCTACCATACATCTCGCAATCATATTTTACGATTTTCATTCGGGTGGTCCGAGTGTTAATCCGCCAACACCAATGTGAATCCTACCAAGCCCAATAGTCATGGGGGCCCACATGACTACACAGGCGATGGTATGGGGGACATTGGAGGCCCAAACATGAGCAAACCCAAGACATCCTATGGATGTAGTTAAATTTTTGCCAATTATGTTGTTTTTCATTCTTTTTACGACACATGACACCTAGAAAATTCTTAAACTCACAATCTTCCTATGTATGTTCCTGTAGATGTCGGCTAGGCAACTACGTGGAGGTAGAAAGTCAGGAAGATCAAATGAACGCTTGGCCGCACAAATTGCTAAACAAATGGCCGCGGTGCTTCCTGACATCATGATTCAAGTTCAACAAGCTCTCACCGCAAACCCCATCAACCCTCCCAATCAAGAAGACCAGAGCGTCGCCAACCCTCCTTCCAAAAAGTGCTCCTGCAAACACTTCAAATCTTGCAATCCCCGAAGATATGAAGGGACCGAAGGTGTTACCACCCTCCTTCACTGGTTTGAAGAGATGGAAAACACTTTCCTCAATTGCGATTGTCCCGAGGATCGCAAGGTACATTATGCAACTGGAAGACTGTTCGGGGTAGCCCTTACCTGGTGGAACACGGAAAAGGGTAAACGAGGAGTTGAAGATGCCATGGCCTTAACATGGGAAGAGTTAAGGGAACTCATGACAAGACGCTTCTGTCCAAGAAGCGAAATCAAAAAGTTGGAAGATGAATTCCATGCGCTGAAACAAAAGGAAGGAGATCACACTTCCTATAGTAAGAGATTTCTCGAGCTAAATCAGATGATCCCTAATTTGTTCACCCTCGTGTACCGCTTGGTTGAACATTACATTCAAGGTCTTCCCTCGAAAATTCAAGACTCGGTTTTAAGCACTTCGCCTGCAACACTTGAAGCCGCGATGGAGTTAGCTACAGAACTCACTGAAAATCGTATATGAAACGGCAAATTCAAAGATGAAAAGAAGAAAGCACTAATAGAGACCTCAACTACAAACCACTCAGTCTCATCCTCAAAGTTTGCTGGTAAGAGGAAACGAAACAGCAAGAATTTTGCTGTCACTCAAACCAACCTTCCTATCACTGCTGCACCAATCACCCAAATCGCTCCCTCAGCCGCATCATTTATAAAGCCATACACCGGCCCACACCCAAAATGCAACCATTGTCAATACCATCACCTCCTCCGAAACTCTTTGCCAACATTGCACAAGCTGTGGCCGCGCAGGTCACACCATCCAAACCTGTCGTACTCTTCAACGAATGAACCGCAATCAACCCCTAACCCAAACCCACCATCAGATAGTGGGTCAAGCCCAACAACCCTTACTTCTACCATCTGCACAACACATAGCCCAACCTTACTACCAACCCAACTACCCCATGATGCAACCCATGCGAGCTTGTTACAGCTGTGGGGACCCAAACCACTTCAGGAACACTTGTCCACGCTTGGTGAACATCATCCATGCCCAAGCTTAAGCAAACCCGGTAAACCAAGCTAACCAAGCTCATCCACCTGCCTGAGGAAGAGCTTTCAACATTAATGCCAACCAAGCTAGGGCTGACAACAACGTGGTCAACGGTACGTTTCTCATCAATGGTAGTTATGCATCCATGTTGTTCGATACTGGCGCGGATAAGAGTTTTGTGTCCTTAGAATTCGAACCTATCCTCAACCAAACTCGTGTTAATATCATGGAATCTCTAACGGTGGAAGTTGCTGACGGAAAACCTGTTTCATTAAATTCTATTATATGCAATTTTACCCTCACTCTAAACGATCACGATTTTCCAGTTGACCTCATTCCTATGAAGTTGGGAAGTTTCGATGTTATAATCGGTATGGACTGGCTCAGCCAGCATCACGCTGAAGTAGTGTGCCGCGAAAAGTTCATTCGTATTCCTCTTGCAGACGGTCAGACCCTACGTATTTTTGGGGAAACCCCTTCGAAAGGACTCAAATTAATGTCATGCCTTCAAGCCCGAAGATATCTCCGCAAGAACTATGTCGCATTCCTAACTCACGTCGTCAAAAAGGGAAACAAGGAGAAGAAACTCGAAGATATCCCAGTTGTGAAAGAATTCCCACAAGTCTTTCCCGACGACATTTCAGGACTCCCTCCTGTGAGAGAAGTCGAATTCTGCATCGATCTTGTACCTGGCGCTACACCAGTCGCAAAATCTCCTTATAGGTTAGCCCCATCCGAAATGCAAGAGCTGGCCAGCCAACTGCAAGAGCTGACTGACAAAGGATTCATACGTCCTAGCTCCTCGCCTTGGGGTGCACCTGTTCTTTTTGTGAAGAAGAAAGATGGAACGTTTCGCATGTGCATTGATTATAGAGAACTCAACAAGTTAACGGTTAAAAATCGCTATCCACTACCTCGCATCGATGACCTCCTAGACCAACTTCAAGGCGCCACCTGCTTTTCAAAAATCGACCTTCGTTCTGGTTATCATCAGCTCAGAGTACATGAAGAACATATCCCAAAGACCGCCTTCCGGACTCGTTATGGTCATTACAAGTTCATGGTCATGCCTTTCTGTGTAACCAACGCCCCCGTTGTCTTCATGGATCTAATGAATAGGGTATGCAAACCCTACCTCGACCGTTTCGTCATAGTCTTCATCGACGATATTCTTATCTACTCCAAGTCTAAATCCGATCATGAACGACACCTTAGACTCATCCTTACACTCTTAAGGACTGAAAAGCTCTACGCTAAATTCTCAAAATGTGAATTCTGGTTAGGAGAAGTACAATTCCTTGGACATGTCGTCAATGACAAGGGAATTCATGTTGATCCTTCAAAAATCAAGGCAGTGCAAGAATGGCAAGCGCTATGTACCCCTACCGAAGTAAGGTCATTTCTTGGTTTGGCTGGTTACTATCGACGCTTCATTGCCAATTTTTCTCGTATTGCTGTCCCACTCACGGCTTTGACTCATAAAGGAAAACCCTTCATATGGGGACCTAAACAAGAAGAAGCCTTCCAAACTCTAAAGCAAAAACTTTGTGACGCACCTATCCTCACACTCCCTGAAGGTTGCGATGACTTTGTAGTATATTGCGACGCATCAAGGCAAGGACTAGGCTGTGTATTGATGCAAAGAGGAAAAGTGATAGCCTATGCTTCTAGGCAACTCAAAGTTCATGAGAAGAATTACACCACCCACGACCTGGAACTTGGAGCCGTTGTGTTCGCTCTCAAGATATGGAGACATTACCTCTATGGTACCAAGTGTGAAATATACACTGACCACAAAAGTCTCCAACATATCTTCAACCAGAAGGAGTTGAATATGAGGCAACGAAGATGGGTCGAACTTCTCAACGACTACGACAGCGAAATTCGGTATCATCCTGGCAAGGCAAACGTAGTGGCCGATGCGCTCAGTCGAAAAGGTTATGCGAACTCCATTCGTCTTCTATGTTCGCAAATCATAACCGACATCAAAGATCGAATCCGAGCAGCTCAACATGTTTCTTAACAGAAAATGACGTACGCGGTGAGCTGTCGTGTGGAGCTGAACTCAAAACTGAAACCAAATCCGATGGTATTCTATACTATTTAAACCGCATATGGATTCCTGATTGCGATAACCTTCGTGATTTCCTCATGAATGAGGCGCACAAAACACGATACTCGTTACACCCAGGAGCCGACAAGATGTATCAAGACCTACGATACACCTACTGGTGGCCTGGCATGAAAAAGGATATCGATGTTTTTGTTTCCAAGTGCCTTACCTGTTCCAAAGTAAAAGCTGAACATCAAAGACCTTCAGGACTTCTAGTCCAACCCGAAATACCTGTATGGAAGTGGGAAAACATAACCATGGATTTCATTACCGGGTTATCTCGCACCTCCAGTGGGTATGACACCATATGGGTAATAATCGATCGTCTTACAAAGTCATCTCACTTCATTCTGATTCGCAAGGACTTCAAGAACGAGAAGTTAGCTCGTATCTACATCAGCGAGATCGTAAGCCGTCATGGTGTACCTTAAAGCATCATTTCAGACCGTGATGGTCGTTTCACTTCACGAACATGGTGAGCCGTACAAACCGCATTGGGTACACGATTAGACCTCAGTACTGCTTTTCATCCTCAAACTGATGGTCAATCTGAACGCACCATCCAAACCCTTGAAGACATGCTGCGAGCATGTGTCATAGACTTCAAAGGGAATTGGGACGCTCACCTACCATTAGTGGAATTTTCGTACAACAACAGCTATCATTCAAGTATCGGCATGGCTCCTTTCAAAGCTTTATATGGTCGTAAGTGCCGATCTCCATTATGTTGGCACGAAATTGGGGAATCACAAATCACCGGTCCAGAATTAATTCAAGAAACAACCGACAAGATCATTCAAATTCGAAACAATCTTCTAGCGGCTCAAAGTCGTCGAAAGAGTTATGCAGACAAACGACGAAAGCCCTTAGAGTTTGACATTGGTGATCAAGTACTTTTAAAAGTATCACCGTGGAAGGGAGTGGTTCGTTTTGGCCAAAAGGGCAAGCTAGCACCACGCTACGTAGGACCTTTCAAGATACTCGAAAGAGTAGGTCCTGTAGCATACAAGCTTGACCTACCAGAAGAACTCAACAGAATTCATCCCACATTTCACGTATCAAACTTGAAAAAGTGCCTCGCCGATGAAAATCTCCATATTCCTCTAGAAGACATTCAAATCGATGAATCGATGCACTTCGTTGAAAGACCGGTAGAAATCATGGACTTCGAAGAGAAGCGTTTAAGGCGAAGTCGTATTCCAATTGTCAGGGTACGTTGGGAGTCGAAACGAGGACCCGAGTTTACTTGGGAACGTGAAGACTCAATGCGCGAAAAATACCTGCATCTTTTTCCAGTTACCACTACTACTTAAATTTCGGGACGAAATTTCTAAAAGCAGGGGATACTGTAACATTCGTCGAAAAACAGGTTTCAAAACCCGCTTCGTTTATCAATCAAATATTCAGTTATAAGTTTCGTTGCGTATTTATGGTTCGTATTAATTTTAAACAATACATAATTAATAAATATATTAGAATTTAAAAACCATAATTTATAATTAATAAAAAATAGTGAATAAAAAATAAAATGGAAACGCCGGGTTTCGAACCCGGGTCACCCGCAAGCACAAACACGCAACACACCACTCCACCACACACTTTCTTTGTGACAATATTGAAACAAACAACACTTAAAGTAAACCCGAATTCAAAACCGGGCATCAGCGCGCTCAGAACGCGGAATCGCCGGAGTGAAACCAAAACTCCGCTAATGTTGCCTTTTCCTTTTGACTAAAACGCGATAACCGACTTCGACATCGGTTATAACCGATGTCTAACCATCAATTTCGGTCATAACCGCCGGAAATCCTTAATCGCGAACTTTGACCTTAAATCAAACTCAATTCAGCTGTTCATCCCTATAAATACCCACTCAATCATCTGGAAATCCTTTTGCTCAGAACCGCACACTTTTTCGAAGCTTTAATTCTTCCAGAGCACGTCGCCGGGTTCCCCTACACTCGCCGGAATACCGCCGGAATCGTTGATCAGAAAACCATATTCGTTCATCAGACGGTATAACTGTCTAAACTTCTCTGCTATCTTTTATTTATACTTTAATTGTTCAAACCAATAATCAAAACTGTTAAAACAGTTCATACAGCCGGAAATCGCATTGACGAACACTGCCGGAAATCTGAAGAAAACGCTCCGACTTGGTATACCATATCACTTAATCCTCTTTCCATTTCAAACAAGTATAAGTTATGATTGATTAACCAGAACAGTCGGATTTCACTGTTCTGTAATTTTTAAGCGAAGAAGACGAAGATGAAAACGTGTATTAGTATAATTAAAAACGGATATTAAACAGGGTTAGACACACAGTCCAGCGGTGGACTGTGTGCAAATATTACACGCACGTCTCGAGTTCGAATCGCACATGTTACTGACTTTCAGAAATAAAACCAACATTTTTAGAACTGAATCAGATCAAGTCACAGAATATTTATAAGAGGAATATAATTCAGTAGTTAAGCAGATTAGACACACAGCCCAACTGGTTGGGCTGTGCGCACTCGAACCGAAGGTCCCGAGTTCGACTCCGGGTCTCTGCAACCGGTTCGGCCATATTATAACATTTTTAATAAAGACTAAATATGGTTAGAGTTAATTAGTATATATATAATTAAAACAGAGAATATTTCGGGTTAGACACGTAGCTCAGTTGGTAGAGCTGCGTGCACGTATACGAGAGGTCCCGAGTTCGAACCTCACTCAGCGCATAGAAAACACAGTCTGACCGGTCAAGACCCGGTCAACGGTCAACGGTCAACGGTCAAAAACAGTCAACTTTTATATTTCTTTTTAATTATTTATTTAATTGAAAAATCATTTAAAAATACTTAAAAAAATAAGATTTTTAAAGTTAGAAAATTTCCTTAAACTCACAAAAATAAATCTAAAAATCCCATTTAAGAGCACTAATTAAAAATATTAATCTCAACCAACATTTATTTATTTATCGAATCATTTTGTTATTATCTATGTTAGTTCTTCCCTCGTCGATTGAATCATAAATTCGTGCGCATTCATCGTCATCAAAGAACGCACCCATTGTGAGTGAATCTCTATCAATTCCCCGTCTTAATCATGTTTTGGGGTGTATCATGTGTCGTATAATTCTTTTATTATATATATAAACACTTGTGCATACATCATATCCGTGATCAAATGTGTATCAAATGTGTATCAATTGTTGTGTGGATTATATGTAGATTGGATTTATCAGTTTTAGTGCATGCATTTCATTAGGCCCGTCAATTCCCCGTGGGAGACGGGTTGAGCATCAGGTGCCTCATTAGATCGGCTCCGTTTGATTGAGCCTTGATCTCACATACATCATCATTCATATCATATACTCATCCAAAGTGGTTTGTGTTTGTTTATCTATATATGTTTGCTCACATATGATTATTGCACAAATTTTCCCTATTAAATAAAACAAGAAATTTGTAACAATGTTTTATCAAGGTTCACTCGCCAACTTTTGTTGACCCAAAATATCCCCCGTTTTACACATGATACAGGTGATCCAGCTGAGGCAAGAAACACATAGGAAGATAGAAGAATAAACTAGTTTAAGCTTTGGATTATTTATATAGTTTCATTTCCTTGTAATTGTATGAATTTTGATTTGGATATTTAAGTTGTAATTTGAATTTAATAAATATGAAACATCTTAGTAAACATCATGAGCTTTGGTGATAACCAAATTATGCCCCGACTCTTATTCCGCTGCGGGTCGGGGTGTGACAGTAACCCGGTAATGAAATCCATGGTTATGTTTTCCCACTTCCATACAGGTATTTCGGGTTGGACTATAAGTCCTGAAGGTCTTTGATGTTCAGCTTTTACTTTGGAACAGGTAAGGCACTTGGAAACAAAAACAGCGATATCCTTTTTCATGCGAGGCCACCAGTAGGTGTATCGTATGTAACATCCGTCAAAAACGGATTTACCAAACCCGCTCCGTTTATCAACCGAACAGTCAGTCAAATTTTTCGTTGCGAATTAAATGCCCAAAATAATTTTAAAACGATCCGTAATCAATTATTATGCGGGAATATGTATTTAGTTTTTGAAAATCTGTCAAAAATAACAAAATAAAAATGTTTTACCCATGCCGGGTTTCGAACTCGGGTCTGTATCCGGTTCAACCAAAGACTTATCACTCAGCCGACAAACCACTCCGCCACTTTGATTTTCTGGTAAATAAAGGAATCACTTAATTCAAATATTAAAGTTCGGAAATCAATTTCAGTGTTTTGCGCCCAAATTAGCAGTCGTCGGAAATCCCGACGACTTCGCCGTTTATTTACGTTATCGCTCAAAGTAACCGAAGACTTAACTATTACGACGGTTATAACCGACGTCTGAACCCGCGACATCAGCTGTAACCGCCGGAGAACGGATGACTCCGAATTAAGACCGAATTCAGACCCCATTCATCTCAATACTACCCTATAAATTCAACCACAACTCGCCAGAAGTCTTTCACATTCAAATCGCACCTTTTCTCGGCGAAAAATCAATCGCCGGAAATACTTGATATACCGCCGGAAAACCGTATCAGTAATTTCTAAGCTTACTGGAACCCCCTAAACCTTCACCGAAGTCACCCACAACCTTTGTAACCTTTCGGAAGACTCTCTGCTGCAAGAGACTTGTCGCCGGAAAAAGGGTTCTGTTGCCGGAGTTCTGCCGGAAAACAGAGTAAAACCAGTCGGTACATCTCACGCTTAATTCCTTCCCTTCTTACTTTTATCTCATTTGTAATTGATCATTAAACGCTAAAGAAACTTGAATCAACATTTGAATCTGTCAGTCGTCACTTCCGGTGAAAACCAGTGAAGAAGACGACGTTACGGTATTGGTTAAGTATAATTAAAATCAAGATAATTACCGGGTTAGACACACAGTCCAGCGGTGGACTGTGTGCACTTTTAAAGCTATGGTCACGAGTTCGAGTATTGTCCCTCACACGCCGCCTTGATAAAAATTCCTTTTTTTCGCAAAACTGAACCGGAGTGTTTTCGGTATATGTTAAGTATATTGATAACTGAGTTTATAACCAAGTGCGACACACAGTCCAGCGGTGGAGTGTGTGTCCGCTAACCCACAGGTCCCGGGTTCGAGACCTGTGGAGCACACCGGTTCTGAGATTTAATTCGTTTTTAATAAATAAAGGATTTCTGTTAATTCTAATTAATATATATATATAATTAAAATCGGATATATAACGGGTTAGACACGTAGCTCAGTTGGTAGAGCTGCGTGCACGCGTACGGGAGGTCTCGGGTTCGAGCCTCACCCGGCGCACAACAATACGCCTCGAACCGGTCAACGCCGGTCAAAGTCAACTAGTCAATGTCACTGTAGCAGAAAAAAAAAATAAAATATTTTTTTATTATTTTTATTTAATTATTTTAATTAAAAATCAATTATAAATACTTAAAAATAACATTTTTAAGGTTAGAAAATAGCCTCAAACTCACAAAAATACACCCAAAAATCCTACTAAAATAGATTCATAAAACCCGTTTACTTACCGAACCATTATGCGATTTATCTAGGATTAATTTCACTCGTGGTTAACACCATTTCGCGTGCATTCAACCTCATCAACCGAACGCACCCAATGTGAGTGAATTCTTACAAACTCCCCTTTTTATTCATGTTTTGGGGTGTATCATGTGTCGCTTAAATTAATTCTCTTATGCAAATTCGTGCCATACCATTATATGAACTAAATTAGAATGTAACTATTGTTTGGTTGTGATGTATTACATATTGTCAAAGTCGTATGCAAATTATTTAGGCCCATCAGTTCCTCGTGGGAGACGAGAACAACGTGTGCCTCAAAACTCATTCATTAAGGCCCATCAGTTCGTAAGAACAACGCGTGCCTCAAAACTCATACATTAGGCCCATCAGTTCCTCGTGGGAGACGAGAACAACGCGTGCCTCAAAACTCATTCATTAAGGCCCATCAGTTCGTAAGAACAACGCGTGCCTCAAAACTCATTCATTAGGCCCATCAGTTCGTGGAACAACGCGTGCCTCAAAACTCATTCATTAGGCCCATCAGTTCCTCGTGGGAGACGAGTCGAACATCGCGTGCCTCAAAACAATCATTTGGTGTATGTGAGTTTAATATTCAATATTATGTGTTGTGTGAATAAATTTACATCTACATTTACTCATATGTGGTACGCACATTATTTATAATCAAATGGATAAACTTGTTCAAATGTTTTTCCATAGGATTCACTCGCCAACATTATGTTGATCCAAAACCTTTTTACACATGATACAGGTGAACAGGTTGAAGCAAGGAAAACATAGGATATGCCTTAGAAGAGAACCAAGAAGCTTAGACTGATAGTTAGAATATGGTGTATCATTTATTTCCATTAAATTGTATTAATGAATATGAAACATATAATAAATGTCATGAGCTTTGATGATAACCCAATTATGCCCCGATCACCTTTTCCGCTGCGGGTCGGGGTGTGACAGATTGGTATCAGAGCCATGACTATAGGGATATAGGATAGGTTATTAGACCCTTAGAGCCTATACTATAGTCTGCCTAAATTTTAAATTGATTAGGTGGTTACATACAAACTTGTGATATTTATTTGTTTCATATTTGTTTACATTTCAGTCAAACATACATGCTCATATACATATTCATTATACATATATACATATTCATTATACATATATCGATGTTCATGTATTCAATTTATTTTCATACTCTCAATATCCAAAGATTTTGTGCAATTTTCAATTCTCATCAAAGTAAGTTCTGCGACGGGCATGTAGTAACTGGAAGGGTACAAGTACCGGTAGTCGGAACGTCCTGTCTAGGTTGGCATTCGTATAAATCCAAAATAACGGACCAGTTTGCCTACCTGGGGACTAACGATGAGAGTACGACGGACCTATTAGGCCAAAGCATGCCACACCAAACGTCGTTCGAACTAACCTCACTTTGAAATGTCACCGTGTCTACACCTGGACACATTCCGAATATCACACGTTGTATACATATTTCTCGATTTTCTCCGGGTTTTGTGTACGCAATCAGGCAGAAACCGTGCGAACCATATGAAAAACCGGTATTCATGGGGGCCCACATGATTACACAGGTAAAGTATGGCGGCACGACGGGCCTAACAGCGAGCAAAGCCCAAGACATCCTATGGATGTAGTAGATTTATTTTCTATATTTACTTTATGAACGTTCAATCCCAAACACGACCCACGATCCCAAAGGCATCCAACTCATACTCTTGACATGTATTCCTTGTAGATGTCTTCTAACCTCGCCCGTAGGAAGATGAGAGCAGAAAAAGCCCGTGAACGCATGGCTACCCAAATCGCTCAGCAAATGGCGACCGTAATACCCAACATCGTAGTTCAAGTTCAACAAGCCCTTACCGCTAATTCCGTTAACCCAACCCAACAAGAGGATCAAAACACTGTCAACCTTCCAGTCACTAAATGCACCTACAAACATTTCAAATCCTGCGATCCTCCAAAATACGAAGGTACTGAAGGTGTCACCGCTCTTCTCCATTGGTTCGAAGAAATGGAGAACACTTTTCTAAATTGCGATTGCCCCGATGATCGCAAAGTGCGTTATGCTACCGGTCGTTTACTTGGAACAGCACTCACATGGTGGAATACAGAAAAGACCAAACGAGGTGTTGAAGAAACTATGACCTTGACTTGGGAAGAGTTGAAGGGAATCATGACAAGACGGTTTTGCCCAAGAAGTGAAATCAAGAAATTGGAGGATGAGTTCCATGCTTTGAAACAAAAGGAAGGCGACCACACCACATACAACAAGAGATTCCTTGAGCTAAATCAAATGGTTCCCAACTTGTTCACTCCCCTCTACCGTTTGATCGAGCACTACATTCGTGGTCTTCCATCAAAGATTCAAGACCCTGTAATAAGCACCTCGCCTGCAACTTTGGAAGCAGCAATGGAGCTAGCAACCGCGCTCACCGAGAACCGAATCCGGAACAAAGATTTCAAAGAGGAGAAGAAGAAGGATAAAGCATCAACGGAAACCTCAAACCCCACCCGAATCGAATCCTCTACACCATCTACATCTAAGAGAAAGCGTGATGGGCAAGTCTTCGCCGTCACCCAACGCAAACAACCAGCTTCACAAGTTGTACCTCCTCAAACTATCCCAAACGCTCAAGTAGCACCCAACTCAACTTACCCAAATAAGAAACCTTACATTGGACCTCACCTTCAATGCAACACCTGTTTCTATCACCATCCAACTACTTCACCCTGTCGACTATGTGCGAATTGTGGACGCTACGGTCATTTGAGCAAAGTTTGCCGCACCGCTCAAAACCAAACCTCAACCCCTACTCAACCCATGACCCAAACATATCAACAACCTCAATACCCCATGAACCCATATGTTCGAGCTTGTTTCAATTGTGGCGACCCTACCCATTTTAGAAACACGTGTCCTCGTTTGGTTAATATCATAAACGCCCAAGCTCAAGCAAACCCAGTTAACCAAGCAAACCAAGCAAACCCAGCTCCACCACCAGCAAGAGGAAGAGTTTATAACATCAACGCCAATCCTGTTGAAGATGTTAACGGTCCAAACCAACCACTTAACTAGCCTTCTCTCACCAAGAATCAAGATTCAACTCTAATCACTTAGTTTTTATGTTTTTCTTTATGTTATCTCAATTTTCACGTATCTCAATTGGAATTTTATCCAAGAATTTTAATGCAAATTACTAGTTCAGTTGGTTTTATACTCATTGATTTAATATTCATATCATCATAATTCACGACATATCTCAGAAGTTGAGTTGTGTCTCACATGCAATACATTTCATTTTACATTTCAATACATGCAATACGCTCGGCTCCGTTTGATTGAGCCTTGAGCACACAGATCAATTTACATTTCCAGTTCATGCAATACGTTCGGCTCCGTTTGATTGAGCCTTGAACGCACATACATTTTCATTATCAGTATCTTGTGGTTGTGGTGTTTGTTGTAGAGTCGCATAGAACTAATCATAACTGGCGGATGAAGTCAATGAGAATTTGACAAGAATATGGTGGATACGCCGCTGGTACTTCCTATATATAAGTATTCTTGTCAAATGATCGGAGGCATTATCAGGCGGTTATGAGAGGTTCCATGCATAGGCTGTTTGTGTGATTAAGTTATTCATTTTCAATACATGCAATACGCTCGGCTCCGTTTGATTGAGCCTTGAGCACACAGACAATTTCATTTTCAGTACATTCAATACCTTCGGCTCCGTTTGATTGAGCCTTGAGCGCACAAACATTTCAATTTCAATACATATGATACGATCGGCTCCGTTTGATTGAGCCTTGATCGCAAAGATATATTTCATTTCAGTATTTTTATGTTTGTTGTATTGGTTGTAGAGTTATAGGACTAATCATAATTCACTGATAAAACCAATGAAAATTTGACAAGAATATGGTGGATACGCCGCTGGTACTTCCTATATATAAGTATTCTTGCCAAAGGATCAGAGGCGTTATCAGGTGGTTATGAGAAGTTCCATGTAGGATTTACTATTGCCTTGGTTGAAATTGTGTTACATTTATATCATCTCACTATTTAAAGAAATTGGATTGTGATCCATTTCTATATAGACTAACCTCTCCATCATAACAAACGAGAGAGGAACCATCACCATTCAAACATATATGCTATCAGAATGTGGATACAATTGTTAGTTGTTGTGTTTATTTGTGTAGATTGTAGAATTTCTGCCTTAGGATATAACCCTAAGCATATTCAAACTTTTATGCGTGATATCATTTTAGCGAATCATTCCTGCTTAACAATACTTATACAGTAGGCAACAAAAAGCGATTCCTGTATTAGGATACTTAACCTTTACAAGGAACGTTACCGCCTCAAACAAAAACTTAAACCCTTATTTCTTCTAAGTATGTAACTGTCAAAACTAAACACCATCATTCTTTTAGTCAATTATATCCCTGTTTAAACTTCGGGACGAAATTTCTAAAAGCAGGGGATACTGTAACATCCGTCAAAAACGGATTTACCAAACCCGCTCCGTTTATCAACCGAACAGTCAGTCAAATTTTTCGTTGCGAATTAAATGCCCAAAATAATTTTAAACGATCCGTAATCAATTATTATGCGGGAATATGTATTTAGTTTTTGAAAATCTGTCAAAAATAACAAAATAAAAATGTTTTACCCATGCCGGGTTTCGAACTCGGGTCTGTATCCGGTTCAACCAAAGACTTATCACTCAGCCGACAAACCACTCCGCCACTTTGATTTTCTGGTAAATAAAGGAATCACTTAATTCAAATATTAAAGTTCGGAAATCAATTTCAGTGTTTTGCGCCCAAATTAGCAGTCGTCGGAAATCCCGACGACTTCGCCGTTTATTTACGTTATCGCTCAAAGTAACCGAAGACTTAACTATTACGACGGTTATAACCGACGTCTGAACCCGCGACATCAGCTGTAACCGCCGGAGAACGGATGACTCCGAATTAAGACCGAATTCAGACCCCATTCATCTCAATACTACCCTATAAATTCAACCACAACTCGCCAGAAGTCTTTCACATTCAAATCGCACCTTTTCTCGGCGAAAAATCAATCGCCGGAAATACTTGATATACCGCCGGAAAACCGTATCAGTAATTTCTAAGCTTACTGGAACCCCCTAAACCTTCACCGAAGTCACCCACAACCTTTGTAACCTTTCGGAAGACTCTCTGCTGCAAGAGACTTGTCGCCGGAAAAAGGGTTCTGTTGCCGGAGTTCTGCCGGAAAACAGAGTAAAACCAGTCGGTACATCTCACGCTTAATTCCTTCCCTTCTTACTTTTATCTCATTTGTAATTGATCATTAAACGCTAAAGAAACTTGAATCAACATTTGAATCTGTCAGTCGTCACTTCCGGTGAAAACCAGTGAAGAAGACGACGTTACGGTATTGGTTAAGTATAATTAAAATCAAGATAATTACCGGGTTAGACACACAGTCCAGCGGTGGACTGTGTGCACTTTTAAAGCTATGGTCACGAGTTCGAGTATTGTCCCTCACACGCCGCCTTGATAAAAATTCCTTTTTTTCGCAAAACTGAACCGGAGTGTTTTCGGTATATGTTAAGTATATTGATAACTGAGTTTATAACCAAGTGCGACACACAGTCCAGCGGTGGAGTGTGTGTCCGCTAACCCACAGGTCCCGGGTTCGAGACCTGTGGAGCACACCGGTTCTGAGATTTAATTCGTTTTTAATAAATAAAGGATTTCTGTTAATTCTAATTAATATATATATATAATTAAAATCGGATATATAACGGGTTAGACACGTAGCTCAGTTGGTAGAGCTGCGTGCACGCGTACGGGAGGTCTCGGGTTCGAGCCTCACCCGGCGCACAACAATACGCCTCGAACCGGTCAACGCCGGTCAAAGTCAACTAGTCAATGTCACTGTAGCAGAAAAAAAAAATAAAATATTTTTTTATTATTTTTATTTAATTATTTTAATTAAAAATCAATTATAAATACTTAAAAATAACATTTTTAAGGTTAGAAAATAGCCTCAAACTCACAAAAATACACCCAAAAATCCTACTAAAATAGATTCATAAAACCCGTTTACTTACCGAACCATTATGCGATTTATCTAGGATTAATTTCACTCGTGGTTAACACCATTTCGCGTGCATTCAACCTCATCAACCGAACGCACCCAATGTGAGTGAATTCTTACAAACTCCCCTTTTTATTCATGTTTTGGGGTGTATCATGTGTCGCTTAAATTAATTCTCTTATGCAAATTCGTGCCATACCATTATATGAACTAAATTAGAATGTAACTATTGTTTGGTTGTGATGTATTACATATTGTCAAAGTCGTATGCAAATTATTTAGGCCCATCAGTTCCTCGTGGGAGACGAGAACAACGTGTGCCTCAAAACTCATTCATTAAGGCCCATCAGTTCGTAAGAACAACGCGTGCCTCAAAACTCATACATTAGGCCCATCAGTTCCTCGTGGGAGACGAGAACAACGCGTGCCTCAAAACTCATTCATTAAGGCCCATCAGTTCGTAAGAACAACGCGTGCCTCAAAACTCATTCATTAGGCCCATCAGTTCGTGAACAACGCGTGCCTCAAAACTCATTCATTAGGCCCATCAGTTCCTCGTGGGAGACGAGTCGAACATCGCGTGCCTCAAAACAATCATTTGGTGTATGTGAGTTTAATATTCAATATTATGTGTTGTGTGAATAAATTTACATCTACATTTACTCATATGTGGTACGCACATTATTTATAATCAATTGGATAAACTTGTTCAAATGTTTTTCCATAGGATTCACTCGCCAACATTATGTTGATCCAAAACCTTTTTACACATGATACAGGTGAACAGGTTGAAGCAAGGAAAACATAGGATATGCCTTAGAAGAGAACCAAGAAGCTTAGACTGATAGTTAGAATATGGTGTATCATTTATTTCCATTAAATTGTATTAATGAATATGAAACATATAATAAATGTCATGAGCTTTGATGATAACCCAATTATGCCCCGATCACCTTTTCCGCTGCGGGTCGGGGTGTGACATCGTAGGTCATGATACATCTTGTCGGCTCCTGGGTGTACAGAGTATCGTGTTTTGTGCGCCTCATTCTCGAGGAAATCACGAAGGTTATCGCGATCAGGAATCCATATGCGGTTTAAATAGTATAGAATACCGTCGGATTTGGTTTCGATTTTGAGTTCAGCTCCACATGACAGCTCATCGCGTACATCATTTTCTGTTACAGAAACATGTTGAGCTACTCGGATTCGATCTTTGATGTCGGTTATGATTTGCGAACAGAGAAGACGAATGGAGTTCGCATAACCTTTTCGACTGAGCGCATCGGCCACTACGTTTGCCTTGCCAGGATGATACCGAAATTCACAGTCGTAGTCGTTGAGAAGTTCGACCCATCTTCGTTGCCTCATATTCAACTCCTTTTGGTTGAAGATATGTTGGAGACTCTTGTGGTCAGTGTATATTTCACACTTAGTACCGTAGAGGTAATGTCTCCATATCTTGAGAGCGAACACAATGGCTCCAAGTTCCAGGTCATGGGTGGTGTAATTTTTCTCGTGAACCTTGAGTTGCCTAGAGGCATAGGCTATCACTTTTCCTCTTTGCATTAATACACAGCCTAGCCCTTGCCCTGATGCGTCGCAATATACTACAAAGTCATCGCAACCTTCAGGGAGTGTGAGGATAGGTGCGTCACAAAGTTTTTGCTTTAGAGTTTGGAAGGCCTCCTCTTGCTTAGGTCCCCATATGAAGGGTTTTCCTTTATGAGTCAAGGCCGTGAGCGGAACAGCAATGCGGGAAAAGTTGGTAATGAAGCGTCGGTAGTAACCAGCCAAACCGAGAAATGACCTAACTTCGGTAGGGGTACGTGGCGCTTGCCATTCCTGCACTGCCTTGATGTTTGAAGGATCAACATGAATTCCCTTGTCGTTGACGACATGTCCAAGGAATTGTACTTCTCCTAACCAGAATTCACATTTTGAGAACTTAGCGTAGAGCTTTTCAGTCCTTAAGAGTGTAAGGAAGAGTCGAAGGTGTCGCTCATGATCGGATTTAGACTTGGAGTAGATAAGAATATCGTCGATGAAGACTTGACGAAATGGTCGAGGTAGGGTTTGCATACCCTATTCATTAGATCCATGAAGACAGCGGGGCGTTGGTTAAACCGAATGGCATGACCATGAACTCGTAATGACCATAACGAGTCCGGAAGGCGGTTTTTGGGATATCTTCTTCATGCACTCTGAGCTGATGATAACCAGAACGAAGGTCGATTTTTGAAAAGCAGGTGGCACCTTGAAGTTGATCTAGAAGGTCGTCAATGCGAGGTAGTGGATAGCGATTTTTAACCGTTAACTTTGTTGAGTTCTCTATAATCAATGCACATGCGAAACGTTCCATCCTTCTTCTTCACAAAGAGAACAGGTGCACCCCAGGGCGATGAGCTGGGATGTATGAATCCTTTTTCAGTCAGCTCTTGCAGTTGACTGGCCAGCTCTTGCATTTCGGATGGGGCTAACCTATAAGGAGATTTTGCGACTGGTGTAGTGCCAGGTACAAGATCGATGCGAAATTCGACTTTTCTCACCGGAGGAAGTCCTGAAATGTCGTCAGGAAAGACTTGTGGGAATTCTTTCATAACTGGGATATCTTCAATTTTTCTTTCCTTGTTTCCCTTTTTGACGACGTGGGTTAGGAATGCGACATAGTTTTTGCGAAGATACCTTCGGGCTTGGAGACAGGACATTAATTTGAGTCCTTTCGAAGGGGTTTCCCCAAAAATACGTAGTGTCTGATCGTCTGTGAGAGGAATGCGAATGAACTTTTCGTGGCACACCACTTCAGCGTGATGCTGGCTGAGCCAGTCCATACCAATTATAACATCAAAACTTCCCAACTTCATAGGAATAAGGTCAATTGGAAAATCGTGATCGTTTAGGGTGAGGGTACAATTGCGTATAATAGAATCTAGTGAAACGGGTTTTCCGTCAGCAACTTCCACAGTTAGAGACTCGATGAGGTTAACACGAGGTTGGTCGAGGATAGGTTCAAATTCTAAGGACACAAAGCTCTTATCCGCACCAGTATCGAATAATATGGATGCATAACTACCATTAATGAGAAACGTACCGTTGACCATGTTGTTGTCAGCCCTGGCTTGGTTGGCGTTGATATTGAAAGCTCTCCCTCTGGCAGGTGGGGGAGCTTGATTAGCTTGGTTTACTGGGTTTGCGTGAGCTTGGGCATGGATAATGTTCACTAGGCGTGGACAAGTGTTCCTGAAGTGGTTTGGGTCCCCACAGTTGTAACAGGCTCGCATGGGTTGCATCATGGGGTAGTTGGGTTGGTAGTAAGGTTGGGCTACGTGTTGTGCAGGTTGTAGAAGTAAGGGTTGTTGGGCTTGACCCATTATCTGATTTTGGGTTTGGGTGCTGAAGGGTACGGCAGGTTTGGATGGTGTGACTCGCACGGCCACATCTCGTGCAATGTTGGCAGGGATTTTCGGGAGGGTGCTGGTATTGACAGCGGTTGCATTTTGGGTGTCGGCCGGTATATGGCTTTTTGAATGGTGCAGCTGGAGGAGCAATTTGGGTGATTGGTGCAGCAGTGATAAGAGGGTTGGTTTGAGTGACAGCGAAATTCTTGCCATTACGTTTCCTCTTACCAGCAAACTTTGAGGATGAGACTGGGTGGTTTGTAGTTGGGGTCTCTATGGGTGCTTTCTTCTTTTCATCTTTGAATTTGCCGTTCCGAATGCGGTTTTCAGTGAGTTCTGTAGCTAACTCCATCGCGGATTCAAGTGTTGCGGGCGATGTGCTTAAAACCGAATCTTGAATTTTCGAGGGAAGACCTCGAATGTAATGTTCAACCAAGGGGGGTGAACAAATTAGGGATCATCTGGTTCAGCTCGAGAAATCTCTTATTATAGGAAGTGTGATCTACTTCCTTTTGTTTCAGTGAGTGGAATTCGTCTTCCAGCTTTTTGATTTCGCTTCTTGGGCAGAAGCGTCTTGTCATGAGTTCCCTTGAATTTTCGAGGGAAGACCTCGAATGTAATGTTCAACCAAGGGTACACGGGGGTGAACAAATTAGGGATCATCTGGTTCAGCTCGAGAAATCTCTTATTATAGGAAGTGTGATCTCCTTCCTTTTGTTTCAGTGAGTGGAATTCGTCTTCCAGCTTTTTGATTTCGCTTCTTGGGCAGAAGCGTCTTGTCATGAGTTCCCTTAACTCTTCCCATGTTAAGGCCATGGCATCTTCAACTCCTCGCTTACCTTTTTCCGTGTTCCACCAGGTAAGGGCTACCCCAAACAGTCTTCCAGTTGCATAACGTACCTTACGGTCCTCGGGACAATCGCAATTGAGGAAAGTGTTCTCCATTTCTTCAAACCAGTGAAGGAGGGCGGTAACGCCTTTGGTCCCTTCATACTTTGGGGGATCGCAAGATTTGAAGTGTTTGTAGGAGCACTTTTCGGAAGGAGGGTTGGCGATGCTCTGGTCTTCTTGATTGGGAGGGTTGATGGGATTTGCGGTGAGAGCTTGTTGAACTTGAATCACGATGTCAGGAAGCACTGCGGCCATTTGTTTAGCAATTTGTGTGGCCAAGCGTTCATTTGATCTTCCTGACTTTCTACCTCCACGTAGTTGCCTAGCCGACATCTACAGGAACATACATAGGAAGATTGTGAGTTTAAGAATTTTCTAGGTGTCATGTGTCGTAAAAAGAATGAAAAACAACATAATTGGCAATAATTTAACTACATCCATAGGATGTCTTGGGTTTGCTCATGTTTGGGCCTCCAACGTCCCCCATACCATTGCCTGTGTAGTCATGTGGGCCCCCTGACTATTGGGCTTGGTAGGATTCACATTGGTGTCGGCGGGTTAACACTCGCACCACCCGAATGAAAATCGTAAAACATTATTGCGGGATGTATGGTAGGAGGGTGTCCAGGTGTAGACACAATGACAACTCAAAGTGGGGTTAGTTCACGCGACGTTTGGTATAGCATGCTTTGGCCTAATAGGTCCTTCGTACTCTCATCCCAGGTAGGCAAACTGGTCCTTTATTTTGGATTTATACGAATGCCAAGCCTAGACAGGATTTATACGAATGCCAAGCCGTAAAGCATGCCTAGATCAATACGAGGAGCATGCGTTACACTGTAGAGAGCTGCCGGGGTTTAAGTATCGCCATGACTTTGTTCGAGATGCGATAATGGATATTCTCAGACGAGTATGGATCTCGGCAAAGAAAGAGGCACCAGTTAATTTTCTTACAGACCGGCGGAAGGAAGGTCCACCCTACGCCCGGTGGACATGCTAGTTATTGGTTGGGAGGGCGGGAAACATGCTTGTATCGATCTCACATGTGTATCCCCCCTAGCTGGGTTTCGGGAAAATGGGTTTGTGGCGGCGCAAGCGGTAATGAAAGCAGAGTCAAAGAAGGTGGAAAAGCATGCGAAAGCTTGTGAGGATAATCAGCATGCCTTTGTCCCCCCTGGTGTGTGATGTCACACCCCGACCCGCAGCGGAATAAAAGTCGGGGCATAATTGGGTTATCACCAAAGCTCATGATGTTTACTAAGATGTTTCATATTTATTAAATTCAAATTACAAACTTAAATATCCAAAACAAAATTCATACAATTACAAGAAAATGAAACTACATAATTATTCCAAAGCATAAACTTGTTTATTCTTCTAGGCCTTCCTAAGTGTTTCCTGTCTCAGCTGGATCACATGTATCATGTGTAAAACGGGGGAGATTTTTGGTCAACAAAAGTTGGCGAGTGAACCTTGATAAATCATTTTTACTAATTTCTTGTTTTATTTAATAAAGAAAATTCGTGCAATAATCACATGTGAGCAAACATATATAGATAAACAATCACAAACCACTTTTTATGAGTATATGACATGAATGATGATGTATGTGAGATCAAGGCTCAATCAAACGGAGCCGATCTAATGAGGCTCCTAATGCTCAACCCGTATCCCACGGGAACTGATGGGCCTAATGAAATGCGTGCACTGAAAATGATAAATCCAATCTACATATAATTCACACAACAATTGATACACATTTGATCACAGATATGATGTATGCACAAGTGTTTAAATAAAATAAAAGAATTGTACGACACATAATACACCCCAAAACATGATTAAAACAGAGAATTGGTAGAGATTCACTCACAGTGGGTGCGTTCTTTGATGACGATGAATGCGCACGAATTTATGATTCAACCGACGAGGGAAAAACTAACCTAAATAATAACGAAATGATTCGATAAAAAAATAAATTTTATTTGAGATTAATATTTTTTAATTAGTGCTCTTAATGGGATTTTTAGATTTATTTTTGTGAGTTTAAGGAAATTTTCTAACTTTAAAAATCCTATTTTTAAGTATTTTTAATTAATTTTCCAATTAAATAAATAAATAAAAATGAAATAAAAAGGGTTGACTTTTGGCAGGTTTGACCGGGTCTTGACCGGTCAGACTGTGTTTATTCTATGCGGCTAGTGAGGTTCGAACTCGGGACCTCTCGTATACGTGCACGCAGCTCTACCAACTGAGCTACGTGTCTAACCTGAAATATTCTCTGTTATAATTATATATATACTAATTAACTCTAACCATATTTAGTCTTTATTAAAAATGTTATAATATGGCCGAACCGGTTGCAGAGACCCGGAGTCGAACTCGGGACCTTCGGTTCGAGTGCGCACAGCCCAACCGTTGGGCTGTGCGATTCGAACCCGGGACGTGTGTTTTGTATTTGCACACAGTCCACCGCTGGACTGTGTGTCTAACCCGGTTAAATACCCGATTTTAATTACATTAATATACAATTTAAGTTCGTCTTCTTCATTAAGAAGAACACAGAACAGTGCACCCGACTGTTCTTGCTTATTCGACCAACGGCCTTATAATCGATTGAAATGGAATAGGAAAACAAAGATTAAAGAATATGATATACCAAGACGGAGAGTTCTCTTCAGATTTCCGGCAGTGTTCGTCGGCTATGATTTGCGATTTCCGGCTGAATAAACTGTTTTTAACAGTTTCGATTATTGTGTTGAGCAATTAGATTATAAATCAAGAGATAGCAAGAAGGTTTAGACAATTTATACCGTCTGAAGAGCGAATGCGGTTTTCTGATCAGCGATTCCGGCGATATTCCGGCGAAAATGAAAATCTCCGGCGACGAGCTTTGGAAGGAATAAAGCTTCGAAAGAGAGTGCGGTTCTGAGCGAAAGGTTTACATGAAGTTTGAGTGGGTATTTATAAGGAAGAACAGGCTGAATTGGGTTCGAATTTGGGTCATGATTCGCGGTCAAAGGTCTCCGACGGTTATGACTGAAATTGATGGTTAGACATCGGTTATAACTGATGTCGAAATCAGTTAACACGTTTTAGTCAAAAGGAAATAGCCAAAATTGCGGATATCTCGGTTTTTCCGGCGACTACGAGTTCTGGGCGCGCTGATTTCCGTTTTGATTTTCGGGTTTTACTTTAAGTGTTATTTGATTCAGTGTTTATCACAAGTGAAGTGTGTGGCGGAGTGGTGTGGTGTGTGTTTGTGTTTGTGGGAGACCGGGTTCGAGACCCGGCAGCTCCATTTTATTTTTTATTCACTTATTATTATTATTTATCAATTATGGTTTTTAAATTCTAAAATGTTTATTAATTATGTACTATTTAAAATAATCTGAACAATAAATACGCAACGAAATCTTATAACTGAATACTTGATTGTTAAACGAAGCGGGTTTGGAAAACCCGTTTTTCGACGAATGTTACAGTATCCCTACTTTTAGGAATTTCATCCCGAAATTTAAGTAGTAGTGGTAACTGGAAAAAGATGCGGGTATTTTTCGCGCATTGAGTCTTCACGTTCCCAAGTAAACTCGGGTCCTCGTTTCGACTCCCAACGTACCCTGACAATCGAAGTCCATGATTTCTACCGGTCTTTCAACGAAGTGCATCGATTCATCGACTTGAATGTCTTCTAGAGGAATATGGAGATTTTTATCGGCGAGGCACTTTTTCAAGTTTGATACGTGAAATGTGGGATGAATTTTGTTGAGTGCTTCTGGTAGGTCAAGCTTGTATGCTACAGGACCTACTCTTTCGAGTATCTTGAAAGGTCCTACGTAGCATTGTGCTAGCTTGTCCTTCTAGCCAAAACGAACCACTCCCTTCCACGGTGATACTTTTAAAAGTACTTGATCACCAATGTCAAACTCCAAGGGCTTTCATCGTTTGTCTGCATAACTCTTTTGACGACTTTGAGCCGCTAGAAGATTGTTTCGAATTTGAAGGACCTTGTCGGTTGTTTCTTGAATTAATTCTGGACCGGTGATTTGCGCTTCCCTAATTCATGCCAACATACTGGAGATCGGCACTTACGACCATATAAAGCTTCGAAAGGAGCCATGCCGATACTTGAATGATAGCTAGTGTTATACGAAAATTCCACTAATGGTAGGTGAGCGTCCCAATTCCCTTTGAAGTCTATGATACATGCTCGCAGCATGTCTTCAAGGGTTTGGATGGTGCGTTCAGATTGACCATCAGTTTGAGGATGAAAAGCGGTACTGAGGTCTAATCGTGTACCCAAGGCGGTTTGTACGGCTCGCCATGTTCGTGAAATGAAACGACCATCACGGTCTGAAATGATGCTTAATGGTACACCATGACGGCTTACGATCTCGCTGATGTAGATACGAGCTAACTTCTCGTTCTTGAAGTCCTCGCAAATCGGAATGAAGTGAGATGACTTTGTAAGACGATCAATTATTACCCATATGGTGTCATACCACTGGAGGTGCGAGGTAACTGTAACATTCGTCGAAAAACGGGTTTCAAACTCCCGCTTCGTTTATTAATCAAATATTCAATTATAAGTTTCGTTGCGTATTTATGGTTCATATTAATTTTAAACAATACATAACTAATAAATATATTAGAATTTAAAAACCATAATTTATAATTAATAATAAATAGTGAATAAAAAATAAAATAGAGACGTCGGGTTTCGAACCCGGGTCACCCGCAAGCACAAACACGCAACTTGGCGCCGGGGGCGGTTCAGTTCTTGGCTAGAGTTCAGCATGTGGTCCACAACAACTTTACGACCCCTCAGGGGCGAGGCTTTGTTTTTAGTAGATTAGGGTTCTTCATTCAGAAGGGGATGGCGGCACAGTTTATTGTCCGTCTACCTGCTATCCTTATGTAATTTGCCTTGTTAATTGGAATAAAAAATATTATAATAAATCGAACCCGTCTGATCCATCATAAAAAAATTAAAAAATGGGACGTGAGATGACTATCCAGGTTTGGACATTAATCTGGATACATCATTGTTGCATCAAAGATGAATAGAATATTCTTCTACGAGCTTCATCTAGTAACAACTCGGAAAGATCACAAGTGTTACTTTATATTGTGAATCTAGCATTTAACCCATATTCAACCAAAATGAGGCTTCAATATGTTACTGTGATCTTTTATATTGTGAATCTAGCAATTAACTCTTTTTTTTTTTTTAGGAATATTGAATTTTAATAATCCTAATTATTTGTTGTTAGTCGTCAACAGTTTCAACTTAAAAAATAAGCAGGGCAGTTCCAACTATTAACATATTGGCCTCCAGTGAACACTAACTAACAGAATCCTAGCGTCGTTAGTCTCTGGTTTCCGGTAAAACATTCTTGACCGAAAAACTCAACATTTTCGTCCCAAACCTCTTTATAACCTTATTACGAACCTTTAAGAATCTTTTTCTAGTAAAAGTCTCAATTATTGAAGTCGTCGGAAAAACTTCTTTTTGGCCAGAAAACTCAACCTTTTTGGCCTGAAAACTTGACATTTCCATCCAAAACCTCTTTGTTATCTTCGATCAGACCTTTAGAAACCTTTTTCTGTCCAAAAACGGTAATTCGGCGACCATAGACTAACATAAATAAATGTATCCCTTATACTTTGATTATTGTGTTCCCGAGTTTCATTTAACGAAGGAAAAGAAGGTGGAAGGATTTAAAAAAAACGTTGTTCCAAGGAAAGGGAGAGAAATGGAAGGAAAACTTAAGTTTTTTCCCTTCATTTTTAATGCATAAAATCCTTATTTTTCTTTTCATTTTCTTCGAGCTCTGGAACATGGTTGTTAATTAAAATTTTCCTTACTATTCAGTTTCCTTTCTCTCCTTAATTCATTTTCTTTTCTTTTCTTTGGTTTATTAAACTCGGGAACATAGTGGAAGTAATGCTGAATTCGCTATACAATTATAACATTGGTTTTTATCCACCAAGTGGATACTGGATAGTGTTTTCTTAGAGTTTTGTTAATTTAATTATTTTAGTATAGGGAGAAGAGCAAAGTCAGTGAAAACAGTTCATGGAAGCACAACTGAAGGAAGAACACATTTTTCTTTGCATCTTTTTTCTATCTTGGATCTTACTGGTTGACTTTACAGGACAATTTAATTCATTCTGATGTTCAACATCTATGTGGGTTTGCTTAGTATAAGTAACATCAAACCCATAAGATCGAAGCAAATCCTCCTCTATTTCCCTTTGCGAATTAGCCCCAAGTACCTGACACCACTAAAATTTGAGGTAAACTTTCTATTTATTAACATATGGTTATGAGAAATTTGACCTGACCCGACCCGACCCAATAATTATAACGTTTGGTTGCGAGAATATTTTTTCATTAAAAAAAAAGTGAACCCACATAAAAAAATCCTGGATCCGACACTGACATTGTTGTATGTAGGCCCCATTTTTTTTGGTGAACTCCAGTGACGGATCGCGACCTTGCCGATGCGGCTTGGTGGGTTGGCCCTTCTGTCGGCCCGGAATGTGGCTGCCTATGCCTTTGTGGCTTCCAGGTCTCAATCTTAGGAGTTGCAGGACCACATCTTACGCAACAGTGGGGTTGCTACCACTGACCCGGATTATGCCAGCGCCTTGGATCGCTTGCATGAATCTCTCCCTGATTTTGATCTCGACGGTTTCTCTAACAAGGACACCGCCCCAAAAAACCACAGGATACTTTGGCGAATGCCCTTTGTTGTCGAATCACACAAAGTTTGGGAGAAGATTTTCATTTGTCCCCTCGCCAGAAAGCCGTCATTGAATGCTTACAGAGGCCTCACGCTCAGGATTTCTTAACTTTATTCCTATTGAAGGTCTGGGTCAACGTATGTCAGCGGTGGAGTACCGGTCAATCCTTAAGTACCGTCTGATGATCCCCATGTTCCCGAATGATGAAACTTGCCTAGTCTGCCGTAAAGCATGCCTAGATCAATACGAGGAGCATGCGTTACACTATAGAGAGCTGCCGGGGTTTAAGTATCGCCATGACTTTGTTCGAGATGCGATAATGGATATTCTCATACGAGTAGGGATCTCGGCAAAGAAAGAGGCACTAGTTAATTTTCTTACAGACCCGGCGGAAGGAAGGTCCACCCTACGCCCGGTGGACGTGCTAGTTATTGGTTGGGAGGGCGGGAAACATGCTTGTGTCGATCTCACATGTGTATCCCCCCTAGCTGGGTTTCAGGAAAATGGGTTTGTGGCGGGGCAAGCGGTAATGAAAGCAAAGTCAAAGAAGGTGGAAAAGCATGCGAAAGCTTGTGAGGATGATCAGCATGCCTTTGTCCCCCTGGTGTGTGACACGTTCGGCTCCTTGGCGCCGGGGGCAGTTCGGTTCTTGGCTAGAGTTCAGCATGTGGTCCACAACAACTTTATGACCCCTCAGGGGCGATGCTTTGTTTTTAGTAGATTAGGGTTCTTCATTCAGAAGGGGATGGCGGCACAGTTTATTGTCCGTGTACCTGCTATCCTTATGTAATTTGCCTTGTTGATTGGAATGAAAAATATTATAATCAATCGAACCCGTCTGATCCATCATAAAAAAAATTAAAAAATGGGACGTAAGATGACTATCCAGGTTTTGACATTAATCTGGATACATCATTGTTGCATCAAAGATGAATAGAATATTCTTCTATGAGCTTCATCTAGTAACAACTCGGCATTGTTGCATCAAAGATGAATAGAATATTCTTATGAGCTTCATTAGTAACAACTCGGAAAGATCACAAGTGTTACTTTATATTGTGAATCTAGCATTTAACCCATATTCAACCAAAATGAGGCTTCAATATGTGACTGTGATCTTTTATATTGTGAATCTAGCAATTAACTCTTCTTTTTTTTTTTTAGGAATATTGAATTTTAATAATCCTAATTATTTGTTGTTAGCCGTCAACAGTTTCAACTTAAAAAATAAGCAGGGCAGTTCCAACTATTAACATATTGGCCTCCAGTGAACACTAACTAACAGAATCCTAGCATCGTTAGTCTCTGGTTTCCGGTAAAACATTCTTGACCGAAAAACTCAACATTTTCGTCCCAAACCACTTTATAACCTTATTACGAACCTTTAAGAATCTTTTTCTAGTAAAAGTCTCAATTATTAAAGTCGTCGGAAAACTTCTTTTTGGCCAGAAAACTCAACCTTTTTAGCCTGAAAACTTGACATTTCCATCCAAAACCTCTTTGTAATCTTCGATCAGACCTTTAGAAACCTTTTTCTGTCCAAAAACGGTAATTCGGCGACCGTAGACTAACACGTTAGGGTTCTGTTAGTCAGGGTCCATTGTTGACCAATATGTCAATAGTTGGGACTGCTACTCGTTATTGTCTTCGTCACCGCCCCCGTCGTTTACGTTGTTCCATATGTGTTCTATCAAGTCGGCTTGAAGGTTTGCATGGATGTATTCGTTGGTTAGCAAGAACGAGTTTAAATCCTATTGTCCCTGATCAACCGAGACAGTATTGCCGATAGATGCATTCTCATTATAACATTGGTTTTTATCCACCAAGTGGATACTGGATAGTGTTTTCTTAGAGTTTTGTTAATTTAATTATTTTAGTATAGGGAGAAGAGCAAAGTCAGTGAAAACAGTTCATGGAAGCACAACTGAAGGAAGAACACATTTTTCTTTGCATCTTTTTTCTATCTTGGATCTTACTGGTTGACTTTACAGGACAATTTAATTCATTCTGATGTTCAACATCTATGTGGGTTTGCTTAGTATAAGTAACATCAAACCCATAAGATCGAAGCAAATCCTCCTCTATTTCCCTTTGCGAATTAGCCCCAAGTACCTGACACCACTAAAATTTGAGGTAAACTTTCTATTTATTAACATATGGTTATGAGAAATTTGACCTGACCCGACCCGACTCAATAATTATAACGTTTGGTTGCGAGAATATTTTTTCATTAAAAAAAAAGTGAACCCACATAAAAAATCCTGGATCCGACACTGACATTGTTGTATGTAGGCCCCATTTTTTTTGGTGAACTCCAGTGACGGATCGCGACCTTGCCGATGCGGCTTGGTGGGTTGGCCCTTCTGTCGGCCCGGAATGTGGCTGCCTATGCCTTTGTGGCTTCCAGGTCTCAATCTTAGGAGTTGCAGGACCACATCTTACGCAACAGTGGGGTTGCTACCACTGACCCGGATTATGCCAGCGCCTTGGATCGCTTGCATGAATCTCTCCCTGATTTTGATCTCGACGGTTTCTCTAACAAGGACACCGCCCCAAAAAACCACAGGATACTTTGGCGAATGCCCTTTGTTGTCGAATCACACAAAGTTTGGGAGAAGATTTTCATTTGTCCCCTCGCCAGAAAGCCGTCATTGAATGCTTACAGAGGCCTCACGCTCAGGATTTCTTAACTGTTATTCCTATTGAAGGTCTGGGTCAACGTATGTCAGCGGTGGAGTACCGGTCAATCCTTAAGTACCGTCTGATGATCCCCATGTTCCCGAATGATGAAACTTGCCTAGTCTGCCGTAAAGCATGCCTAGATCAATACGAGGAGCATGCGTTACACTGTAGAGAGCTGCCGGGGTTTAAGTATCGCCATGACTTTGTTCGAGATGCGATAATGGATATTCTCAGACGAGTAGGGATCTCGGCAAAGAATGAGGCACCAGTTAATTTTCTTACAGACCCGGCGGAAGGAAGGTCCACCCTACGCCCGGTGGACGTGCTAGTTATTTGTTGGGAGGGCGGGAAACATGCTTGTGTCGATCTCACATGTGTATCCCCCCTAGCTGGGTTTCGGAAAAATGGGTTTGTGGCGGGGCAAGCGGTAATGAAAGCAAAGTCAAAGAAGGTGGAAAAGCATGCGAAAGCTTGTGAGGATAATCAGCATGCCTTTGTCCCCCCTGGTGTGTGACACGTTCGGCTCCTTGGCGCTGGGGGCGGTTCGGTTCTTGGCTAGAGCTCAGCATGTGGTCCACAACTTTACGACCCCTCAGGGGCGAGGCTTTGTTTTTAGTAGATTAGGGTTCTTCATTCAGAAGGGGATGACGGCACAGTTTATTGTCCGTCTACCTGCTATCCTTATGTAATTTGCCTTATTAATTGGAATGAAAAAATATTATAATCAATCGAACCCGTCTGATCCATCATAAAAAAAAATTAAAAAATGGGACGTGAGATGACTATCCAGGTTTGGACATTAATCTAGATACATCATTGTTGCATCAAAGATGAATAGAATATTCTTCTATGAGCTTCATCTAGTAACAACTCGGAAAGATCACAAGTGTTACTTTATATTGTGAATCTAGCATTTAACCCATATTCAACCAAAATGAGGCTTCAATATGTGACTGTGATCTTTTATATTGTGAATCTAGCAATTAACTCTTTTTTTTTAGGAATATTGAATTTTAATAATCCTAATTATTTGTTGTTAGCCGTCAACAGTTTCAACTTCAAAAATAACTAGGGCAGTTCCAACTATTAACATATTGGCCTCCAGTGAACACTAACTAACAGAATCTTAGCGCCGTTAGTCTCTGGTTTCCGGTAAAACATTCTTGACCGTAAAAACTCAACATTTTCGTCCCAAACCTCTTTATAACCTTATTACGAACCTTTAAGAATCTTGTTCTAGTAAAAGTCTCAATTATTGAAGTCGTCGGAAAACTTCTTTTTGGCCGGAAAACTCAACCTTTTTGGCCTGAAAAACTTGACATTTCCATCCAAAACCTCTTTGTAATCTTCGATCAGACCTTTAGAAACATTTTTCTGTCCAAAAACGGTAACTCGGCGACCATAGACTAACACGTTAGGGTTCTGTTAATCAGGGTCCATTGGTGACCAATATGTCAATAGTTGGGACTGCTACTCGTTATTGTCTTCGTCACTGCCCCGTCGTTTTACGTTGTTCCATATGTGTTCTATCAAGTCGGCTTGAAGGTTTGCATGGATGTATTCGTTGGTTAGCGAGAACGAGTTTAAATCCTATTGCCCCTGATCAACCGGGACAGTATTGCCGATAGATGCATTCTCATTATTCTCACAAATCGCCCGACATTCGTCTTCGATAATCATGTTATGGAGCATCGTATCGTAACGTTAAAAAAGGGTCGAACGCCGCCAAATCATCGGCAATCCGTGGGAATAACCGGCGACTCATCCGAAACCTACGCCTGAAAATCTCACCATCGTATAGGGGTGCATCCGAAAAATAATCATGCACCATTTTTTCGTGCGCTCCTATCGTAAAAAAATTATTAAATGATGAAATAACAAATAGGTTTAAAGAGGTTATTAAAAATATACCTTCACTGTCTCTGTTAATCTAGTGTTGCATAGTTCGTCTTTCAGACGAGACCTCATCCTCTTCCTCCTGTTCTTCAGCAATAATCTGAGCCGCCCGCATCACACAGTTTGCGAAAAACATCTCTCCTTCCCCCGAAGACGAGGACCACCAAGAATTCATTGTGAGTGAAAAAAATATTTTTTTTTTAAAGTTGGATATAAAAAGAGAGTGTTTTGGGTTGAAAGTGGGGAGAAAATGATGAAAACTGGTATAAAATAGGGGAGAGAGTGTGTATTTAAATTTAAAAAAAACAATTTTTTTTAAAAGTGAACGTTGGGCAACATTCAAATCTCGAACAATATGCACATTTGGAGCGGCAGGGGCGGCAAGCGGGAACCAGGAGTGTTGGGGCCGGGCATAGGGGGCGCGGTGATGGCCGGCCACCATACTGGTTGGTCTTATAATTCAAGCATGTGAAAACATCTTATTTTAAGATAGGAATATTAAATACTTGTGGATCGAATTTTCACAAATAATTGTTTATATACTTCTTATTAATTATACTTCTTATTAATTGTATTTTAATTCAAAGAGTTATGACCCTTAATCAGTGGCGAATACAAAAAAAAAATTGTAGGGTGGGCACAATACGCATATATATAGAAAATAGGTTAAAAAAATTCGTGTGTCCAAGACCAATAACTATTCAGTTTATTCCTTACATAAGTATCAAAAGAAGACATGGGTATAGTGTCCTGAATGCAATGTTTTTAAAACTAGATCAGACATCAAACCGGATGTCTTACAAGTTTACTGATCGAACCGGATTTAAGAACTGAACTACGTTATTAAAACTATATATTGAAAATATTAAAATTAAATACAATAATAAAATACCAAATTAATTAGTACAATAACAAATTTCATATTCCATACTTTATTTTATCATAGTAAATGTTAAAAAAGAATCAAACAAAAATGTAATCCTTGTTACACATTGTTAGATACTGAATAAAAAGAATTAATAAAAATAGGCACTTAAATGAATTATAAAATAAAAATGGAAAAAAGGATATGATAATAATTATGTTATGGTCACCATACTCCATTTTCCAATATGATAATGTAATTGGGCCTTGGGCACAAGGATACGGTGGGCCTGTGCCCACCCTCTGCTCTTATTGTATCCGCCACTGCCCTTAATATAATGACTCATTTGACTTGGAGGAAGTACCGCACGAATGCTGCCTACTAGACTATGAGCTGATTACAGGTATATCATTCTACCTATATTTATAAGCATGATTAGCCTATTAATTAATTACTCATTAATATTCAACTAATCCCAACATCAATTTTTTTTATGCCTTAAGCATGTTATTAGATCAATATACACACACAAAGCCAGCTAGCGAAATGTGATGTACCGGTCACATTATTTTTCACAAATTAAGATCTAATAATAGTAAGTTTTGGGGTGTCTCTAATACCACATTAAAATATAATAAAAACCTAACAAAATTCAAGATTTTGGGGTTTTAGTCTAAACGTGGCAAGATTAATTCTAGGCATGTTTAGCTAACGGTATGGTCTTATCAGCAGAACCAGGGGAGGCCTATCAAACTTCCTGTAATATTGATATATAACTTTGACGCCTATTTTTAGTTTGAGAGGAGTTTAGGTGAAAAGATAATAGCAATTTAGGGAAAATCAGAAAATTTTCGGCCAATGAAAGGAAACTTAGAGCATTTGTATGAGGTTCTTTATTTCATCCAATATCACTATAATATAGAGAAAAAATTAGAGTTATTCATCTCCATTAGCATCTCTAAAATAGGATAAGGTTTAGAGAACCTACACTAGTTCTTAAATATTGAGATTCACTATTCATCTCTAAATAAAATTGTGTGAGTGTATAAAACTGAGAAAAACAATAAAACAAATGTTTGTGAGTAAAACAGAAATATATGGAGAGAATTTAATGTGAGATGTTTTTTAAAAAATAAACAAAGTTTAACAAAAATATTTTAGTTAGAAAGTGGTGCACATAATTACTAGTATCTTTCTCTTGTAAACGATAATCTAATTTATGTTTCTCTTGTAAACGATAATCTAAAGTGGGCCTTTTATTAAATAAAGCCCAGTATATTTTCTTGTTTAGCGGTGACAATAAAGCATTAAAGCCCAAGTCACAACTCACAAGTATGAATCAATTTCAAATATTTCACTTGATATAGAACGATTTTACATGCTTTTTTTTTTTGTTTTTATAACTTTTACCTTGTTTGTTTCTTTACTTTTGAATTTTATATATAAAAAATAAGATATAGAACGATTTTACATGCTTTTTTTGTTTTTATAACTTTCTACCTTGTTTGTTTCTTTACTTTTGAATTTTATATATAAAAAATAACATTCATCAAAAGCTATTAAATACAAATTATAGTAATGTTAAAAGAAGTCGGCAATCGTTCAAGTTGTTTGTAGTATATTGATGGTTGAAAAAGCGTAACCAACACACACTTGCGAATGTAAAATATCAAGTCGAATCGGTATTGAAGGAAATTGAATCGAAAATTAGAAACTATTTGGCTAACACCCAAACGTTTATTAATATTCAAGAAACTAACACAAGACTTGAATTACAATCCCTAATACCCAAAGCATGGTATTTATAATCTAAACACTCCTATTAGATTATGAACTAGGATTGCTAATAAAACTATTATATTTGGACATGATAATTATCACTAAATAATTAAACCTAAACACGTTTAAATATTCTAATAATTATCCACTCCACAGGTTCCTTGCCTTGCACGCAAACGAATCTCTAATTCGAAATTTCCAACAAAATATGTCTTTTAGACCCTCTTGTTAAAAGATTCTGGTCTCACCACCATAGGGTGCACAGTTTTCAGGTTCATGTCAGGTTAAACCCACCCATCTATTCCGCAAACGCGACTAGCTGAGCACTAAGTCGGTTTTATGATAACAAATATCAACACACAATTTAACCACATTTAGTTCATAACATTTGTCATCTTCAAATTTACAAATATCGTATGATATAATTAGTATCGTATATACACAGATATATCTCGTTCATTCCTCCCTTGGAATCCATCTACTCCACCACATGCTCTTCCTTCGCTGGTTAAGCTCGTCCATGCTCTCGTTCAGCGTCTTCAAGATCTTCCTCTGGAACCGAAGAACCGAGGCTAGAGCGTTTCTCTGTGCACTTGACTTCTTCTGCGGCCGAATTTCCTACAAACAAATAACAAAAAGAAAATACGTAAACAACCAGCGATTGCATGAAGATAAGCCCATTGTCAATGGAAATATCCTTTTATTGCTTGATTAAATTCTTTAAAAAGCTAAAATTTATGGTGGTTGTAATTATTTGACACTACCCGAAACATGATATGACCATAGACACAAAAATAATTATGTTTTGTTTGTCATGTACTCATGTCTTAAACACAGGTTGTGTTTGGGTTAGTATGTTTTACCATTTTAATTAAATGAACTGTGTTCGGGTTGACTAGTTTCATCCGTAAACCAACTTATGACCCATTTAAGTGTTTAACCCGACACTTACAGCTTGATTACAACCCACCATAGTTGTTAATAGCGCTTGTAGCGGACGCTATAGCGAATAGCGCAGTGAAGCGCTCATGTGTCGCTATCTGATTTTGGCGCCTCCATAGCGTGTAAATAGCGGGAAGTTAGGTTTTTTTCTGTTTTAATATAAATAGTGGGATTTTAGGGTTTTTGTTAAATATACATATAAAACAGTATAAAACATAGTATTTAGATATAATATACATATAAAATTTTTCTAAAAAGTTTTTCTACCGTGTTGCTAAACATAAAATAGCGCCTGCTACTTCATCGCTACCACTATGTAGCGTATAGGTAGCTTGTCGCTATCGTTCGCTATTCGCTAGTAACAACTAAGCAACCTGCCAACCCGTTTTAACTCGTTTAGATATATAGGTTACACAAGTCATGTTCGGGTTACCCGATTTTTCAAGTGGGTGTCGGTTTGGATTGATGCCCTTGACACAAATAAGTATATAGGTCGTGTTCGGGTTTATGGATTCAACCCACCAACTTAAACCTGCCAACCCGACACAGTAACCACCCGTACTGTAAGTGTTATAAGGTACTTGAACTTACTCTGAGTTCCTGAAGCTGAGCTTCAGTGAAACCACCATCTTTCTTAGTTCCGGATCGTGCCATGAGCTGAATGATCCATATAACAGCTTCGCTATAATCCTGCTGTGTGGCCCGGAAAAACTGAAGCCTAAGATTCTGCATGATGGATAAAGCTAGAAGACCTTCTTTGTCAAAATACGGGTGGGCTAAGGCGGCTTTGGCGCTGGTTCTTTGTCGGGCCTTGTATCGGACCATAGAGGTCAAAAGCTCCCATCCGATTCCACCATCTAAATCTAGTAACTCGAACCCTCTTCGGAGATCGGCGTTTGCACGTGGCCCGACACTTTTTCTCCATGCATTGAGGTCGTAATCACATCTTTTTAGTTGACGGTTGAATTGTATGAGACCGCTGTCTGAGCGGAATGAAGGGAATGCCTAAAGTAAACAGATACCGTAAATTGTAAATTCTTGTTTGTAACTTTTTTCAAAACGAAATGTTCAGTTCGGCTACTTACCATTTGAAGTAGTATGAGACCCGTGCTGTAAATGTCGAAACGATCCGGAAGGTTCAACTGTTAAAGGGTTTTGGTGATCAAGAATAATTAGTTTAAAATCCAGGTAAATATAGGTAAGTAGGTACCACCGTGGAATCAAGATGTGACAATTTCAACCCATTTTAATATTTATGAGTTGACCGGGTTATTTTCTATCTCAAACAGATATAATAAAAAGGATTATCTAAAAAGGAATCGAGCCAAATGGGTCGAAAGCCTCAGTATATTAATGCACAAAACGTTTCAAATCATTTATTTGAAAATTTTGTAGTCGTAATGGACACACTGAATGTTTAAAATCATTACAAGTTTTAAATTTAAGTGTTTCAGGTCAACCCGCTCATTTTGCCACCTCTAAATTGTATGCTATCGTACCTGCCAAAGAACCGGAGACAGTGCAGCTGCAACAGGAGCCGAAGGTGCAGATGGAGTTTGTGTGCTCATAATATATTGCTCAGGTGCTGCATATCTGGAAAAAGTTTCAATCTTTAGGCTTCAATAATAATCTTAAAACATTTATGGAGATTCGGGGTCCCGTCTTCATCTCATAAACGAGACCTACAAATTAAAACGTTTCAAAATTGTAATCTTTAACACCTTGGGTCCAAAAGAAACTCTTTTGGGATATAATTGATGCCAACTCTTAAATCTGTAGCAGCTCCAAGATCGATAATCTTGAATGTTCGAGACCCTGATATTAAAAAACAGATTAATACATAACATTTGGAGTAGAAATTTGTCGAATTTGGAATAAAAAAGATGTCACATATACCTTCAGAGAAAATAATATTCTGTGGTTTGATGTCTCGGTGAACAATCCCTGTTGAGTGAAGACCGTCTAATGCAAACAAGAGTTGCCTGAGAATCGTTTGAATGATTTTATTTTCCCGTTCTAATCCCTTTGGCAAGTCTTGCACCTCCCCGAGAATCATTGATTCAACCTGTACACATTTTTGCAGGAAATATGTATTCAGATTGCAATATATAAACAATATTCTGATAAAAAAAAGTTTAAAACTTGCACTGTGGGCCGATCTAAAGCGCAATGCACCCATCATAAGTAGAGGTTTCAATTTTGACCCATTTGTTTTTAACGGGTCGCTTGGGATTGTGCTTTATCTCAAACGGGTCAAACAAAAAATGTAGCTATAAAGGGAATGGATTGAATGGGTTAAGAGGGTTGAAACTTGAAATTCGATTTTAATAGAATCCAATATCGAGAAACCGAAACTTAATCTTGAGACAGGTTACCAACATTATAAGGAAACTCTTTACTCTGAATCAAATCTGCAAGTGTGGATTCCCCTTCAAACCTCCAGATGAGCCAATACTCTGCTCCTTTCTTTGAAGAGCTCTACAAAATACAGTCAAATGTGATTTATATCAATATTATATTTCCGAAGTTAAAAGTTCTATAACGTATAGACTCTATCACTCTACTTGAGCGTACCTCGAGAAACCCATACACGAAATCAGCACAACTGTTTGCACAAGCCCTTCTCACACGCTCGTTCATCCATATCTCTACAGCCCCGTATTCTGTAGCTTTTTTAAGTACTAAATCGCCTTCCTTTTAGCAAACACCAGAAAAACCATAGTCACTACATTACATTATGGTTGTTTTGGAATTTAGAGGCATTGGCTACTAATACGATAATTTCTCCTAATAAAGTAGTCTAGGCCTGTAAACAAACCGAATGTTTAGTGAACCGTTCAGCTTGAAGTTCGTTTTTGCTCGTTTATTTAATAAACGAACTAAAATGAACAGCAAAAATTGTTCCCTTTGTTAAATGAATGAACACGAAGGCATGTCTTGTGTGTTCATCTATGTTCTTGAACGTTCATTTATGTTTTTTTTTCATTAACGTCGTTCGTTACATATTTATTCATTATTTATTAGCAAAATTAATCATCTCGTCATGCCTTGGGAAATTGACTAATGATATAAACGGACATACAAGAACACATTCATTATCTTCATTCACTTACCTTCATTTGCGTTCGTTTATGTTCAATCATTTACGCTCATTTATGTTCGTTTAATATCTAAACAAACAAACATAATCGAACAGACGAACACGAACATGTTCATTTTCTTCCCAAACAAACATTAACAGGAAAATCCGTTCATTTAAACATTCGTGTTCGTCCATTTTCAGGTTAAACTTAAACCAACGAACACCAAAAACCCCTGTTCATGTTCCTTCGGTTCGTTTACAAGCCTATAAACTACCATAACTCGTTAACTATACACACACACAAGTGATGATCATATAGTTATTCATATAATACTCTCTGAAACACTTTGAAAGGTACCTTTCCTGAGGTCTTCTTAGCCAAAGAAACTTTATACACAACACCAAAAGCCCCCTCACCCAACTTCTTCCCCAACACAAAATCATCCTGTATGCAACCTCATAAAACATGTTAAAACAAATCAACATACTCAAACAACTTCAACAAATTTACAAAAAAAACCAACCTTTTTGTAAGTTGGTCTGAACAATCTTTCAACAAATGCCAGAACAAACATATCCCAGAACCCAGGGGCCACACCAGGGGTAGCCCAAAGGTAAGAAAGTGTACCCAAAGCCAAAACAGCACCAGGGATAGTAAGTGTCAAAGAATTTGATCTGGGCAATGTGCTTCTATAAATAATATCCCCACACTCCATAACTGTACAAGGAAGCCCAACTCCCACACCCACAAAAACATTGTGAACAAGATCCACTAACTCAACTGCAGCAACAACAGTTGAGTGCGAATTTGGTTTCAAGATTGTGAGTCTTGACTTTTGCGAAGTGGGTTCTTGTAAAGGTTTGAACTTTACCCTTTTTCCTAAGAAGAGAGATGGTGAGAGGGGATTTATGGATCCTATCCCTAATGATGATGATGGTGATAAGGTTGTCATGTGTGTTAGTTTATGTACATGCATGTTTACATTTGCATATACTCTGTTTCAACTGGGTTGCTTGAATTTTGATTGGTAACACATATGATGAAGAGAATGAAGGTTATTTTTGAGGGGGATTTTCAGGTATTATTGGTGGAGATGGTTGAGTGTTGAGTGGATTGGATGATTGATGACCACAAATGATATGTGGAGTGCTGTCGTGTGTTGGGCTTTGGAGTTTAGACCGGTTTTGAGTCCAATTATCCCCTTGAACCGTTATGAGTTGAGCCCATTGAACTAGTATGAGTCATGAGAGACTTCTCAATTTTTTACACACTCACTAATTAGATCTACATTTTTCTTGTTAGAGTTAAATGCTTGATTGGTCTATATATGTTTTACATTTCTTTTTGTAGAGTTGGTTCTCAACGTTTAATAAGTACATAAGCGATTTTAATGGTCGTAATATTATTACTTGCGTGTTCCTTGTAGCTTGGTTTAAAAAAGCGCGCCTGAGGTGCGCCCAGGCGCGACTACAAGGCGCAGCCTCCGGGGCTTTTCCGCTCAGCGCCTTTGTGTAATTATGAGAAGCGACCAAAAAGCGCAAAAGCGGTGGCTTTTTTTGGGGGCTTTTTGGCCTGAGGCGCGCGCCTCATGGACCTGAGGCGTTTTACTGCATAAAAAGTTGTACCTTGGGTTTTTTGACTTTTACATGCAAGTAAAATGGTATAAAAGCCTTATTTATAGCAATATTTTGGTTAAAGGAAGCTAAAAACCTATGGGATATACAAAAAAATTATATAAACATCTTGCGCCTCGGGTACAAAAAGCCCACCGCTTTTGCGCTTTGCGTTTCGCGCCTCAATTTTAGACCTCGTCACTTTTGTGCGCCTCTCGCTTTTTTAAACCAAGCCTTGTAGTATGATTTTGTAACTACGATGGTCCTTATCAGTTAACACCGTTAAAATTGTCAGTTAAGTCTGTGTTAAATGACCAACCTACCCTTAATATTAAGAAAACAAAAAACTTAATAATAATCTTGTAGGCCTCACTCCTGCACTCACTTCTTAAAGAAACCATCAACAATCATAATCATCATCTCCGACCCTTATTATACCCAACCACCGCCATCATCTCCAACAATTCCTTAAATGCCTACCTCAGCTGAACTCAAATCCAAAGCTAACCCTAACTAATCAAATTAAAACATCTCATACAACTACGTCATCAACTCCGACATATTCAAAACAGTCGTGTCAAGTGGTGAATTAGGGAAAGTGGTAGGTGCGACGGTGAAGATGTCTACTTCTTTGAAGGAAACAAGTGGATGTTGTTTTGATCCAATGCAACCGACTTACCCAGATCTCATCTGGGGGAAAACCGGGTGGGGAAACGCCTACGCAGGGGTGGTGGCGGGGGCGGTGGTGGCGCTTACAGTGGGCTACGAGTGGTGGTGGCAGAGGTGGTGGTGGTAGTAATTTGTGAAGGTAGTAATGGTGGTGGTCTGTGAAGGTTGTGGTGGTGGTAGCATTAATTTTTTGATTTATGGTTTTTTATATTCTTTTGTTTTTATCTTTATGAGTAAATACGTAATTTCAAACGTATTTAACTAAAAAGTTAATGACATTAGCTACTAAGGACCACCCGAGTTATACTTTTACAACCATTAGGATCCGTTATAACCTTATTAAAAGTTGAGAACCAACTGTACAAAATTTGTAAACCACATATACCAACTAAGCATTTAACTATTTTCATTATAAGACTTAAACTTTCAACCACTTTCAGAGAAATACAATTATATACACACATTGATATCATTAGATTACAAGCTCTTTGATTTTGAGTAAATTACAAAAATCGTCATTTATGTTTACACTAAATTTCAATACTCTTCCTTTGCCTTTAAAATTGACACGAATAGTACTTAATGTTTTTAAATCTTAAACCTTGTGTCCTTTGCTCTAATCCAGTTAATTTTTAACATTAAATTTGGTCACATAAAAGTAGTTTAATCTTTTTACCCTTTTGGAAGGCAAATTCACCGTCACCTCTGCCACAAAGGTCGGTGTGACCGTCAGGTCCCTCGTATCACCTCATGCTGGAGCTCTTTCTTCCAAACTCATAGGGTCCTTAAACACCCCATTAGAACGCTAAAAGATGACGATCTAGGCTAACCACCGCGTCGAGAGAATGAAGTGTCTGCTGTCATCTCCGCTACTAGATTCCGTCGATTTCTCTTAAGACGACGTCATTCAGCATCTCAATTCACTTGTCACAATATTACCAGGCCTCAAACGAAAGGTAGTCGGTTTTTTCTGCATTATCATTTCATTAGTTTGCTAGAGTTCTAGTTATCCAAATCCAATACTTGATTGTTGTTGTATTGATTGATTGATTGATTGGAACACTAGAGTTTTTGGTTGGAAAATAGATGGGGCTAGGGTTTGTTAAAGCTTTGGGAGATAGGGTTTCAGAAAAAGAGGAAGACGAATGTATATATTTTTTATTATGTTTTAACTTTATTTTCATCTTATTTTAAATTTGTTATATAATTGATAATCTAGTTTTTGTTTTAATTTTGAAATGTTGATTTAGCTTATTCTTTTGAGATGATTGAGTGTCGAGTCGATTTGTTTATAGTAGGGATGAGCATGATACCGTTACCGAAAATACTGACACTGAGAATCGTCAAAACTTGTATTGGTATCGGTACAATATCGGTATTTGAAGGTCAAAATCGGTATTTTACCGATACCGAAAATAACTTTGTGCGAAAAATTCAGTAATAATACCAAGTATCAAATGCTCATTCCTCCATTGAATGATGACCACCACAAATTATGTGTGGAGTTGCTATCTTGTGTTGGGCCTTGAAGTTCAACCGGTTTTGAGTCCAATTATCCCCAAGACCGTTATGAGTGAGCCCGTTAGACTAGTATCAGACTTTTCATTTTTAAAGTTTTGTTTAATGGCAAACTTATGCACCCAGCCACCCACTAATCATATAACCTTAAAAAACTTAGTTATATAGGCACATTTACATACATTAAAACCAGCTTTGATTTTTTTTTTTAATCTTTCACACTTACGGAGAAACACAGTTATATACACATTGATACTACTAGCTTACAAATTCTTTGATTTTTCATTTTTCACGTAATTTGTTGAATTTTAGCAATGTATTATGTAATTTTTTTTATTTTGAAAATATTGATTGAGCTTATTTTTTAATGATTAATATGTTATTAAAGGTTCTGATGTTTTTCTTTTTTATATTATAAAATGTTTTCTCATATAAATAATTGGTGGAAGTAAGACTTCAAGTAATGATCATGTTGAGTTAAGAGTTGTCCATATAGCTCGAATAAAGTTTGGAAATAGCTAGCTAGAAATCAACTTGCTGTAAATAAGTAGCTCAGCTCGGCTCATTTGTAGACAATCTGAGTTCAAGTTTGATCCTAGCTCGGCTCATGAACAACGATAGTGTTTAAGATTGTTTTGTAATAATTAATATAAACTAATCTTATAAAACAATTTTTTTTAGTAATTAGATATCAATTTTATCCAAATAATTACAATTCGTTTTGTGATTTAAAGTCTAAAAATCAATAACCCCAAACACCCCCACAAGGTGCATGGAGCCTGGACGCAATATTAACGAAACTAAGATTAAAATCCGGTGAAAAAGAACTGAGAGCAACACATTTAGGTTAGGTATTAACTATTAAGTAAGTTTATGGGCGAGATTGAATAGAAGATTAGTTTTATTTGTTCATGGGTTCGAATCTATAGATGATGAGATGCACCTTAAATTTGCAGTCCAGAGTCCAGGCTAGAATTGTCAACCGTCAATAAATTAGATTTGGGTCCAAATCTACGTTGGACCCGTGTACGTTCAATTAGATCAAAGATATAGCTCACTGATCATGATCCAATGGGTTGATGCATTATCACATATTGTTGGGTTGGTGGGATGGAGTAGATGTGTAATTTACTCAAAAGAACAATAAGAAATAACACAAAAAGTCCCAAACAAGCGACATCAGTTTTGTTGGCCTCGACAATCAACGTAGTACCTTGAACGATATTTATGTAGTTTTTCTGGCAAACAAAAGTTTTTTTCTTCGACAACAAAAATTAGGAGGTCCGAGAGATCCTCTTTGGCCATTCAACTTAGTTTACCGTATTTAAGTGTATCAAAGAACATCTAATAACCCTAGAGGTCGAATGTCATCTTTGACTCCTTGCCTAACAAAGAATTATGATTTAGATGCCAACTTGAATTAAGATATTTTAGCCTCCATGGTTGTAAATTTAGTTATAAAGTCGTGCACGACGGAGATGCACATTGCTTTCTACAATGTAGCAATAGGCACATGTTTTTTTTTTGGTGGATTACATGTCGTATAATTGGCAAAAAAACAACGGCTAGAAGAGAACGGAGATGATACAATGTAGTGGTCGACTAGAGTTATCTGAGGTTTGCACTTAAGGAGATGAGAGAAGCAGGGGGTCTTAAAGTTTTGATTGTAACACCCAGTTTTATGGGCGTTGTAAATTTTAATGAATTACGGAGTAATATCTAATAATTAACATTGCTTCGTTTAGGTTTTGTGGTAAGTTTGCAAAGCAAAAGGAGTTAAAAGGTTAAGAAGGTCAAGTGTAAAGTTGGGAAAACTTCGAGAAAAAGATTATGGAGTTAAAACCCAAATGTTCTCCCTCCCATCCCCTTATGTTTTAGCCCTAAAGAAAAGAGAGAGAAAAAAAGAGAGATGAAGTTAAGATGGGATATAGATCGAATAGAGAAAAGTCGATAAGTCTGCTATAATCGAGCGAGCAAGATGACGAGACTAAGGGCCAGTGTTGATTCATGGGTGATCAAGGTGGTTCACAAGGCTGTGCTGGTGATCCAAATGGCACAATTGTGGCGTTTATGTTCTAGTGAGAGAAAGGTGGCAGTGATCAACTGAAAGAAAAAAAGAAAGACAAAGAGGGATGTGGGGTACATCCGAGGGCTACCAACAGAAAGCCTTGGTGGCTGATCATGATTGATCATCCGCTGGCAAGCCAAACAAACACGGTTGGGCAACATGTTGTGGTACACAACGACTAGTAGTGGTTTGAGAATTTTGGGCTCAAATGAACGTGTAGAAAGCTAGCAATCGTTTTTCACCATCAATGTGAGTTACAAGTCCTTATTTAGATGTTAGAAATGTTTATGGGCCTCTAAAACTACAAGATATAAAGTGGTTTGAAAAGGGTTCCAACCATGCAATACAGGTTAAACACTAAAAAATCGAAAGTCTCGTTTTTCAGATTTGAGGGTTGTTTTGAATGGGTATATTGCGACATATTTTATTTCAATATTTAACCTAATACTTGTGTAAAATATGGGTAAATATGTGGATATAGGAACTAGCTTGATTATGTATGTTATGGATTGAAAGTGTGACAATACGCAATGTTGATCATATGAGATGGTTTATGCTTCTATGTGCATTTAATGGATTTTGTTATGAGAATGAGGTATGATAAAGCAATATTGGAAAATAATACATGCTTATGATGGGTTACATTGTTAAGGCTGACTAGGGTAATGTAATGGACAGGGGCGGATATATATGTTAACAAGGGCAACGCCCGCTACCGCTTGGCGTTCCGGCGGTAGTGTAAATTTTGGAAAAATTGACTTTTTTCGATTTCGCTACCGTTTTTTTATAAACGTTACCGCTACGAATGAATCCTAGATACGCCACGATAATATGTACATTTATGAATAATGTTTGTTGTAATGTGAATGGTGTTCTAGTGGTTAAGAGTTGTGAAATAATATGTACATTTATGAATAATGTATGTTGTAATGTGAATGTTTTCTAGTGGATAAGCTTATACGGGATTGATTGTATAAATAGACTAGTTTAAGAACCTTTCTTTTAATGATTAATTCACATGGGTGAATATTTTTCAAAAATAAGTTCATGTAAAGGAGATTGGATGGAAAACTTTACATAAACATGCTTACATAACAAAGTTTATATGGTTAAGCTTGTGCGTAAAATCCCAAGGAAGTGGGCTATGCCTAAGTTAATGAAAAGACAAACGGGCTAAATGTTAGGCTATGGAGAGTAAGGGTGATTGTCGTAAGATGTAAGATTAAGATCACTATAAAATCAGGTGAAGAAAATACAACATTTTATCCAAAGGAAATAGTTGATGGTGCCCATAAATACTGAAAACGATTTAAGGAATATCATGTGAATCATGCATTGCCATCGTGTGTAGGTTTAGCCATGGTTCATGGGTTTCTTAAGTGACCTAGGTGATGGAAAGTGACCTGGGATGTAACCATGTGCTTGTCTGGCTATGTGATGTGCCAAGTGACCTAGGGTGTGGAAAGGGTTAACGAACAATGGTTTAAGAACGTAATAAAATATTAGAGTTTATTTTAAAGGTTTTTTTTTTGATAAAAAAAATTCTACGGTAAAAGAGACGGGTTAAATGACAAGCTTGACACGATCATATGGTTTGCTTGTATTTAAACTGTGTTGACGTAATGTTGTAAAGTGTGGAGCAATTGTGTTCTTTCATATATTTATAATAATTTTTAAGGAATTATAATTATTGAAATGTTACAGGTTCTTTCATATATTTATAATAATTTTTAAGGAAGTATGATTATTGAAATGTTACAGGAAAATGTTTTAATGATTTTTATCTAAGGACTCACTAATGGGCCGGCGAATTGTAAGCATTTATCATGTTGAAATACATGTTTGTTAGGAATGAGTTCGGTACTAACCGGTACCGGTAATGAAAATAATAGTGCTGAAAATCCTTAAAAGTGAGTACTGGTACCGAATATATCCGGTACGGTACGGTACGGTTCGGTTTGATACCGGTATTTGAGATGAAAATTGGTAAATACCGGTACTGAACCGATAACAAAAATGTCAATAGCTGATACCGAAAAGGTATCCGGTTCGATAAATTCAACACCGGTACCGGTACCCGTTCCGAATACCATTCGCTCATCCCTACTATATCCCTACTCTTTGTATCTTAATTAATTAATTTTGCATTGAATATGGTTACTTCGGATGTGTTTGTTGTTCATAGGTTGTAGCTAGACCTGGCAAAACAAGCCTATCTTTTTCATTTTGGGTTGATATGGTATTTTAAATTTTAAGATGGGTTAAAACTGGCCAAACAAAATTAATCAGTATGTTAGGATGGGTTATGAAGTGGTGGATAAAAAAGAAGAGTAGGTCAGGATGGGTATGAGATAAAACACAAACGGGTCAGGATGGGTATAAGATAAAATCACTAAACTAATTATTACTCGTAGATATCTCTTCACAACTATGACTTCACCAATCGCCGCCGTATTACTATCTTGTCGTTTATCGTTTAAAAATAATAAAAATTTAAAACTAATAAAATAATAAAAAAAATAAATAAAAAAAATCAAAATATTCAAAAAAATCCTAAAATTTAAAAAAACCTAAAAATTTGAAAAAAAAAATAAAAAAACTATAAAAATTCAAAAAAAATACTTAGAAATAAAAAAATTCCTAAAAATTTACAAAAATTCTAAAAAATCAGAAAAATTTAAAAAAAATCTAAAAAATCCAAAAAATTCAAAAAAACAAAAAAAATCCTAAAAATAAAAAAATCTAAAAAATCCAAAAGTCAAAAATTCTAAAAATCAAAAATCAAAAAAAATGCAAAAAATAAAAAATCTAAAATTTCAAAAAAATTCAAAATACGAAAATTCTCTAAAACTCCGAAAAAACTCAAAAAAATCAAAAAATCCTAAAAATCGATAAAATTTCAAAAAATCCAAAAAAATTCAAAAATTTCTAAAAATCTAAAAATCCAAAAAATTCAAAAAAAAATCTAAAAAATTCATAAAATCAAAAAAAAAAAACCTAAAGAATCCAAAAATTCTAAAAAATCGAAAAAAATTTATCCTAAAATTCAAAAAAAAAAACAAAAATCAAAAAAATAAAAAATCAAAAAAACTCCTAAAAATTCAAAAAATAAAAAATTCTTAAAAAATCAATCAAAATATGTCTTAATAATCCAAAAAATTATAAAAAAATCAAATATAGTGTTTTTATATTTTTTTTGAATTTTTTAGGAATTTTTTGAATTTATTTCGTTTTTTAGAAATTTTTTGAATTTGTCAATTTTTTTTTATTTTTTAGGTTTATTTTTTGAATTTTTAGTATTTTTATACTGTTTTAATTTTTTTTGAATTTTTAGTATTTTTTATACTGTTTTAATTTTTTTGAATTTTTCGATTTTTTGGTTTTTTCGATTTTTTTTTACTTTTATAATTTTTTATTTTTAATAACTTTTTAATTTTTAGAATTTTTTAGAATTTTTAGGATTTTTTTTAACTTTTTAGATTTTTTTTTGTTTTTTGGTTTTTTTTTTTTTTTGAATTTTTCGAATTTTTTTATTTTTTCGACTTTTTAGGGTTTGTTTAGTATTTTTTTGAATTTTTAGGATTTTTTAGAATATTTAAATATTTTTGTTTTTAGATTTTTTTTTGAATTTTTTTGGTTTTTTTTTAATTTTATTTATTTTTAGAATTTTTATTTTTGATTTTTTAAGATTTTTTTATATTTTAGAATTTTTCGATTTTTTAGATTTTTTTTGAATTTTTAGATTTTTTTATTTTTAGAAGTTTTTTGCTTTTTTAAAGTTTTTATGATTTTTTTAGAATTTTTTTGGTTTTTTTGAATTTTTAGGATTTTTTTAGAATTTTTTGGATTTTCTAGAATTTTTTATGATTTTTTAGATATTTTTATTTTTTAGTTTTTTTGATATTTTTGAAATTCTAGGATTTTATTGAATTTTATTTTTCAATTTTTCAATTTTTCAATTTTTTAATTTTTTTATTTTTTTAGAATTTATATTTTTTATTATTTTTTGTATTTTTTTTATTTTTTTACTTTTTATTTATTTTTCATCTCCTCTTTACCCAAACCTATATTAACCTACACCTATCATAACCTAAACCCATCTTGACCCATTATCCATCCGACCTTTTTTTTAAAATACCCATGTTGACCTATTACTCAAACCCACCCAACTTACCCACTTGCCACCACTGGTTGTAGCAATGAAAAGGTGCAGAACCCGGTATAAGAATGTGTGGAAAATAACAAAAACAGAGAAAGAAGTAAAATAGAATTTTGGTCAGAGTAGGGTAGTCCTATTAACAGTGACGGATCTAGGATTCGTTCGTAGCGGTAACGTTTTAAAAAAAAGGTAACAAAATCGAAAAAACTTTAAATTTTTTCAAAATTTACACTAATTTTACACTACCACCGGAACGCCAAGCGGTAGCGGGCGTTGCCCCTTACCATGCACTAGGTCCACCCCTGCTCCTATATTACTACAAATACATGCATTTGCTACCAAATTTTGCAAAAAAAAAAATCGGTAGCAAATCTTGCTATGACTTTCCATTTCCAATACATACAAACACAACTTAGCAATGTCGTCGGAAATAGTGAAAGCATATTGTTGGCTAAAATTGGCGGCCGACTTTAATAATTTTTTTTACTATTTATAAGTTCTGTCAAATTACGATTTTATCCCCTGTTTAAAAATTACGATATTTGCCTCCAGTTTGCAATTAAATTTATGCTTTGCCCCCATCTTAGATCTACGATTTTGCCCTCTATTAAAAAATAAGATTTTGCCTTGGTTAAAAAAATATATACTTTTGCCCCTAGCTACAGTCGTGCCAAATTACAATTTGGTTCCCATTTTAAAACTACAATTTCACCCCAGTTCAAAATAAAATTTTTGTTTGCCCCTTTGCCCACGGTAAAAAAATTTCAATTTTGCCCGCAATTCAAAATAAAAACATGGTTTTGCCCTCAGTTCAAAATATTATTTTACCTCCGGTTTAAAATTACGATTTTAACCCAGCTAAAAATTGCAATCTTCTCATCGTTTTTTTGGCAAAACTATTATAGTCTTTTATTTGACTTGGTTGACTTAATTTAGTTTTTATTTGTGACAAACAGCTGCCTAGCACTCGCTAATTGGTCCTGACAAATTATTGTTTTGCCACCAACTCTAAATTACACGCTTGCCATCGTTTTAGTTATTTCTTTATCATAACTATGATAGTTTTTTCTTTACTTCGTTAATTTGATGTATCTTTTTTGATATTGTGTCATAAGTAGCATGTATAACTAACCGAAATAAATGCGTACATGTTATTAAAGTAAGAAATATTCGGTTTAGCGCCCCGCAACGCGAGCGGCGCATAAGTCTAGTTAACTACAAATTAGCTATGAACCCATTTTGCTACAATTTAGCTACGGATTTTTCGTCGCAAACTTCTTCTGTAGCACAATTTGTAGCAAAATTGAGGAAATTGATATAGTAAAAAAAACTTAATAAAATTGGTAGCAAAAGGCGTACGTAAATCATGAAAATAAGTATATTAAATAATAATCCATAGCAAATTCGGTAGCAGAGTTTAAAAATAAATATATAAAAAATAACTAAATAAATGTTGTAGCGATATTCATAGAAAAAAAATAATTAATAACTAATGTAGCAAACTTTGTTGCTAAAACGAGAAAGTAATTATTTAAAACAATAATATAATAATGCTACCAGCAAAGTCTATAGCGAAACAAAAACATGCATTTTCTAATGAATTTTGTATGGAAAAAAGTGGTCTTAAATTTTGCTACGGATTAGCTATAGGCACATTTGCACATTTTGCTACCATATAGCTACTAATATGTCGTCGTTAACGTAATCCGTAACAAATTGATGAAATAAATATAGTAAAAACAAGTGTAAAATTGATAGCAAAATCCATAGCTAACCTGTAAATAAATATTAAAAAAATTAGCAAAAAAGATTAAATAAACTCATAGCAAAATCTAGAAAAAATATCTAGAAAAAAATATATTTAAAAAAGTAAGTTAGCAACATATCTGTAATAGAATCCATTGCAAAAACAAGAAAACAAATATTTTGAAAAACAATTTTATAACATCGATTGCAAAATCCATAGTAAAACCAGCGAAGGTTTATTCAATAAGTAACGACAATAAAATCCATAGCAAAACATAATAGAATAATTATTGGAAAATAAGATCATGGGGTGTGGTTTCTCTTTCCCTATAGCCACATCATCTCCACCTCACCTTCACATCATCACCTTCTTCTTCCTTTTCCTCTTCCTTTTCCCCACCCCTAGAAAATGGTTTCCCCATCCATCTCCATCCAATCAAAGCTAGAGAGAGAGATAGAGAGAATGAAGAGAGAGAGAGAGCGCTCGGGACGAACGGGGTTGGGCTCTCGAGTCCACCGATTCCCGCTCGAGGGGGGGGGATGTTCCCGTCGGGGAAGGAGCTCCACCTCAGCTCCCCGAACCACACCCCCATGCCTAATTAAAAGTAAATAAAAATAGGGTTATTAGATTTTATCATCCCTAATTATTGGCTATTGACCGTTGGCATCCCAACTATCACTTTGATACCCGTTACTCCCAACTCAACACTTGGGGTGTTCTATCACCACGTCGTTAACTAATCACTAACTTTTGATTCTGTTACTATACTTTTGGGGTGTCCTAAGATCCAAATGACACCCCCAAAAGTATTGTAACATGATCAAAGCTTAGTGATCTGTTAACGATGTGATGCCTAAACACACTAAGTGTTAAGTTAGAGGTGTCGGGTGTCAAAATGATAGTTGGAGTGGCAGCGGCCAATAGCAAATAGTTAGACACGATAAAATCCAATAACCCTAAAAAATACTGAGCAAATTGAGGACATTATCCTATTATTAAAAAAACAGATCTTATGAGTAGCATGAATAGTATTTTTTTTTCCTTTTCCTTTTTTTTGTTTCTCTTTTCTTTTTTTCTTTTATATTTTTTTACTTTAGTATTTTTTTTCTTTCGTTTTTATTATTTTAATGTTATAACAATAACATTACCTAGGGATAAGCGAATGGTATCGGATACCGGTACTGAACCGGTACCGATATCGAATTTACTAAACCGGGTACATTTTTTTGTACCGATTCGGTACCGCATTTTGATATTTTTGGTACCGGTTTTTACCCTCAAATACTGGTACCGTACGGGTACCGAACCGGGTATATTCAGTACCGGTTCCCATCTTCCCCGTTTTTCGGTACTGGTACCGGTATTTATGGATAAAACACCGGTAAGTACCGGTACCGAACCGGTGTATTCGGTACCAGTACTGATTCCACTTTTCTCCATTTTAAGTACCGGTACCCGTTCGGTCTTTTCCTTTTCCTTTTTCTTTCTCTTTTCTTTTTTTCTTTTATAATTTTTACTTTAGTGTTTTTTTTTCTTTCGTTTTTATTATTTTAATGTTATAACAATAACATTACCTAGGGATGAGCGAATGGTATCGGATACCGGTACTGAACCGGTACCGATATCGAATTTACTAAACCGGGTACATTTTTTGTACCGATTCGATATCCCCTTTTGACATTTTTGGTACCGGTTTTTACCATCAAATGCTGGTACCGTACAGGTACTGAACCGGGTTTATTCAGTACTGGTTCCCATTTTCCCCGTTTTTGGTACTGGTACCGCTATTTATGGATAAAACATCGGTAAGTACCGGCACCGAACCGGTGTATTGGTACCAATACTGATACCACTTCCCCCCGTTTTAAGTACCGGTACCAGTTCGGTACCGAACGGGTACCGTGCTCATCCCTACCATATCGTACCCTGGTTTTTCGGTGCCGGTACCTAATTTCGATGATTTTTGTGATCGGTACTTTCGGTGCCATTACCGGTACCGAGCTCATCCATATTTTAACGTGTTAGTATCGTAATAACTGAAATGAAAACAGCCGAATTTCCAACGTGTAGGACGTGTTGGTCCTACTTGTCACACCCCGACCCACAGCGGAATAAGAGTCGGGGCAGAATTGAGTTATCACCAAAGCTCATGATGTTTACTAAAATGTTTCATATTTATTTAAATTCAAATTACAACTTAAATGTTCAACAAACCATACAACAGGAAATGAAAACTAAATAAAACAATCCAAAGCCTAAACTGATTTATTCTTCTAGGCCGTCCTATGTGTTTCTTGCTTCAACTGGATCATCTGTATCATGTGTAAAAATAGGGGAATTTTGGGTCAACAAAAGTTGGCGAGTGAACCTTGTTTAAAAACGTTGTTATTGATTTCATGTTGAATTTAATATTGAAAAATTGTGCAATAATCATATGTGAGCAAACGTATATAAACAAACAATCACAAACCACTTTGAATGAGTATATGACATGAATGATAATGTATTGTGAGATCCAGGCTCAATCAAACGGGGCTGGCCTCGTATGTTGGCAACGTCACGTTCCGCTCATAGGTAATGGGGAACAGACGAGCCTATGATGATGTATGTGAGATCAAGGCTCAATCAAACGGAGCCGATCGAAATGAGGCACCTGTACTCAACCCGTCTCCCACGGGGAGCTGTTGGGCCTAATGAAATGTATGTACTGAAAATGATAAATTTAATCTAAACATTAACCACACAAAAATTGATACATATTGGATACACATTTGATCATGGACATGATGGATGCACAAGTGTTTAAATATAATAAATAATTAAGCGACACATGATACACCCTAAAATGTGATTAAAACGGGGAATTGTAGAGATTCACTCACATTGAGTGCGTTCTTTTGATGATGCTGAATGCGCACGAGTTTTGGGATTTGATCGACGAGGAAAAAAAACTAACCTAAAATAATAACGAAATGGTTCGGTAAATAAGTGGATTTCATTAACAATTTTAATAGGATTTTTTTAGATTTATTTTTGTGAGTTTAAGGTCATTTTCTAACTTTAAAAATATTATTTTTAAGTATTTTTAATTGATTTTTAAATTAAATAAATAAATAAATAAAAATTGACTTTTTGTTGACCGTTGACCGGCCGTTGACCGGTCGGACTGTGGTCTGAGTGTTCACTGAGTGAGGTTCGAACCCGGGACCTCTCGTACGCGTGCACGCAGCTCTACCAACTGAGCTACGTGTCTAACCCGAAATATTCTATGTTTTAATTATATATATATACTAATTTAAATGTTAATTTATTTGGTTTATATTAAAAGGATTTAAAATGGTTGAACCGGTTGCAGGGACCCGGATCGAAACTCGGGTCCTTCGGTTTGTAAGCGCACAGCCCAACCAGTTGGGCTGTGTGTCTTATCTGTTTAACTTACGGTTTATATTAATCTTATAAACATACTGGGACCTGTTCTGATTCAGTTTTAAAAAATTGGTTTTAATTCGGAAAGTCGGTGCGGTTGTAAGGTTCGAACTCGTGACGTGCGCTATGTGTTTGCACACAGTCCACCACTGGACTGTGTGTCTAACCCGGTTTAATATCTTGTTTTAATTAAACTTATACACAATGTCGACTCCGTCTTCTTCATTCAAAGACACAGACAAACTATATCCAACTGTTCTGGTTTAAATCGTTCGTCGATCATATAAGTGATTGAAATGTAATGAATAAATAGAGTTACGGAATCGAATGTACCGAACAGAATGTTTTCCTCATAATTCCGGCAATGGTCGTCGGCTCTGATTTGTGAATTCCGTCTGATTGAATCAATTAACAGTTTTGATCGATGAGTTGTGAAATTGAGTTACTAAACAAGGATTATCAGAGGGTTTAGATGTTTGTATCGATTCACAGCGTGATTTCGGAAATTTCCTGAGATTTTCCGGCGAGTGTAGATTATCCGGCAACGTCGTCTGGGACCGATTCTGGTTGAAGGATTGAAGTTAGTATAAGTCTAACAATGGATAGAAAACGAAAGAGTCGAGAAATTTACCGATTTGATGTAAGTCTCGGTTTTCCGGCGAATGTCCGGCAATACAGAATATCTCCGGCGAGTGTAATTGCTTCGAGAAATTGTGCGATTTTGAGCGAAAAGATTACCACAGACTTGGGTGTGTATTTATAGGGAAGAATCAAGATGAATTGAGTCCGAATTTGGTCTTGATTCATGGTCAAGGTTTTCTCCGGCGGTTATGACTGAAATCGCGGGATTAGACATCGGTTATAACCGATGTTGAAGTTAATATACGCGTTCAGTCAAAGGAAACCGTCGACAATTGGCGAAATCGTCGGTATTACCGGCGACTGCGAATTGGGCGCGCTGATTACCGAATTTGAGTTTTGAGTTTTATTATAAGTATTAATTGTTTTATCATTTATCTCAAACAAGTCAAGTGGCGGAGTGGTTAAGTGTTTGTTTGATAAACTAGCTGACCCGGGTTCGAAACCCGGCAGCTTTATATTATTTTTTTTGCACTTATTTTTACTTTTTAATAATTATAGTTTTTAAATTCCAATATGTTTATTAAATATGTATTGTTTAAAATTAATATTAATCATAAATACGCAACGAAATTTTATAACTGATTATTCGATTAATAAACGAAGCGGGTTTGGAAACCCGTTTTTCGATGGATGTTACAGTATCCCCTACTTTTAGAAATTTCGTCCCGAAATTTAAGTAGTAGTGGTAACAGGAAAAAGATGTGGGTATTTCTCGCGCATTGAGTCTTCACGTTCCCAAGTAAACTCAGGTCCTCGTTTCGACTCCCAGCGTACCCTGACAATTGGAATACGACTTCGTCTTAAACGTTTCTCTCCGAAGTCCATAATTTCTACCGGGTTTCTTTCAATGAAATGCATAGATTCATCGACTTGAATGTCTTCTAGAGGAATATGGAGGTTTTCATCGGCGAGGCACTTCTTCAAATTTGATACGTGGAATGTGGGATGAATTCTGTTGAGCTCTTCTGGTAGGTCAAGCTTGTATGCTACAGGTCCTACTCTTTCGAGTATCTTGAAAGGTCCTATGTAGCGTGGTGCTAGCTTGCCCTTCTGGCCAAAACGAACCACTCCCTTCCACGGTGATACTTTTAAAAGTACTTGGTCACCAATGTTAAACTCCAAGGGCTTTCGTCGTTTGTCTGCATAACTCTTTTGACGACTTTGTGCCGCTAGAAGATTGTTTCGAATTTGATGGATCTTGTCTGTTGTTTCTTGTATTAATTCTGGACCGGTGATTTGTGCTTCTCCAATTTCGTGCCAACATATTGGTGATCGGCACTTACGACCATATAAAGCTTCGAAAGGTGCCATGCCGATACTTGAATGATAGCTGTTGTTGTACGAATATTCAACTAATGGTAGATGAGCGTCCCAATTCCCTTTGAGGTCTATGACACATGCTCGAAGCATGTCTTCAAGAGTTTGGATGGTGCGTTCAGATTGTCCAGCAGTTTGAGGATGAAAAGCGGTACTGAGGTCTAATCGTGTACCCAAAGCGGCTTGTACGGCTTGCCATGTTCGTGAAGTGAAACGACCATCACGGTCTGAAATGATGCTTAAAGGTACACCATGACGGCTTACGATCTCGCTGATGTAGATACGAGCTAAGTTCTCGTTCCTGAAGTCCTCGCGAATTGGAATGAAGTGAGCTGATTTTGTGAGACGATCAATGATTACCCATATGGTGTCATACCCACTGGAGGTGCGAGGTAACCCGGTAATGAAGTCCATGGTTATGTTTTCCCACTTCCATACAGGTATTTCAGGTTGGGTTAGAAGTCCTGAAGGTCTTTGATGTTCAGCTTTTACTTTAGAACAGGTAAGGCACTTGGAAACAAAAACAGCAATATCCTTTTTCATGCTAGGCCACCAGTAGGTGTATCGAAGGTCTTGATACATCTTGTCGGCTCCTGGGTGTACAGAGTACCGGGTTTTGTGCGCCTCATTCATAAGGAAATCACGAAGGTTATTGTGATCGGGAATCCATATGCGATCTAGATAGTACAGAATACCGTCGGATTTGGTTTCGATTTTAAGTTCTGCTCCATAAGACAGCTCATTGCGTACGTCGTTTTCAGTTACAGAAACATGTTGGGCTTCTCGGATTTGATCTTTCATGTCGGTTATGATTTGCGAACATAGAAGACGAATGGAGTTCGCATAACCCTTTCGACTGAGCGCATCGGCCACCATGTTTGCCTTGCCAGGATGATACCGAATTTCACAGTCGTAGTCATTAAGAAGTTCGACCCATCTTCGTTGCCTCATATTCAACTCCTTTTGGTTAAAGATATGTTGGAGGCTCTTGTGGTCAGTGTATATTTCACACTTAGTACCGTAGAGGTAATGTCTCCATATCTTGAGAGCGAACACAACGGCTCCAAGTTCCAGGTCGTGGGTGGTGTAGTTCTTCTCATGAACTTTGAGTTGCCTAGAAGCATAGGCTATCACTTTTCCCCTTTGCATTAATACACAGCCTAGTCCTTGCCCTGATGCGTCGCAATATACTACAAAGTCATCGCAACCTTCGGGGAGTGTGAGGATAGGTGCGTCACAAAGCTTTTGCTTAAGGGTTTGGAAGGCTTCTTCTTGTTTAGGTCCCCATATGAAGGGTTTTCCTTTATGAGTCAAAGCCGTGAGTGGTACAGCAATACGGGAGAAATTTGCAATGAAGCGGCGATAGTAACCAGCCAACCCAAGAAATGATCTTACTTCGGTAGGGGTACGTGGCGCTTGCCATTCCTGTACTGCTTTGATCTTTGTGGGGTCGACATGTATTCCCTTGTCATTGACGACATGTCCAAGGAATTGTACCTCTTTTAACCAGAATTCGCATTTGGAGAATTTGGCGTAGAGCTTTTCATTCCTTAAGAGTGAAAGGATGAGTCGAAGGTGTCGTTCATGATCAGATTTAGACTTTGAGTAGATGAGGATGTCGTCGATGAAGACTATGACAAAGCGGTCGAGATAGGGTTTGCATACCCTATTCATTAGATCCATGAATACAGCTGGGGCGTTGGTTAATCCAAATGGCATGACCATGAATTCGTAATGACCATAACGAGTTCGGAAGGCGGTCTTTGGGACGTCTTCTTCATGTACTCGGAGTTGATGATATCCAGAACGAATGTCGATTTTTGGAAAACAGGTGGCGCCTTGAAGTTGGTCTAGAAGGTCATCGATGCGAGGTAATGGGTAGCGATTCTTGACCATTAACTTGTTGAGTTCTCTGTAGTCGATACACATGCGAAACGTTCCATCTTTCTTCTTTACAAACAGAACAGGTGCACCCCATGGCGATGAGCTAGGAAGTATGAATCCTTTCTCAGTCAGCTCTTGCAGTTGACTGGCCAGCTCTTGCATTTCTGATGGGGCTAACCTGTAAGGAGATTTTGCGACTGGTGTAGCGCTAGGTATAAGATCAATGCGGAATTCACTTCCCTCATGGGAGGAAGTCCTGAGATGTCGTCGGGAAAGACTTGTGGGAATTCTTTCACTACAGGTATATCTTCTAGTTTCTTCTCCTTGTTTCCCTTCTTGACGACGTGAGTTAGGAATGCGACATAGTTCTTGCGGAGATACTTTCGGGCTTGAAGGCAGGACATCAATTTGAGTCCTTTCGAAGGGGTTTCTCCAAAGATTCATAGGGTTTGACCGTCTGCAAGAGGAATGCGGATGAACTTTTCGCGGCATACTACTTCAGCATGATGTTGGCTGAGCCAGTCCATACCGATTATAATGTCGAAACTTCCCAACTTCATAGGAATGAGGTCAACTGGAAATCGTGATCGTTTAAAGTGAGGGTACAATTTCGTATAATAGAGTTTAATGAGACCGGTTTTCCGTCAGCAACTTCCACCGTTATGGATTCCATGAGATTATCACGAGTTTGGTTGAGGATGGATTCAAATTCTAAGGACACAAAACTCTTATCGCGCCAGTATCAAATAACATGGATGCATAACTACCATTGATGAGAAACGTACCGTTAACCACGTTTTGTCAGCCCTAGCTTGATTGGCGTTGATGTTGAAAGCTCTTCCTCTAGCAGGTGGAGGAGCTTGGTTAGCTTGGTTCACCGGATTTGCTTGAGCTTGGGCATGAATGATGTTCACCAAGCGTGGACAAGTGTTTCTAAAGTGGTTTGGGTCTCCACAGTTGTAACAAGCCCGCATGGGTTGCATCATGGGGTAGTGGGTTGGTAGTAGGATTGGGCCGTATGTTGTGTAGGTGGTAGAAGTAAGGGTTGTTGGGCTTGACCCACTATCTGATGGTGGGTTTGGGTTGAGGGTTGGTTGCGGTTCATTCGCTGAAGTGTGCGACAGGTTTGGGTGGTGTGACCTGCACGGCCACAGCTGGTGCAATGTTGGCAGGGGTGTTCGGGAAAGTGATGGTATTGGCAACGGTTGCATTTTGGGTATGGGCCGGAGTATGGCTTTTTATATGGTGCAGCTGAGGGGGCAATTTGGGTGATGGGTGCAGCAGTGATTGGGGGGTTTGTTTGAGTGACAGCAAAGTTTCTGTTGTTTCGTTTTCTCTTACCAGCAAACTTTGAGGAGGAGGTGGAATGGTTTGAAGTTTGGCCCTCAATGGGGGCTTTCTTTTTCTCCTCCTTGAATTTACGTTTTGGATGCGATTCTCGGTAAGTTCGGTAGCTAGTTCCATTGCGACTTCAAGTGTTGCAAGCGAAGTGCTTAGAACCGAGTCTTGAATTTTCGAGGGGAGGCCTCGAATATAGTGTTCAACTAAGCGGTACACTGGGGTGAACAAGTTGGGGATCATTTGGTTCAACTCTAGAAACCTTTTGTTGTAGGAAGTATGATCTCCTTCCTTTTGCTTTAACGAGTGGAATTTATCTTCTAACTTTTTGATTTCGCTTCTTGGACAGAAACGTCTTGTCATGATCTCCCTTAACTCTTCCCATGTTAAGGCCATTGCATCTTCGATTCCTCTCTTGCCCTTCTCTGTGTTCCACCAGGTCAGGGCTACCCCAAACAGTCTCCCGGTTGCGTAACGTACCTTGCGATCCTCGGGACAATCGTAATTGAGGAAGGTGTTCTCCATTTCCTCAAACCAGTGGAGGAGAGCAGTGACACCTTCGGTCCCTTCATACTTTGGGGGATCGCAAAACTTGAAGTGTTTGTAGGAGCACTTTTTGGAGGGAGGGTTGTCGACGTTCTGGTCTTCTTGGTTGGGAGGGTTGATGGGATTCGCGGTGAGAGCTTGTTGGACTTGAATTACGATGTCAGGAAGCACCGCGGCCATTTGTTTTGCAATTTGGGTGGCCAAGCGTTCGTTTGACCTTCCTGACTTTCTACCTCCACGTAGTTGCCTAGCCGACATCTACAGGAACATACATAGGAAGATTGTGAGTTTAAGAAGTTTTTAGGTGTCATGTGTCGTTAAAAATAATAAAATAACATAATCATCATTAATGCAACTACATCCATAGGATGTCTTGGGTTTGCTCATGTTTGGGCCTCCAATGTCCCCCATACCATCGGCTGTATAGTCATGTGGGCCCCCATGACTATTGGCTTAGTAGGATTCACATTGGTGTTGGCGGTTTAACACTCGCATCACCCGAATGAAAACCATGAAATATGTTTGCGAGATGTATGGTAGGAGGGTGTCCAGGTATAGACACAACGACAACTCAAAGTGGGGTTAGCTCACACGACGTTTGGTATAGCATGCTTTGGCCTAATAGGTCCTTCGTACTCTCATCGTTAGTCCCCAGGTAGGCAAACTGGTCCTTTATTTTGGATTTATACGAATGCCAAGCCTAGATAGGACGTTCCGACTACCGGTACTCGTACCCTTCCAGTTACTACATGCCCGTCATGAGAACTCACTTTGATGTGATTTGAAAATACAAAAATCGTTGCAAAAATCATAGGAATTGTGAGGTGTGTGCTCTCATGGATATGGTATGTTATGAGGATATGATTCATGATAAGCATTGTATAATAATATGTACTTATGAACATGCTTGCATAACATTGAATGTAACAATAAACACAAAGCATATAAACATCATGAATTTTGCATATAACACATAAACAATTTAAAATTTTTAATCAACTATAGTATAGGCTCTAAGGGTCTAATAACCTATCCTATATCCCTATAGTCATGGCTCTGATACCAATCTGTCACACCCCGACCCGCAGCGGAATAAGTCGGGGCAGAATTGGGTTATCACCAAAGCTCATGATGTTTACTAAAATGTTTCATATTTATTTAAATTCAAATTACAACTTAAATGTTCAAACCAAACTCATACCATACCAGGAAATGAAAACTAAATAAAACAATCCAAAGCCTAAACTGATTTATTCTTCTAGGCCGTCCTATGTGTTTCTTGCTTCAACTGGATCATCTGTATCATGCGTAAAAATAGGGGAATTTTGGGTCAACAAAAGTTGGCGAGTGAACCTTGTTTAAAAACGTTGTTATTGATTTCATGTTGAATTTAATATTGAAAAATTGTGCAATAATCATATGTGAGCAAACGTATATAAACAAACAATCACAAACCACTTTGAATGAGTATATGACATGAATGATAATGTATTGTGAGATCCAGGCTCAATCAAACGGAGCTGGCCTCGTATGTTGGCAACGTCACGTTCCGCTCATAGGTAATGGGGAACAGACGAGCCTATGATGATGTATGTGAGATCAAGGCTCAATCAAACGGAGCCGATCGAAATGAGGCACCTGTACTCAACCCGTCTCCCACGGGGAGCTGTTGGGCCTAATGAAATGTATGTACTGAAAATGATAAATTTAATCTAAACATTAACCACACAAACAATTGATACATATTGGATACACATTTGATCATGGACATGATGGATGCACAAGTGTTTAAATATAATAAATAATTAAGGGACACATGATACACCCCAAAATGTGATTAAAACGGGGAATTGTAGAGATTCACTCACATTGGGTGTGTTCTTTTGATGATGCTGAATGTGCACGAGTTTTGGGATTTGATCGACGAGGAAAAAAAACTAACCTAAAATAATAACGAAATGATTTGGTAAATAAGTGGATTTTATTAACAATTTTAATAGCATTTTTTAGATTTATTTTTGTGAGTTTAAGGTCATTTTCTAACTTTAGAAATATTATTTTTAAGTATTTTTAATTGATTTTTAAATTAAATAAATAAATAAAAAAATAAAAAAAAATTGACTTTTTGTTGACGGTTGACCGTTGACCGGCCGGACTGTGGTCTGAGTGTGCACTGAGTGAGGTTCAAACCCGGGACCTCTCGTACGCGTGCACGCAGCTCTACCAACTAAGCTACGTGTCTAACCCGAAATATTCTATGTTTTAATTATATATATATACTAATTTAAATGTTAATTTATTTGGTTTATATTAAAAGGATTTAAAATGGTTGAACCGGTTGCAGGGACCCGGATCGAAACTCGGGTCCTTCGGTTTGTAAGCGCACAGCCCAACCAGTTGGGCTGTGTGTCTTATCTGTTTAACTTACGGTTTATATTAATCTTATAAACATACTGGGACCTGTTATGATTCAGTTTTAAAAAAATTGGTTTTAATTCGGAAAGTCGGTGCGTTTGTAAGGTTCGAACTCGTGATGTGCGCTATGTGTTTGCACACAGTCTACCACTGGACTGTGTGTCTAACCCGGTTTAATATCTTGTTTTAATTAAACTTATACACAATGTCGACTTCGTCTTCTTCATTCAAAGACACAGACAAACTATATCCAACTGTTCTGGTTTAAATCGTTCGTCGATCATATAAGTGATTGAAATGTAATGAATAAATAGAGTTACGGAATCGAATGTACCGAACAGAATGTTTTCCTCAGAATTCCGACAATGGTCGTCGGCTCTGATTTGTGAATTCCGTCTGATTGAATCAATTAACAGTTTTGATCGATGAGTTGTGAAATTGAGTTACTAAACAAGGATTATCAGAGGGTTTAGATGTTTGTACCGATTCACAAGCGTGATTTCGGAAATTTCCAGAGATTTTCCGGCCAGTGCAGATTATCCGGCAACGTCATCTGGGACCGATTCTGGTTGAAGGATTGAAGTTAGTATAAGTCTAACAATGGATAGAAAACGAAATAGTCGAGAAATTTACCGATTTGATGTAAGTCTCGGTTTTCCGGCGAATGTCCAGCAATACAGAATATCTCCGGCGAGTGTAATTGCTTCGAGAAATTGTGCGATTTTGAGCGAAAAGATTACCAGAGACTTGGGTGTGTATTTATAGGGAAGAATCAGGATGAATTGAGTCCGAATTTGGTTTTGATTCATGGTCAAGGTTTTCTCCAGCGGTTATGACTGAAATCGCGGGATTAGACATCGGTTATAACCGATGTTGAAGTTAATATACGCGTTCAGTCAAAGGAAACCGTCGACAATTGGCGAAATGGTCGGTATTACCGGCGGCTGCGAATTGGGCGCGCTGATTACCGAATTTGAGTTTTGAGTTTTATTATAAGTATTAATTGTTTTATCATTTATCTCAAACAAGTCAAGTGGCGGAGTGGTTAAGTGTTTGTTTGATAAACTAGCTGACCTGGGTTCGAAGCCCGACAATTTGCACTTATTTTTACTTTTTAATAATTATAGTTTTTAAATTGCAATATGTTTATTAAATATGTATTGTTTAAAATTAATATTAATCATAAATACGTAACGCAATTTATAACTGATTATTCGATTAATAAACGAAGCGGGTTTGGAAACCGTTTTTCGACGGATGTTACACTACTATTATAAATTAGATTATTTAAAATCGTTTTTTAAGGACGGAGTGACTATCGTTACTACATCATTTTTATTTTTGTTTTGATATTTGGTATCTGCTTACCGTTGCCGGCACACGTTTTGCAGACACTGGATCCCCACCGCAACGCGCGGGCGAAAATCAACTAGTAAGTTTTTAAAACTAATTTAACAAACATAAAAATAAAATCAGTTGTTGTCTTTAAAAACAGTATATATTGTTGAATCAATGTCAATTACATAAAAATAAAATCAGTTTTTGTCTTGAAAAACAGTATATATTGATGAATCAATGTCAATTATGATGAATCATGTATGTGGTTTATCAATCCGGCTATAGCTAAAATTGTGGTTATGACTACCATGACTCTTTACATAGACGTCATGTCACTCACCTCTAATCCATCATCTAAAATCACTAATCTAATGGTCTGTTTGGTATGAGGTAATGGAATAAACGAAGAAATGGAATGGACGAGGGAATACAATGAATCATTACCATTCCATGTCTTTTTGATTACTACGTGAGAATGAAATGAATTATTATTGTCTATTGTTTGGTAGGCAAGAAAAAATAAATAAAATAGCTGTGAGTGGTGGGGATGGTCGGTGGCAGTGATTGTGGGTTGTGATAGGTGGCGGTGGTGGGGTGGTGCGGTGGGTGGTGCGGTGGCATCGATGGGTGGTGGTTATATCTTGGATTTTATAACAAACAAAAAAGAATCAAATAAAATGTTGTAAAAGAATCAAATAAGTTTAACAAGCCATACGGAATATTCATAAAATTAACTCTATTAAATCAACTAACACAAATCCCACAAATTTTATAATAACTCTCCTATCTAAAACTCCATTTTTTCAGTATTCTTTTATTTTGATGATTTTTTAAAATAATACAATAATTTTTTAATGTTTTTTTGGAACACATTAACGTATTAAACACAATTAAAATATTGGGAGGTAACTTATATTAGAAAAGTTAACACGCATTCACTTCATAAACACAATTAAAATATTGGGAGGTAATTTATATTAGAAAAGTTAACACGCATTCACTTCATTGATTATATCTTGGATTTTATAACAAACCAAAAAGAATCAAATAAAATATTGTAAAGAAGCTCACATCCAATGTTCATATTAGAAAAAGAAAATGTCAAGCGGATAATATCATATCCGTACGTGCATGGCCCATCAATTATTTTTAGGTGACTATATTCGAATTAAGCCACAATGTCACGTGGGCAAAGGCTCGATCACCGTCTAAAATTATTTTTGAAAAACAAAATAATATAAGTTATATTAATATACAAAGTAATTTATGTTTTCGTCCCTAACATTTCTTTATTTTAACTAGTTCAGTTCAAAAATCTAACTTATAATCCCAGTTTTGCATTTTTTAATACTTTCATTCAAAGGCTAATTTAATTGGTTTGTTTTTTTTGTTATGTCATGGCTAATTGACCAGAATACCACCGGAGACTGAAATGAAAGTTGATTCTTATATATAAAAATACTATATATATTTAAAATTGTTTAATGTTCATAATATATATATATATAAGTTTTATATGTGTATATACGTATATTATATATATATATATATTTATGTTTAAAATATATATACATATATATTTAAAATTGTTTAACGTTTGATGTTTTAAAATTCTTATATATACAAAGTTTAAATAATCTAACCTCTTAAAAATACTATAAGTGTATATGCGTATGCGTGTATATATATATTATATATATATATATATATTATATATATATAATGCTTAAGGTAAAATATATAGACAACTTATATATATAATTACACACAATAAATAATTATGTATAAAAACTACACAACTTATAATATATAATTTTGAGTGTGGTTTTGCTATGGTTATTTTTTTAATTTAAATAATATTTGGTCATGCGCTTTACAGTGTAACATGTGTTGTGTTCTTTATCGTATCATACCAAATCGATTAATGAGCAATTACAAAAATTGAAGACACAACTATCATAACTACTCTTTTAAATATCATGTTTGATCGTGAACTCATCATACCTTTTATACCATTTTAATACATTGTCTTGGGAATTTTTTGAGCCATATATGGTATGTTATTTATTACTGTATATATAAATTTTAAACATTAAACACTAAATTATATATATATATATACATATATAAAAGTATAACGTACAAGAGCCCTTATCATACGAACGTACGCGACCGTGAATTCGCATGTTATAAAAAAGCGCATGTATGGGAGTTGCAAAGTCGCATGTTGGTACAATATGTAGTAAAATCGCATGGCATTACTAGTTTCGCATGAGGAGATGAATTCGCATGGAGTGAATTCGCACCAGATCGTACGGCTGGGATGACTGCGTACATTTTGTAGGATAAGAGCCATTGTACAATAACCGACCTCTCTCTCTCTCTATATATATATATATATGAATATAAGAATTAATGTCCATTTCAGGGGTATTTTGGTCAATTAGTCAAGACTTAACAGGAAAAACAAACTAAGTTAGCCATATGGATGAAAAACGTTAAGAAATGCAAACCTCATGGCTGGATTTGTTATAAATTAGATTTTTGGACTGTACTAGTTAAAATGGAGAAACCTCAAGGATGAAAACATAAATCTACTTTGATATACATACATACATATATACATATATATATATATATATATATGTAGGATTTGGTTCAAGAGAGAACCAATCCGAGTTGCGAGAACCATGAGAACTCCTATCATCCAATAGCATATTTACACATCCGCCATAACCATATTAAATCAAAATGGTATTTTAATCTTTTACTTCCTATGTCACATCTTTTCTCTCTCTTCTATTTAAAAGTCAACATGTCACATCTTTTCTCTCTCTTCTATTTAAAATTCAACATAAGATATCTATTGAGTCGTGATTTTTAGGTGAGTTCGTTTGGTTAGATCCTCAAATTTGTAAACCCGAAATCGGGGTGTCCGGGCGTAAAAAGATGTTTGGCGTAAAAAAAATTGTAAAAAAGTTTTTGAAAAAAAATAATTGTAAACGCGCGTAAAAAAAGTTTAAAATCGTGCGTAAAAAACTTTTAGACCGGGCGCGTAAAAAATATAAAACCGCGCGTAAAAAAAGTTTAAAACGGCGCGTAAAAAAGTTATAAACCAGCGCGTAAAAAAGTTGTAAACCATCGCGTAAAAAAAGTTTAAAACCACGCGTAAAAAAGTTGAAAACCGGCGCGTAATTTTTTTTAAAACCGGTGCGTAAAAAAAGTTTAAAACCGCGCATAAAAAGAGTTTCTAAAACAGCGCGTAAAAACAGTTTAAACTCGCGCGTAAAAGAGTTTAAAACCGCGGGTAAAAAAATGTGAAACCGCCCGTAAAAAAGTTTAAAACGGGCGCGCAAAGAGAATTTTAAACCGGCACATTAAAAAAGTTTAAAATCGCGCGTAAAAAAGTTCTAAATCGACACATAAATAAAGTTCTAAACGGGCGTAAAAAAAGTTTGAACCCGCGCGTAAAAAAAAGTCTGAACCCGCGCGTAAAAATGTTAAAAACGGCGCGCAAAAAAAGTTTGAACCCCTACGTAAAATATTTTTCTTACTGCATGATTTAAAAAATTAAATTAATTAAATCAGATTAGTTAAATCACAAACATTAATTAAAGCACAATGATTTCAATTTTAATTACCAATTATTAAAAAGTTTAGTAAAAATATTAATTTACTCTTATCCCAATAAAAACAAAAACTCATTAATTAAAGCACAATGATTATAACTATTTTATTGTCTTTTAATCTCATTCATTAAAACACTTTTGATCAATGGCTTATATTGGTTCTTACGGTTCTCACAACTTAAGGTAGTTCTCATTTTACCCATCCCATATAACATATTATATATATATATATATATATATATATATAATATTATATAGTAAGGTTAGATAAAAAACCCTAAAAATTTGAGAAAACCCTAGAAAACCCAACCTACCGACATTTTTTTTTGAAAAAAACACACATGTAATATACATGTTTTTAAGAGTTTTGAGCAAAAAAAACTTGCATCTCTATATATAGGTGCCTTGGGATTTCATTTGTAACTTGGAGAGATTTTGGCACAGAGACGGCGAACCTCTGTCGGATCCGGTTCTCGAGTGTATTGAACTTTAGATCAATGAAAACAACATTTAAATGAATACTAGACCTCCTGACATACATGATAATTAACACCAAAGGCCGACTACTCGACCACCGCTAGAAAGCGTAGCACACCCCTGATGCGCAGAAACCCCGTGAAATAGGTAAAACTGTGCCCCCTTTGGACTCGAACCCGGGTAAACCCCGGGCCAAGCCTTCACCGAGATGGGAACAACCATAAAAAAAAGCGCCGAGTGGATATTTAAAAAAAATAAATAAGTTTCAGCAACTTTCATCACTAACATGTGTTAGACAAAAGTTGCTGAATTTTGTTTATTTTTTTTATAAAATATCAATTCGGCGCTTTTTTGTTTTTTTTTTGCTCAAAACTCTTACAAAAATTTATATTACATGTGTTATTTAAAAAAAATGTCAGGAGGTTAGGTTTTCTAGGGTTTTCTCAAATTTTTAGGGTTTTCTATCTAACCCTTCCCTATATATATAATAGAGAGAGAGAGAGAGAGAATTAAATAAAAAAGGGTGTCACGATACAAGGGTACGAAAGAATATGAGCTATATCTAGGAAATCAAACGTGAAAAGAGTGTGAAAGGGTCAAATTAAAATAACATGTCATGATATTTTTTTTAAACTTTTACAGTTTTCTAAAACGAAAATAGCTTTTTATTCAAAAAATTTAAATAACAGCACATATAAAGCATTTAATTATTTTGATTTTAGTATAGAATTAGTATTAAGTTCTTCTGTGTTACGGCGGGGGCATAAATTGTGAAAGATAGCATTAATGCCATATCACCACCAGCGACCATAAACACTGAAGTTGTGGCGTGTTAGAGTGAAAAAATTAGACCGAAACGTAAAACATAGAAAATAATAACTAAGTCGATTTAGGACCCTCACACGTTGCGACAAAACCTATCAAACAAGAAAAAATAGACGATTTAAAAACGTTGAACCACACACGTACCGTTGCGCCATGTTAACTCGCAAAATTTAGAGCGTAGCATAAAACAATACGTAAAAACGTTGAACCACATGCGTACGTTGTGTCATGTTAACTCGTACAATTTAGAATGAAACATAAAACAAAAATTTTGAGAAGTATATAAAGTATAGGGGACCAAAGTTGAATGTAAAAAAAGCTATGAGGTTAAATTGAGAAAGATGAAAACTTTTGGTTGAAAGTAATAAAGTCAAAGAGTTATGGGTTAAAATTGTAATGTCATTTTTTTTGAAAATTCTCCAAAGCATGGGGTACAACACCTCTGTGCACTAATATGTTGCTAATTTATAATATGTAAATTGCTAACTTAGAAAAAGTTCTTTTAAAGTCTATGTACCGTGCGTATAATACTAATTATCTCTATATAAATTATAAGAAGATAAATATTTTTTTGTTCTTTTAGTCTATTTCGTCATTTAGTGTACACTTTTTTTTCATTTTTGTAATTTAATTATTGTATTATTTTTCTTTTATTTTAACCAAATTACTTTTCTACACTTAAATAGTTTTTTAGCGAATACGCTAATACCGGGACATATTTATTAACTTTTCTTTTTCTTTGCTATAACGAGTGTGGCGAAGTTTTTTTTAATGAACGCGCTTATACTCTTTTGAACATATTATTTAACCTTTTTTTTGCTATAACAAGCGCACCAAAACCGGTCAAGTTTCTATAGTTTTTTTTTTCTTTTACCATTTATTATTTACTATATTGTTTTACCTTTTTTATTATTTTGATATTTGGAGCTGAGTTACGACGCAAATAACACATTTAAATATCACTTTATTTATTTTTACATTCCGAATTCCAACTACGTTCCAAGGCAATGCGCTGATAACTACGACCCTAGTTGTACTTATATACAAAGGTTGTGTATTTATAGACATAAATTGTGCTATTAATTTATTATCATATAGTTTGTGTAATTATTTACATGTGTTGCGTAATATTTGTGCCCTTTTAGTTATACTAGGTTCTTCCCACCCACGCGTTGCGGTGGGGAACCAACATGTTTTGAAAGCAAAAACTACTAAAATAATTAAGAGTTAATAACGATTTATGTTTCATTTAGAGATTCTCGGTACAATAACATAAACTACTTACTAAATTCAGTGATGCCACTGCTTCCCACTGTTAACCGTCCCACGACAACTCCCACTCCCAAAGAAATTCTACTTTAAAGACTCTTTAGCTTTAGCTTCACTTCTTTCGAACAAACAATCACCCAAAGGTTGCTTTTTTAACATATAGTATAACGTGTTGTAGCGGGATAGTTTAAGCATAGATAAAAAAAACGCGTAACAATGAAATATTTTTATATGAGTGCCAGATGGTTTAAAAAAATCTAACACTATAAGAACGTCTAAACAACTGGCCGGTTGAAAAATAACGTTACGTAAATGAATATCGAAACGTATATAAAAATAACTTATGTGCACCGTTAATATTATTTGAAACTATATATAAAAAGATGAAATTTGGGAAAAAGAATATGACATCGTAACAGATTTTTTAAATAATTTAAAGCGGTAACTTTATTAAAATTCGGGGATTGTTGAGTAAAACGATTTAAAAGGATAAAATAACTTTAGTGTTCACGGGAGATTCAATAAATTTATTAAAATTTAGGGGATAAGAATATAAATTGGTATTAAAAAACTAACAAAACTGAGGGTTCAAAAGTGTAAAAACCAAAATTATATGGTCGAAACATAAAATTAAGGTGTCTTGTTGGATGTATAAAAAGATCTATTGATATAGTTAGATCTATTGAGAGGTCAGATGTTACAATTGGTGTCCTTGGTGTCATGAGATATCCATATATATTATTTAAAATTGGCTTGTATTGCTCTAATACTTTTTAATAAAGATCTATTGATATAGTTAGATTTAATGAAAAATGGGTTATATAACATATTCACATTTTAAAAAATCTAAATGAAGAAAGTAATGTTATTTATTAAATTAGGAAACAAACACTACAATTTTGTATGTAAACATGCAACCTTAGTTTGTAAACAAGGCTTTGGTTTTCTTATCGTCATATATAACTAAGGAATATGGGGTTTGAAATCATACTTAATAAGAGTAACACTATTTTCTGGTCCCGGTCGTAAAGGAATTAAAAAACCCTATTGGTGACAGCAAGAAAACCTGGTGATCAATAATGGAAGGAGGTCACCGGAGGAAAGGTTAAGAAACAGAAGATGGCTCGGAGGAAGGGGTTCAAGCGAACAGGAGTGCTCCGTTGGTTAACATCACAAAGTACTTCGTCTCCAACCTCCCTACCTAATGGATGCACTCCATCGGAACTTTCAGGTTTCTTTCTTGAGGGGGGGGGGGGTGGGTGGGTTTGGGACGTAATCTACAGAATGTTAAAATGGATGGTTATATATGCTTAAGGTTATTATAGCAAAGTTCGTCATGGAAAATGCAGAACTTCTGGATCAGATTAAGCCTGTTATTTAAATGGTCGAAGAGTAACCAGGGCAGCATCAACATGAGAATCAGAAGAGGTTTGCTAAATTGTAGAGATCATTTTTGGAGCCTTAGGTTAATCAGAGTAGGGAGAATAACGAAAAAAGGGGTAGTTCTTCGGAGAAGGTGATTGTAGTGCCGGAAGGGGCGCCGACGTTCATGGATTCTCATGGGAGGGCCTTGGTGGGTAAGACAAAGGACCTTGAAATGCTTATTTCCTTAAGATAGTTGATTTATAAGTCTGATGTGAGAGAAGTTGGTATCCAATATCTTGGGGGATTGTCTGTTCTTATGAAATTTGACAATTTTGGTAGGGGCTTCATATTTCCCGTACAAGGTGGATGTTTGGAAAACATGGTTCAGTATTTTATGCATGTGGGAGGGCTAGTCTCTTCCTTTTGAACACATCACTTAGGTAAAAGTTGTGGGGGTTCCTATTCATCATGTAGAGTTTAGTGTGTTCACAGTGATTGGTGTGGGATTGTCCTTCACCCTCCCCTATGCATCTAGAAAACGGGGATTTGTCTGTGAACTATATCAGAGTTTTGGTTGATGACTAGGAAAAAAAATCATGGATGAGGTCTCTTTCAAGTGGACGAACAAGTCTTTTAGGGTTTGGATTTATGTGGAGGCGGGCGACTAGATCCCTAATTGATTGAGGGATTCATATGGCGAAGCTTCTTCGGACATAATTTTCTCCGACGAGGAGCCCGTGTAACGGCCTGCTATTTCAAACTTTCCATATTTGGAAAGTTCATGTTCCATTTCTATTTTTGGAAACCCTTGTAATCATTTGTATTCATCTTTCCGTTGTAATCAATAATCCGAGACTTGAATCATAATGAAACGCATTATTTTAATCATGTTATATTTTAATCATGGTCTATTTTAACAATGTCAAACTCATTTGTGTCTACATATATGCTACTTGATCCACAATACACGCAAACGTTTGATAAACTTACAATATGTGACTTACATGCTGAATTATGAAACTTATACGCGATATTTATACTTAATCTTATTCAATTTATACATATGGAACCTTTGACACTTGTTATTTATGCTTAGAAACCTTTATTTACTCATAAAATAGCAAGTTATAACCTTAAGTATGTTATCAAACAATAAAAAATAAATAAATAAGGTTTGGCTACTGATGGATCCCCCCTTACGGTCTGTAAGGGAACCTGACGGGGGAGCTTTTGAATCCTGACCAAGCCTTACGGACCGCAAGGATCCCCCCTTACGGTCCGTAAGGGGACCTGACGGGGGAACTTTGAATAAGCCGCGATTTTGCACGAATCCACACACTTTCTTCTCCTCCAATGGCCTCCAAACCCCATTAAAACTCACCTAACTCAACCCTAATCACTTCCCTATAAATCCCACACCTCTTCCAAGTATTTCACACTTTTCTAATCATCCATATCACTCCCAAATCCTCCATAATCAGCTGCTAATTGCAAGTTCGGGCAGAAAGTTCATCTTTCACAAAAGTGAGCATAACTCACTCATTTCTTAACGAAATCACTCCATTCTTTTTCCCACTTGCTTGGTTTGACCTTGTGCACATCTCCAATGGTTTTCCTTGGAAAATCAGACCCTGTAATGTCACGAAAATGGCTCCAAAGTGGACTGTTTGTTTTTGTTTTCATCAAAACTTGTTTAAACTTGAGTTATCTCATCTCAAACCTATGTCCAAATGCTTACAACACTACTAGTGATTGGTTAGGCTTAAAAACAAGGTTGAGACATGTCAAACTAGAGGTGAAAACCTCACAAGCTTTCTGTTTTCAACTTGGGTTTACACCCACAAGTAGTGTCCAAGTTCAACTTGTGCATGTGTGAAGATGGTTGGCAACCCATCTTGAATCCACACACTACTTGATGTTTTACATTAGATTAGTTTTTGTTATTACTTAGTTCTTGACCCTCCTTGTGTTTATAACACAAGTGTAGTGGTGAACATTAGAGGTACCTAAATGGAAGCTTGTTCTTCCTACCTCCTACATGATATCCATGACACTAGAGGTGCCTAAATGGAGACTTTGATCTCCTACCTCATGCTTGATTTATGATTTGAAGTACCTAAACTAAGTATATTATATATATATATACATGTGACAAAGACTTAATAATAACTCCATAGTTACTTGTTAAGAAAACTAATTACATCATCTAAAGACCATACACTTGTTACGATTCTAATGGGTCTTCGAATCCATGAAAAACACACCAAACCCTTGTGGTTTCTATAGTGTCAAGAACAAGTGTCATGGGTACAAGATGATTATTTTCATAATACTCTTTTTACGTTATTTACATTCCGAATCCATAATCTCCCGTTAACTCCCAATACTCATACACCTTCGTTACTTCTTGTAGAAGGGCAAGGTGCTCCAAGATAATCAACCTACCACACTCTCGGGATTCAAGTCGGATTTAGCTTGCAAAAATGTGAGTATACTCGATCTCATTTTCCTATTATCACACTTTGGGTGCAACATGTACAAATTCACAAGTGACACAAACTTGTTTACTTTATACTCTATCCTTACATATCATGAAACTTGTTTATATGCCCATATTTTTATGCTATGTTAGACTTGTGTATATGCTCATTAACCTTGCTAGCTACCTTAACAATTTATAGCGCTATAGGATTAACGCACCGCCCGTAAACTAGTGGTAATTGTTAAGTAAACTATGTTACACTCTCGTTGTTTTGACAAAGAATGATTAATCAATATTGCGTTAGACTATGGATTGACATATATTATCACATGTTTAGCATGCCTAATTTTACTTATTTACAATGTTATCATGATGGATATGAGTCAAATATTTCTTTATTATGCTAAGTATTAAACTTGTATGCTCGCCAACATTATTGTTGATATATATTATTTTAATACATGTTGCAGGAAACTAAGTTGATGATATGAAGAAATGCAATTAGGGTGGACTAGATACTAACCTAAATTTTGATCATTGTATTCCGTTTATGTCAATTATGCTATTTGAACTTGTCGTATTTTGATTTTTGAACAATGTATTGCAATATTTTGTTATCAACGGAATTATTATGATTAAATTATTGTCGCAAAGTAGTGTTATGACGTTTTGAGCAATTTGTTCGTCTCATCCCGATGTTTCCGCCATCGGTTGGGGTGTGACAGCTCGTAGCAGAGACGAAAGAATGGAGGTTGAGGAGAGAGAGGCTGAAGGCACTGGTCACAAGGTAGAAGACAAAAGGGAAAAGTGTGGAAATCAAAATGGGGATGCGTGTAACATTCACTCTGAGCAATCTTTAGCTTCTAATCACTTTTTTTTTTGGGGGGGGGGGGGTGTTTGAGAATTACGCGGACAAGGTGGACGATAATATTTATTTTTTAATTCCGAGGATAAAGGAAAAAGGTCTCTTAAGAAGCGCAATATGCTACATCCATCTAGAAAGGGCCCGGTCTAGAGTGGTAATAAGAAGCCCAAGAAGATAACTAGGCTTAAGATGGAGGCTTCGTTTGATTTAAATAAATTAACGGACCTGGGTCCAGTTAATATTGGCCGTTATAACAGTATGATGGGTGATGATAATGCTACAGATGTTGGAATTGAAGAGGGTTTTGATTTAAACGCAAGGGATGCCTCTGGTTTTGTTAATCGGGTAGAGCATTCCTTGGCCGAGAGGACTGAGGGGGTTGAATCGGAGGTTAACAATGCAGTAGATTTGGGGAAAGAATGATCATGAAGTTGGAGCCATGGTTGTAGTGGGAGTTATGGTAGCTGCATATCTGCATCAACACCAGAGTTTGGTTTGTGACTCCATTAATCTTAAAGATATCAATGCTCTTAATCAATGAATCTGTTAATAATATACCTTAATGGATTCGTAATCAAGATGATCACGGTATGAATTTTATTGCTCTTCAAGAGTCAAAACACAAGGACTTGTCTAGATTGATTTATCTAGATACTAGGGTAATAGGAATTTCGTACGGAGTTTGTGGAGTTTACAGGGGAATCTGGAGGTTGGTGTACATGTGGGATTTGAACTCCTTCATGTTTGAGGGGTCGACTAAGAATAGAAATTTTCTTCATGTTAAGAGTAGATTAAAAGGCTGCGGTTTGGCCCGGAATATGTTGAACAATTATGCGCCACAAAACATTGTTGCTAAAAAGGGTTGTGGGATTCTTTGGTTCCTATTTTGCGTGGGAATGATGCCCTTTGGGTCGTTACAGGAAACTTTAATGTTCTTCACTACCGTGAAGAGAGAAAGAATTTGGTGTTCAAATCGTCTTGTGTTGCTAATTTTAATTCCTTTATTTTTGACAGGTAGGAAGTTCACCCCCTGCTCTGATAATGGTAGGAATCTTAGTAAGATTGACAAGTTTTTGGTTAACTCTGAGTTTTTTAATAAATCGCTAGAAGTGTGTGATACCTAGGCATCTTTCACTGAAGCCTCCAATTGTGGTCATCGGTCATTCCGGGTTTTAACTCTTGGATAAGTAGGCAAGGCTTCGAGGATGTGTGATAAATGTTGTTAATTCCTGTGATTCCCCCGGGCCGCCAGATCTTGTTCTTTGCAGTAAACTTAATCTTATTCGGACTCGCTTGAAGGCTTGGAGAGATGATTGATTAAGAAAGAATGAGAAGTTGAAGTTAGTGAAGATTTGGACTCGCTTAAATCCATCATTGAAAGTCTCCCAAACTATTATTTCGCGTTATATAGAACCCCCACTAACAAGATATGGAATCTATTATGAAAAGTTTTTGTGGGGTGGGTTAAGTGTCAAGAGGAAGATGCATTGGGTTGGTTGGGAGAGGATGGCTTCTTCGAAGAAATTTCAGGGTCTTGGCTTTAGTTAACTTAGAAATATTAACATGTCTCTTCTTACAAAGCGGGGATGGTGGTTTAAAATGGAAACAAAAATCTTTGGGTCAAGGTTTTCTCGACTTTGCATACAAGTTCTTCTAATTTGGAATTTCTCCTGGTTAAAAAAAGTGTTTGCTGGAGTGTGGCATAATATTGTTAGTGTGGTTAATAAGCTGGTGAATGATAATTTACCTCTTCGCCACTTCTTTAAAGGAGTGGGAGGGACGGGGAAGATAATCATTTTTGGCTTGACCAGTGGCTAGTGGATGAACCTCTCAAAAATCGTTACCCAAATTTATATAATTTGGAGGTTGATAGGGTTGCCCGGTTAAGGATAGATAGAGTGGTTTGGGCTTGTGGTTGTGGAGATTAGAACCGAATTTGGCTGAGGCGATGACGGAATAGGGAGATCTGAGTGGTAGGCTTAGTTATGTGAGCCTGTCTAGTAATACATATGGTTGGTGTTGGGTTGGCATCCTTCGGGTCAATTTATTGTGGGCTCGGTTATGTGGGTTATCTCTAGCAGGTGCGATTACAGTTACCGCTATGTGGTGGAGTGGTGTAGTGACTCCCTTTAAAGTGTAATATTTTTGTCTGGTGGGCTGAAATGAATAGGATTTCAATGTTGTGGCGCTCTCTAGAAGGAACCATGATGGTTAAAAATGAATTGTGCCTTCTTTGTAACTCAGGGGAAGAGACAGTGGAACACTTGTCTACTACATGTGTTATTGCGATTGTTCTTTGGAAAAAGTTGAGTGCTTGGAACCGGGTTCTGAATACTTTTGCTTTTTTTCCTTTAGAGATCTTCTTGAGATTCATAACCACTATGATACAGAGGAGTCGGAGAAAGTAGGGCTTCATGGGATAGTTTTGAGTTCATGTTTGCTGGCAAGCAGGTTAAGATTGAGAACATTTTTAGCGAAGTCAAAGCCGGGGTATTTGTGGTTTAAAAGTAGGTACAACTTTAATACATTACTTGGTTCGATTGGTGTAAATTTATAATTAATTAACTAATTATTTGTCTTTGGCTATCCCCATTTTCGGGGTTGACATGTTTCTAATGAAGTTTGCCTTTTAAAAAAAGTTGACAAATATAACAACCGGATTAAAACAAGTATAAGTCAATAAAATTATATTATTTTAAGCATAAAAAAACTTGTCAAGTTACATCATTACAGAAAGTAGACGGGCAACAAGTTGTGACGCCATCCCCTTCTGAATTGCAAACACTAATCTTCCAAAGACAAATCCCTGTCCCTGTGGATGAACAAAATAAAAAAATGTAAGAGAATGTATTCTTATTACATATATGTTTTGTTTAAATACAATAGATCCTGCTTTCTTACTAAAAACGGATTCAATTTAATTGATTAACGCCTAATTATTTATCAAAACCCTTTTTAAGATTGTTTTGTATTTGAGGGACATATTTGTAATTTACAGTACTCAAGAGAACTATATTTATTGTTGTGTTTTGCAAACTTTCGTCATCATTTTCTAAAGTTCTCCACTTGCATGAAAAGTTCAAAGCACATTGAATATAACAATAATGTATACGCGTCATGAGAGGCCCATCTATTGTCCTCACACATAAATGTATATATGTTTGTATTCATATACATGGAATTGGAAATACTAAAACTAAACATTAACGGTGATAATATACAACCAAATATGTGCTGTTTTGTTGTATTTAGTTCAACTCTAATATTAATATGTTACAACCGAAACGTGTATAATAAAGTGTAACCCATAAGGTTATATATATATATATATACATATATATATATATATATACACGCGTGTGTGTAAAGTGAGTTTCTTTGAAAACCTTGCCATTTTGGCATTTCAACACACTGTTTTTGCCTTCTCCACAATTTTCTTTTTGGATATTTCATGTTACTTTATTTCGTATATTCATCAGAATATCCTAGTTTATTTCGCATGTTCATTAGAATATCCTAAAATATCGATTTCTAACTTTTATTACACGATTTTTTAGACGTACTTGAACAACAAAAGCTACCGGTCGAGACTCTAGATGACTTAAAAAATGTTTTAACACAACCTCAACCATGGTTCCCAAAGAAATGTAAACTTCCTGCAGCTATAACTGTAATCAAAATAAATTATTGATTAATTAAACCTAAAGTATTTTTTTCATCTACATTTATACCCTAGTAGAAGTGATTGTAATTAAAAGCATTCAACTCATACTTATTATACGTTACTGGCATATACACATTGTGGAGTATTCACTAGTAATAAAAAACATGTTCAAGAAATGTGAAAATTGTTATAAATTTATACGTATAATTAAATTTGTGGTACTTAAACAAATAAAACAAATTATTATTGAATCCAACTCCCTTTATATCAAATTTATATATATGCATGTTTGAATTGGAGGAGATTTATCAAAGCATATAACCAATAGCAAAATGAGTATAATAAGACTGACAGCCAACGTATAAGCACAAAATATTAGTGGCTATACCTCTCTTGACTTTTAGAACAATGGCCTCATGTGTGTCGGCAACATAATCCTCTTCCCTTTTATAGAGACGAAATTATTGAAAAGTAACTTAATATATGACAATGTGACTATGAGATATATATTCATTCTTTACATGTCTTAACTATTATAACATAGTTGAAAATGTTTCTCAGCTACCATAGTAGCGTCTACTCAACCCTTCATGATTGTCTTTAACGCTTGAATGTTTATTGAATTGTGGTTTATTGATTTTCATACGTATTCTTGTTTTATTATGTAATCGTTACTTGCTTGAATTGCGTAGTTAAGAATGAGATGGTTAGCGGGTTGTTTTATAAAGCTTGCCCAAGGCTTGGTCGATTATGTTTATGTAACTATGGGCATAAACATAATCTTCGAAACCTAAGAACATGATCTCCGTAACACAAAATCAAACTATTTAAGAACACAAATTCGTAAGACCTAAAAACTCAAATAAGAAAATCTTGAACAAACATAGTCAAGAATATTCATTACCATCAAGTCATTCATAACCAAATTTAAATCACATAAACAACCATATACTAAGATTCTAATCTACTCAGTAGAAAAATGCAACATTAGGCAAATTGGATTTAAAAATGCATTTTCTAAATATTAATAAATTTTGGTAAATTGGATTTAAGTAATCCCAACTTCCTAATTTTGTTGATACTAATCTTAACTCAGTTATTTGCCGATAATAATCCGAACTGGTCCATTTTGGCCGATAATAGTCCACCATTAAAAATAGCTTAACGGAGTTAAGTTTTTTTTTTCCGAATTAAAAACCGATGTTTTAGATATTTTGATCAGAACGAGGATATTAGTCGATTTATGTACAACTTACCTTGAAGTGCTCCAAAACGGCTTGATTTTTATTAATTGTAAGTTTAAACACCCGAATTGAAACACCCTTTTCCTCGTTTTGGGCAGTACTTCGAGGTAAATTTTACATCAATCAAACCGTATCCTAGTTCTAATCAAAAGCCCTAAAACATCGGTTTGTAATTCATAAAAAAACTTAACTCCGTTAAGCTATTTTTAACGTAGACTATTGTCGGCCAAAAGTGGACCAATTCGGATTATTATCGGCAAATAACTGAGTTAAGATTATTATCGGCCAAACTAGGGGTGTGAATTTTGACACGACCCGAAAACCCGACACGAACCTAATACGAAATTCGCGGGTTTAGGTTTCGTCTAAACGGGTTCGGGTCAGTTTCGGGTTGAACACGCGAACCCGTTTAGGTTTACGGGTCAGGTTCGGGTCAACCTGGTCGGGTTGGCGGGTTGGCCCGTTTAACACATTTATACTATATTATATTTTTTTACAATATATTTTATCTCATAAATTAAATGGGGCGTGTATTTTATGCCATGATTATAATTTAAAGGAGAAATTAAATAGATTTTATAATGTAAATATGATATTATTATATACATTTGTGTTTTCTAAGTAATTTTTGATTTTAATATATTAGTTTTAGAAAAAAAATAAAAAATTCGGGTTAAACGGGTCGTGTTCGGGTCAACCTACAAAACTTCGGGTTCATATATATGATACGATTTTCGGGTTCGGGTCGTCGGTTTAAAATTTTCGGGTTCGGGTTGGGTTGAACCCGCCAACCCGCGAACACGACCCGTTTAGCACCTCTAGGCCAAACTAAGAAAGTTAGGATTATTTAAAATCAATTTGCCATAAATTTTAACTCATTGCTTTTCAAATAAGTAAACATTTTACCTGTTTTTAATGGCAAACTAACTTGTACAAATTGAACCCTCTATCTTTAAGTTAGACGAACAAAAGACACGTTACTGCTACAGCATGTTCATTGGAAAGAACAATTTACCTAAATGTAATGTCAGTAACGTTTTTTGCTTGTGATGTGAATTATAAACTAAACAACATAGTAACTCTTCCATCCTTTCAGCATCAATAATGCACGTAAGTTGGATGTAGTTAATCTAATAATTCATGCAACTGAAAAAGAAAAAAATATCTTAAAGAATTGGTGATTCAAAAAGACAATTTCCAAGTTTAAAGAATTTTGAAATTGGAGTCCATGATTATGGATTTTGATTTCGAGGGTAAGCCAAACGGCCAAACCATCAGGTAGTTTGCCAACTGGAGTAATTAATACAATGTATTTTCGAATAGTAATTATAGTTAAAAACATCTATTATGACATTTTTGAGTTTTGACAAAGGTCTTCGGGAGGCAATAGAAGACATTGTCGTATGTGGGGGCCTTTTTTGGTGAACTCTAGTGGCGGATCGCGACCTTGCTGATGCGTCTTGGTGGGTTGGGCCTTCTTTCAGCCCGGGATGTGGCTGTCTATGCCTTTGTGGCTTCCAGGTCTCAATCTTGGGAGTTGCAGGACCACATCTTACGCAACAGTGGGGTTGCTACCACTGACCTGGATTATGCCAGCGCCTTGGATCGCTTGCATGAATCTCTCCCTGATTTTGATCTTGGCGGTTTCTCTAACAAGGACACCGCCCCCAAAAAACCACAGAAAACTTTGGCGAATGCCCTTAGTTGTCAAATCGCACAAAATTTGGGAGAAGATTTCCATTTGTCCCCCCGCTATAAAGCCGTAATTAAATGCTTACAGAGGCCTCACGCTCAGGATTTCTTAACTGTTATTCCTATTGAAGGTCTGGGTCAACGTATGTCAGCGGTGGAGTACCGGTCAATCCTTAAGTACCGTCTGATGATCCCCATGTTCCCGAATGATGAAACTTGCCCAATCTGCTGTAAAGCATGCCTGGATAAATACGTGGAGCATGCGTTACACTATAGAGAGCTCCCGGGGTTTAGTTATCGCTATGACTTTGTTCGAGACGCGTTAATGGATATTCTCCAACGAGCAGGGATCTCGGCAAAGAAAGAGGCACCGGTTAATTTTCTTACAGACCCGGCGGACGTGCTAGTTTTTGGTTGGGAGGGCGGGAAACATGCTTGTGTCGATCTCACAGGTGTATCCCCCCTAGCTGGGTTTCGGGAAAATGGGTTTGTGGCGGGGCAAGCGGTAATGAAAGCAGAGTCAAAGAAGGTGGAAAAGCATGCGAAAGCTTGTGAGGATAATCAGCATGCCTTTGTCCCCCTGGCGTTTGACACGTTTGGCTCCTTGGCGCCGGAGGCGGTTCGGTTCTTGGCTAGAGTTCAGCGTGTGGTCCACAGTTTCTTTACGACCCCTTAGGGGCGAGGCTTTGTTTTTAGTAGATTAGGGTTCTCCATTCAGAAGGGGATGACGGCGCAGTTTGTTGCCCGTCTACCTGCTATCCTTATGTAATTTGCCTTGTTGATTGGTTTTAAAAGATTAAATCATATATTAAAGATTTATATAAAAAAAAAACACAGATGTACACATTTAAGTTTGATGGTGAAAACAGAATTATTTATCAAGTAAAAAGAAAACACATTTTTTGCCTAACAACTTAATAGTCCAAGAAATATGGCGATCGCAACTTAATAGTCCAAGAAATTAATCTAATCGCTAGTAGCATGTGTGTATATAATTATTGTTCATCCGTGATTTTCTATTCGCTAGTAGCATGTGTGTATATAATTATTGTTCATCCGTG
>CAMTDV010000030.1:89049359-89056859 GCA_947069175.1 Scalesia atractyloides
AAGGTATGTAGATACAATCAGAATAAAACAAAATGATTAAATCAAAGCATTAATCTACATCTACGAAATAAAAAAAGATATAAAAAATTTTTCTAATATATTTGGAACATAAAAATGACTAAATCAGATGAAAAAAGAAAGAATTTCCCGATCAAAAAAAAATAAAAAATAAAGAAATAAATGTAAAAAATGCTGGACCATCCCCTATTTCTATGTTATCCACTTTTTCAATCAAAAATCCGAGGAGCAAGGCTACTCCAACGAACCCATCATTTGAATCAACAGGTAAAAAATAAAACCTATGGAACGGAAATAAATAGAGCTGCTTATCACGATGAATTATATTTGTTCGATACAATATTGTCAATATAAAGGTTAATAAAAGAATACGATGGAAAAAATACAAGAACTAAAATTGAAATAATAGTAAAAAAAAAAAAAAAAGACTTGATAAGGGCCGTATATTCTTCGTGCTGATCAACGATGATTACAATATCGGGTAACCCTGTCATATATTTAATACCGCCCAGATATGTTTGCAAATGAGATAATTGTCTTTTCAACATAGCCGCATCTCTTTTCGGAAGACGGCTGAGTCCCCCTGTTTTTTGTTCAGTTCTCAAGTCTCTAAACTTATGAAGTCTCGTTTCTGTAGTGGACCAATTCGTTAACATACCACCGAGCCATTTTTTATTAACATAATGACACCGAGCCCTTATTGCAGCCCATGCTACTGAATCAGCTTCTTTATTTTTGGTGCCAACAATTAAGAATTGTTTTCCCCTACTTGCTGCATCAAAAACCAAATCACAAGCTTCTGATAAAAAACGAGCAGTTCTAGTAAGATTTGTAATATGAATACCTTTACGTTTTGCAGAGATATAAGGTGCCATTTTAGGATTCCATTTCCTAGTACCATGGCCAAAATGAACTCCTGCTTCCATCATCTCTTCTAAATTAATGTTCCAATATCTTCTTGTCATTTTTCCCCATACTGCCCCCCTTTTGAAAAAAAGCGAAGAGGTACACTGAAATAAATAATTGTTCCGATGGAACCTTCTCTTCTACCGTAGATTGGCGTAGATACACAGCCCAAGCCATTATTCTTTTCTATTTGTTATTTTTTGATTACTATTACCAAATCAAATGACTGCACCGAAAAACCAACGGATCCTTTTAAAAGATAAAATAAAAAAGATAAAATAAAAGAGAAAAGAAAGGGGTGAATCTGCTCTTAGGTATCATGAAATCCTAAAAATCCTAAAAAAATGATTGTTCTTGTGTATCATGGAAATTCTTTGAAAGGCAAGAATCAAATCATTTTCTATGGTAGAACAAAATATCTTTCATTTCCCCCTCTAATAGATTCTTTTTTTTGAGTTCAAAGGCAATGTTGTTAGGAATGTTGTTAGGTTCGCTTGAAGGTGTTTTGAAGCCGCTACCAACAGGTATCATCCCCCCCAGAACAACGTTTTCTTTTAGGCCTTTCAACCAATCGATACGCCCTAGGAGAGCTGCTTTTGCTAAAACTCGAGCGGTTTCTTGAAAACTCGCTTCGGATATGAAACTTTGAGTATTCATGGATGCTCTTGTTATTCCCAATAAGACGGCTTGGTAACAGATCGCTTCTTCCAAAGCGCGCCCCATTCGTTCCGCTCGCAACAATCCAATTAGTTCTCCGGGCGAAAAAACATTAGACATTTCATCTTCTGAAACCAACACTTTTGATGTTATTTGACGTACAATAATTTCTATATGCCTATTATGTATCTGCACCCCCTGGGATCGATAAACCTTTTGGACCTTATTAACCAAAGAGATACGACTTTGCACTATAGTTAGCTTAGCACCAATAAAGAATGCCCAAGGAATTCCAAGAATTCTTGTTATACATTTGTTCCAACCCTCAATCCTCTTTTCAAGATTCATCGATATTGAATCAATCGAACGCACTTCTAACACCTGTTCCACTTTTGGAAGACCTTGCGTTATATCACCAGATCTTGATTTTTCATATATAAATGTAACTAATGTATCTCCTTCGTAAAGGATTTCCCCATAATGTCCATGAACAGTTGCTCCTGGAGTAGCCAAATAAGGCTTAGCTGATCGTATTACCACAGAGTCAACTTGAAGAATTAGAACTTGACCTGATTTTAAATGCGGTCCTTTTTTGGCTATACATACATTTTCACAAAGAAACTGCCCAAGACTAACGATTGTAGATGTCTCTTCACAATAATTGTAATGGAGAAAATACCAATTCAATTTGAATGGATTCAAAATGATGTTACTGCATGAATAGGGATTATAAATTTTACCATTTTCATCCAGTAAATAATATTTAAGTATTTGAAAAATCTGTTTTAAATTGTCAAGTTGCAAATAGTTCGTTACCAAGATCTGATTATGGGTTATTAAATGGGAAAATAAATCGAAATGATAAATTGGAAAGCCTGTTCCTAAGGGGCCCAAGGAATTCCTAATTGGAATTAGGGGGTCCTTTTTGATTGATTCTTTTATCACATTGGGATATTTTACATCGTTGAATGGGCCTATTCGAGAACAATTGGATGATGACAAAATTATCAAAGATTGTGATTCCTTATTTCGATTCAACAATGTATGAATAGTTCCTTGATTTGAATTAAGGGATTCTTGAATCGTTACCTTGGAATAGGAATAAATGGAAGAAAACGGATTGCCATTAGCGCGATCTGATCCATTCTCAGAGATCAATCCTGAACCCGGCAGATCGTTCCTTTTTCCGGTATATGAAATAGGTGACTTCGCTAAGTCGATTCTTAGAAAATCTCTAATCAAACCATTTGTCCTTATTTCAACAAAGGAAGCACAGGCCTTTTCGATCTTTTTGTCTTGGTCCCAATTCAACACTAAGCAAGTCCGAACTAATTGAATACTTGTGTCCCAAATTTCAAGAATTGGGTCGTAATAAAGGATATAATTGACAACTCGAAGTTGTAGATTATCACTTTCCTGCAAGAGATCCGCCGGGAAAAGTCTTCCTAAATTTATACCATCCGTTTTTTTATATGGGACTACGGGTTGAACCAAAACAAAATACTTTTTTTCATACCTGGAAAGTTTCATTCGTTGGATATAGAGCCAATTTTTCAATTTTTTGTATTCTTTGGAATTTTGTTTTCCCCCTCCCGGTGGTATCAATCGGAATGCCTTATTTGTCTTTCCAGGAAAATGGATATCTCCAGAAAAGATTATCAGTTTCATTTTTTCTGCTTTTTTCTTCACTCGGACCAATCCACCTACCCGACTTCTTCTATTTAAAGTGATTTGTGTATCTACCCCAATAATACTATTGTGCCGTACCATTATGGAAGAAGATTCGGCCAAAATGTGGACTTCCACGGGAATAAAAAAAAATGGATTGACTTCCTTTTGATATTTTGGCCAAAATACCTTGACTCCTCGATACTCAACCAAATTCTCTTCGTTGACGATTGAATTCAGCTCTCTAGTCTCATATTTAGTAAGTCCCGAGCTCTTTCTTATATATCGAGGATCATCGAAATAAGCAAGAATACTATTTCTACGGAGAATACCATTTCTGGGGATTTCAATTGAGATACCTGAAGAAGGTATTAGTTGGTTCTCGCCTTCTTGAATCGAGTCGAGTGGGATGATGACTCTATTTCTTCGCCTCTTTGCCAATAAATCAGAATTCCCGTCGAGAATGCCCGGATATCTGAGATTACAACGACCAGTACATGTCATTCGATTAAGTTCTGAATAATCAGGAATCCTATCTCCTTTTTGATTTTTACCAGAAAAATACGAACTAAAAAATTTGTGTCTCACTTGATTATTAGTTACTGAGGGGTTAGAAATATATCTTCGCTTAACAGAAAGAGAATAAGCGTTCATTTGATCTTGATCCTTGTGGATCGAACAGGGGCCTAGACTAGATCTCCAGGGCTCCCCTAATAATATCCATAAATGACTTGTTTTTGGTAAGAGATGAATATTACCATATGTAAATTCAGGTGCATGGTACACATCGGTATTCCAGTGCATTTCGCCCTCTGAGTCAGAATAAATATGTTTTCGAACCTTCTCTTTCAAATTCAAAGTGGATGTTCTCGCGCGAATCTCAGCAATGACTTGTTCTGATTCTACATATTGATCGTTTTGAACTAAAAGAAAACTTTTGGGCGGAATACACACATTGTGTATAATATCTTCACTCTCAATAGTTACATACAAGTCTCTAGAACATATAAAAGCAGGATGTCCATGACGTGTACGTGTCGGATGAACCAAATCCTCATTGAATTTTATTTTTCCATTAAAAGGGGCTCGCACATGTTCTGCAGTACCCCCTGTGAATACTCCGCCAGTATGAAAAGTTCTTAATGTTAATTGAGTACCCGGTTCTCCAATAGATTGACCTGCAATAATACCTACAGCTTCTCCCAATTCGACCAGGTCGTCATGAGCTGGACTCCGGCCATAACATAATTGACAAATCCAAGATGTACTCCTACAAGTAAAGGGGGTTCGAATAGAGATTGGTTGTGCTCTAAAAGTTATGAATCTATTGACAAGTCCAACCCCAATATCTTGATTTCTAGTAGCAATGCATCGCGAACCTATATATATATCATCTGCTAATACACGGCCAATTAATGTTTGGATAAAAATCCTGTCCGCCATCATTCCATTTCGAGGACTTACAGAAATACCGCGAACGGTGCCACAATCTATTCGACGTACAACAATGTGTTGCACTACTTCAACAAGTCTGCGCGTGAGATATCCTGCATCTGATGTTCGGATAGCGGTATCCACAACTCCTTTACGGGCTCCGTAGCAAGAAATAATATATTCTGTTAAAGAGAGTCCTTCGCGTAAATTGCTTTGAATGGGTAAATCAATCATTTGTCCTTGGGGATCCGACATTAATCCTCTCATACCTACTAATTGATGTACCTGAGACGCATTTCCTCTGGCTCCCGAAAAAGACATTATATGGACTGGATTAAAAGGATCGGTCATCCGAAAATTAGGAGTCATTTCTTGTCGCAAATATTCACTTGTGGCATACCATATCTCGATCGATTGACGTAATTTTTCTACCGCGTGTACATTCCCATAATGATGGTGTTTTTCCAAAATAACACTTTGTTGTTCAGCGTCTTGAACGAGCCATCTTTTAGAAGGTATTGTTAAAAGATCATCAATTCCTAATGAAATGGATGCGGCGGTAGCTTGTCGGAAACCCAGAGTCTTTACTTGATCCAGGATATGTGATGTATATCCTATTCCATAGTGATCAATAAATCGACTAATAAGTCGTTTCATGGCAGTTCCGTCTATCACTTTATTGTGAAAGACCTGAGTGGGCCGTTCTGCCATCAGTACCTCCATATTGCGTTGCGCTGAGTAGAATTTGACAATGGGTTTGAGTCAGTGATTGGAAAACTTCCTTTTCTAGATCTTGATTCACGTAGAAATTCCGCATTTCTAGTCCTAGTTAACCCGGTGAGACTCGAATTCGCGCTGGTAGCATAGAATTATAACAGCCCTGCCAAAACCCCTGTATGGCTTCTTCTATTTCTCGATAAAGAGAAATATGACCAAGAGTGGTTCGAATATATACATAAAGAATTTCTTTTTTTATACTTCTTACTATTAGATAGTGTCCATAAATCTCATAATAGGTCCCCAAAGATTCATAGTGAATTTCGATAGGAGCTTCTCTTGCAGCAATAACACGTTGATCTAGTCGCCACCGCAGCCACAAAGGACTACCTAAATTGATTCGTTTTTGCCGATAAGCTCCAATTGCATCATAGGCATTACAAAAAAAGGGTTCTTTTTTTTTGTATACTTATAGTTATTATCTTCATTTTGATAGTTTCTACGATTACATGGATTATACCTATTTACACAAATACCCCGACGATTTCCACTCGTTAAGACATAGAGTCCACTAAGCATATCTTGAGTTGGTGCAGAAATGGGATCTCCAATAGTTGGAGACAAAAGATTCATATGAGAAAACATAAGTAAACGTGCCTCTGCTTGAGCCTCTAAAGATAAAGGCACATGAACAGCCATTTGATCCCCGTCAAAATCTGCATTGAAGCCCTTACAAACTAATGGATGTAAACAAATAGCACGCCCTTCCACTAAAACGGGGAGGAATGCCTGTATGCCTAATCTATGCAGAGTAGGCGCTCTATTCAGCAATACAGGATGGTCATCCAGAATTTCTTGAAGTATTTCCCATACAATAGGTTTTTTTTTCCGAATTTGACTCTTAGCAACTCCTATGTTCGAAGCAAGATGTTTTCTAATTAGGTCACGAATTACAAATGCCTGGAAAAGTTCTATTGCAATTTCGCGAGGCAATCCACATCGATGTAATGAAAGTGAAGGGCCCACGACAATCACTGACCGCCCTGAATAATCGACTCGTTTACCAAGCAGAGTCTCGCGAACTCTTCCTTCTTTGCCTTCAATTACATCTGAAAGCGACTTGTAAATTCTATTATGATCATCCCTCATTGGTTGTCCGCAGATTCCATTATCAAGAAGTGCATCCACGGCTTCTTGTAGCAATTTTTCCTGAGATATTATTAATTCTTCTGGTGTAGCTATACTTGTTGTTAATAGATCTGTAAGAGTATTATTCCGATAGATAATTCTTCTATAGATTTCATTAATATCCGAGGTCACTAGTTTATCCTCATCTATATGATAGATTGGTCTCAACTCAGGAGGAAGAACTGGTAATAGACACAAAACCATCCATTTTGGTTCTATATTTGTTCGAATAAAATGCTTAGCCAATTCCATGCGTCTAAGCAAAAAATCTTTTCTTCTTCCAACTTTTCGATCTTCCCATTCATTCCCTGTGGATTCCTCTTCCTCCAATTCTTTCCATTCTACCAATGAATAATCTATAATCATTCGTAAATCTAGATTGGCTAATTGTTGTCTGATAGAACCTCCTCCGGTAGACATCTCTCGATTTCGAAATGTATCGAAGCTCCGGGTAGTAAAAAAATTGGGATCCTGTATTTCCAGGGTTGAATTTCATATTCCAATAAACCCCGTAATCGTAAAAAAGTGGGTTTTTTATCTATGGGCCTAGCAAAATAAAAATTGGGATAGGATCCCCCCCCCCTAAAAATCGGACGTGAAAGTTTCTTTTCATCCGGCTAAAGTAGGTCAAATAAAGAAAAAAAGAAAAAGAAAGGAGTTCTCGCTTTCAGATTCTAGAAAACTCCAAAAAGATCTACTCCTTACTCAAGTTTTCAGTGAAAATCAAGCAAAACTTCATTGATTCTGTCTTCCTTATTATTTTTATTTAGATTTTATGAATTCTTTATTCAATTATGACATAAATGAAATGTAAAATTCTTGAGTAGTCTACTTCCTCTCAATGATGAATCCCGTAATTCTTAATTAAAGAGAGTACCTTGGAATTCATAAGGAATTTACTTGTCTATGTAC